>JAJJMB010017528.1:3011369-3300314 GCA_023531105.1 Papaver atlanticum | reverse complement strand
CTGCAGTTGAAGTATGAGATACAGTCAATGGATATAAAATCAGACCTAACACTGCTCCCTAACAAATTAAGGCCCTTGTCTCATTTGCATCATGCAAATTTTCCCATAATGCCAAGAGGAGATAAGCTACTAAAAGTACACCCAAGATAAAACTGAATATCTTTTTGTAAACCGCTAGAGTCTGGAACTTTCTTCTAAATTAAGAAATCCAAATGTAAGCAAGGGTTAAAAACTCAACAGTAAGGCATCATCCATAAATACGTCAGTGCTCGCGTCAATATCTCCACCACCCCGGCCTTCGGAGGTGGTTTGAGCAGCACTCATAGGAACAATGTTCCTCTCCTGTTTCACCTTCCACCCATCAACCCTCTCTTTCCAGGCTACATTACCAAACCCTTGTGAACCAAACTCCCTTACTGGATTTACAACCCTAACATTAGCTGCAGAAGGAATTCCCCACCAGAAGTTAGAGTAAGGAATTCAAACAACCAACACATAAAGTAAAAACGCTTTAGACATGTGAATTACATACGTGATTGATTAGCATCAACTGAATATGGAAGCGAACGAATTCGCTTCCCTCCACTATTATCAGGAGATGCTGTGGAAAGACGGTCAGGAGATGCCACTGACAATTCTCCTGAAACCTGAGAAATAATATCTTAGTTAATAACCACTTACTCCAATGACTCAAACTGTCGGAGAGAAGAAACAACATATACAAAGAGACCCTGGAGTCCATGTCTAAAAAGGGTGAACGCATTTTCAGAGAATCTAACACAGATTTGATTACAATCTACAGCATTGTGATTGCTCATCATATAATGGATGGTTCATGTAATACTAAATGAATAAATTTAGACGTACCATCTGACCACTAGTGAGCCTAGGAATATCATTGTGAGAAACTTCTTTGTCATAGTTCGGAGCGGCAACATCCTCTCCTCGTCCGTAAGTCATGTGCCAGCTGAGCATCCGTTGAGCAATCTTCTGTTTTTGATCCTGATTCTCAGATGGATAACTGAAATCACTAGCTACATCATTTGCATCACCATCTTCGTCACCACGAATTGGAGGACTTCCTGGAAATTAAATATTGCAACTCGGATCAGATTATTATATTTCTCAAACACTTTGAATGCACTCCAAGAAAAAAGACATGATCTCTGGTAAACAAACCTTTAATTTTCTTGTATCTAGTTTTGCACTGAGGGCAAGACTGGTTCCCGTCTTTCCTCTCGTATTCGTAACAAGGTCTACAGACCGGGAATGCACAAATATCACAAGCAACAAATAGTTTTCCATCTGAGATTCTACCAACATCATCACCACAGATCTGACAAACCTGTCCTCCTAGATTATTCACATGTTTTGCCTGATTTCACAAACAATTGACTCAAATTTAGCAACATTCACATCCATTCGAATAGAAAACTAGATCTGATTTGATTGAACAGACGATAAAAAGAACTAACACTATAAGCAATACGTATCACAAAATACTAACCGTGGCCTCCATTTGAGACCAGGAGATCTCTTTGACCTCCAACGAAACTCAAAAGAGAACTTCTCAAATGCACATTCCCTCAGTGGAACAATAAAATCTGCAATTAGTATGAAATGAATTTTCATAAAATAATGAGAACTTCTGCCAAATGTTGATTCAAATTCAAAGTAATAAGAATCAAAATGTGGTACCTAGTAGACGGTGATGCAAAACGATGAGAATCCCAGCAGATGAAGAATTTGATCTGTATCTGCTTCTTGATTCCCCTGGGAAATTTCCTTCACACTCTCCCTCTCTACTTTCTAATATATAAAAGGAGAGAGAGGGAAAGAAATCAAAGAGGTGGAAGAAGAAAGAGACAGTTTGAAGTCCAAGCTGTAAACTCTGAAGTCCACCGACATTAGAGAGTGTGCGCAGGAGACAGTGCCGTATGGTTCGACACCGCCGTCGGTGTGAGACGAAAGGATCCACTACTGGTGCGCTGCTAGAAATCACACTCTTAAACTACGTAGAGGCCCCAAGCCCAAAACTACCTACCAGAGTATTTTACTAACCGAAATTATGAACTTTTGAGTTTTGATTACGACAGTCCAACTGGACTGTTTATCGGGCGACTGTGGGACTACACTTTGATTTGATGCGGATATGCAGGACAATTGAAATTATGAAAAGTGTAGTTTTGTCGGGTGAGTCAGTTGGGACCAGTCAGATGACTCAGGTCTGAGTCGGGTCGGTCTAACTCAGCTAACTTGGTTCCATAGCCATCTTGCTGCTCTTTTTAACCATTTCTCGACGGCTACAGATTTTGTATGTCTAACCCTTCTTGCAGACGTTGGACCGTAACGATTAATGTAATCCAATCTAAGACTAGATGACTAGATTCTAATAAATAGAAACTAATACTCGATCAAGAAAGCATTTTCATTAGAATTAGTAAGAAGAATTTTCATTAGAATTAGTAAGAAATTAGATGTCAAATTTCTAGCTATACGAAAATGATATGCTGAAATTTCTAGCAATCCTTTTGGTTTAAAAAGTAACAGAGTACTCCACTTGGGGATACCGATCCCATCATAACTCTATTTATGCTCCACTCATGGCCTTCCAGTATACCTTGTTTTGATCTAATTTCAAGGAATTCCAACAACAAAAAGAAAACAAAAAAAAAGTCCCAGGTTCAAGTGCTTAATTATGCAAATACAGAAGCAACAGCATAGGTTTAGTCCCTTTCACCTTTCATATGTAACTTATACAACAAATAACACAATCGGCAGCTAATTTCTCACTGTCCTATCTACAATATACATAATATATATTTAACTTATACTTCACAAATAAATTTTAAGACTTCAAAACCTCTTTTCCTAGTGCAGCTCGAGCATTTTAAACACTAAACATACGACTTAAAGCTTCTTAAAATAGAAGAATATCAAATCAAATCCATATATCTTGTCTTCTATTTTTTCTCTAGCAGTTGATTCCACACTCCTTGACATCTGGGCCAGTTACTTTGGTGGTGAAGGGATCAATACGAACCCACAATAGAGAGAAGATCGAAGCTAAAAGAATCGACCATACAACCACAATTGTTGGTGTTCGGTTCTGACGTCCCATTAGACCCTTCAAGAAAGGATACAGATGAACAATCACCCAGAATGAAAAGAACAGTTTTCCAAAGAGAGGACCCCATGATGAGTATCCACTGTTGACTGCGTAAGAGATACCGGCGACACACCCAACCAAATTAACAATGAGCAGAGTTGTGGGTGGAATTAGTAGTGTCGTCCACTTAAACAGGTAGAGCTCGGCAAAATCACCATCTTCATCTGACGCCTTAGATGTAACAGTAAAATTTGTATCTATACCAGCAAGGACCTTGAGAAGACCCTGGATGACAGCAAACAGATGAGCCGAAACACCTCCAATAACCCAAAACTGTTCATTTCTCCACCACTCGTCTATCCCAACTCCACTCCATCTCATTTCCAATATACCAGTGGCAAAGATGGAAAGAAAGAGGGAAAGAAACCAGATACTGGCAATGTTACTAATCTGCAATTCACAAAATGTCCATGAGATTTAGTGATACTTGAATAGTTTTCATTCTATAATTTTTCTACCGATGTGGTGAAGAATGGTGCAACTTCACACTAAAACAAAGAATCTTTATTGAAGGGGGCATTCAAGTGTTATCCTTAATCCTTCATATTGACAAGCGCAAACACCTAATGCACTAATGTGTTAATCACCTATTTTGGTCCTGGATAATTCATTTTTATATTGAAAAGCCAGGACTCCATGGTTCTTAAAGACCTAACCAAATTATATATCAACAGAACAGTAGGATAATGGTTTTAGTTACCTCTGGGATAATGAACTTTCCAGTGAGCAAACAGACAGCAGGCAACGTACAATAAAACAGAAGTGGGATGGAAGTAATCGGGTAGATAGTGGTGTTGATATATGCAAATCTCTCGAGCCACTTCAACCTTCCACTATACCCATACCATATTGGACAATGTCGACTCAGAAGAATTTCTACAGATCCAAGAGCCCACCGCAGCACTTGGTTTAGACGATCTGAAAGATTGATAGGAGCAGATCCTTTAAAGGCTGCAAGAGGGGGCATGCAGTAAATCGATCGCCAGCCACGAGCATGCATCTTAAATCCTGTGAGAATATCCTCTGTAACAGACCCATAAATCCATCCTATCTGCAGAATCCATCATAATTATTAAAAAGCCTTGCTCTTGATATCACCAAAAGATATACGGTGGATTTTGTTAATGCAACGGAATACTTTAAATACAATAGAGAACTGAAGAGTGAACAAAGAAACCAACAAAACAAGCAAGAGAAGGCAACGTTCACACACCTCATTTCCCCAATCTGACTTGTCCTCGTACCCACAGCTGATTACATGGATAGCTTCTTTGAGAAGAATTTCAGGAGTTGCTGAGTGAGGAACACCACCATTTTCCATAAGTGTAGATGCAACAAACACCGCTGATTGACCAAACCTTTTCTCCAATGTCATCTGTGACATGAGCAATGACTTCTCATCGTCAAATCCAGAACCTGGATACATAACGAACATCGAAGACCATGAGTGACAATTTAATGCTCTATATATGTTTTTACTTTAGACATTGGCAGCAGAACAAATAAAACGAATTGATCAACTTGGGCGCTAATTCTATCCTCTATTTGTTCCTTTGACTGTCTAAAACTAGTGGATTGTAAAGGACACTCACCAACAAAATTAAACTATGGAGTTAAAAGTGAATATAAGGAACCTAGCCAAGTCTGCCACATGAATGTCATCCAATAGTTTCCACATGAGCGAATACTATAACCTGATTCTCAGTATTTGCAAGCAGAGGCATTTCAATTTTTATGCCGTAACCAGTTTAAAATAAGAAAAAACAAGTTAAAAGAAGGTGGCACTACTAGAGACCAGTTTAAAATAAGAAAAAACAAGTTAAAAGAAGGTGACACTACTAGAGAGATAGTGCCATCCCTCCTTCACACTCTAATAATTCCATTATTCTTTATAGGTAATGATGAGGAGAAGGGGAAGTGGCGGTCTTTCTGATGATGACGTATTCTGTCAGCAGCACATAGATAATCATTCCTATGTTCAAAAGTATAAGGAAACAAGATATCAATGAGGAATCTATTAGTAATCGCCAAAAAGAACACACCTTCGACTCCCTCTTCTATATCTTCTAGGTTGAATATTGGCACAGTAGGATCCACATGCTTGCTCGATTTCTTCTTGTCGGACTTTTTAGATTTGGAAGTTGTCTTCCGCGATCCGCCGCAACATGAGTTCAAAAAACCAGGTTTCTTATGTTTAGGCTTAATGGGAGGATCATAACCATATAAAGCTGTTCTATTGAAGACACATCCTGTACCCACATAAACTGGGCCTTGTATACCATCTAAGCCTCTCAAATTGATCTGGAATTGAACAAGGACAAAACAAGAGAATTATTACCAAACTTGAAAGGAAACCACAGTAGCAGATAAACATATTCTAATATAATGCATACTGGAGTCTGGGAATGTTAAAAGAATGCACCACACAGTGAAAGGATTCATCACTTAGTTTTGGTTGCATACACAAGCCTCACTAGGATGCACAAGTAAAGCAGATAATTGCTGACAACTGAATATACACACTTGGTTGCAGACACCCTCCAATATTATGTTTTAAATAGAAAGGCAGACGGAGGAAAACTTACATCAAAGAACACAGTATTCCTATTGGCGTATCGATCGTTTTTATCAATTCCATCAAATCTCTGAGGAAATTGAACATAACACACGCTTTTTCCAAGGTTTGGGTCCATCAGAAAACACATAGCCTCTCGCAGCGCCTTGCTGTTGTTTATGTAGTGATCACAATCAAGATTTAGCATGTAGGGCCCATTAGTAAGGACAGCTGACACACGAACCTGTAGAAACAATTATGTTGCTTGTCAAATATTTATGGCCCAACTTAAGTACGTTCAAGTAATGGATGTTGAGCTACTTACAAGGGAATTCATTGCACCAGCCTTTTTGTGGTGCTGGAAACCTGGACGTTTTTCACGAGACACATAAACTAACCGTGGTAGCTCATTGCCATCACTATCAAGTCCTCCACTATGACCCAAGAAAACCTGGATCATACCTGGATGATCTCTTGTATTATTTCCAGGCCATGGTGTTCCATCTTGCATGACCCAACCTTCATCAGGGATTTTTACTGCTTTTGCAACAAGCCCATTGATACGAATCTTAAACTCCTCATACTCCCTCTATAACATAGGTGGTAAGGGCAATGTTATAATAAACCAAAAATAGAAAAATATCAGTGTGTATGTGTGTAGATAGAGAGAGAGTGAGAGAAAGAGAGGCTCCACTAACCTTCATTGCTCTGCGATCCTTGACAAATGATGGATGAACTTTGTCCTTCAAGTAGTCAACCTTCTTGGCAAAGTACCATTCTGGAGCTCGAGGTTCGATACTGTATTTCTTGCAGAAAGGAATCCATTTTCTAGCAAACTCTGAAGTTTCAGACAAGGCTTCAAATGTCAACATTGCAGCTCCATCATCAGATACATAACAGGAAACTTTGTCGACTGGGTAGTCAACAGCAAGAATAGATAGGACAGTATTTGCGGTGACAAGGGGAGGCTCCTTTAATGGATCAACAGTACTGACAAATATGTCCACACAAGCAAGTTGTGATGGCTCTCCTTCTCGTTCATATCTGTTTTACATTTATGTTTTTTATCAGAAAAGATAGCAGAGGAGAAAAAACCAACTAACACTGTAGTAGCAAATTTCAAACTGCAAGCAGTGACTACAAAATTTTCAAAATAGTACATGTTTTTACCTAATAGAAAGCCTGTCAAGATATGTCTCACGATTTATTGGAAGCCATTTCGGAAACTGATCCAATATCCATGATACAGCAAACCAAATCTCACATATCACAGATATCAACCACAATGGATAGGCATTTGTCACGGGATTTGTTAAACGGTAGTGCAAGAAAATGCAGAGAACAACAAGCCGCAAAACAATGACCATCCTGTAAGGATTGATCCTAGAAGAGGGAATGGCAACTTTTCTCGAAAGAGGCTGGCGTGCTTCATCGTTCCTGCAAGGGAAAAAATTAAAATAAAATGAAAACAGCCTAATGATGAGCTTAAGTACCAAGTCAAACACTACTCCTCGAAATTATAAGCATATTTAAATGCTAATATATATTTAAATATTTTTGAAGGCAAAACTGGTAAAGGCATCAATGTCCACATTAAGAAGATTTAAAATATCAGGTAATGGAAACTCAACAGTAAGGCATCATCCATAAGCACATCGGTGCTGGCATCAATATCTCCGCCTCCTCGGCCTTCAGACGTGGCATGACCAATGCTCATTGGAACAATGTTCTTCTCTTGTTTCACCTTCCATCCATCAACTCTTTCTTTCCAGGCTACATTGCCAAATCCTTGCGAACCAAACTCCCTTACTGGATCTACAACTCTGACATTAGCTGTATAAAGAATATCCCACAAAAGGGTAGAATCAGTATTTAAACAACACATGCATAACTGAAAGAACATTCAGATGTATAAGTTAATTACGTGATTGGTTGACATCAACTGAATATGGAAGCGTATGAACTCTCTTTCCTCCATTATTGTCAGGAGAAGCCATTGAAAGACGATCAGGAGAAGTCACTGACAACTCACCAGAAACCTGAGAGAGATAATCATCGTTAGTAACTTAATACACTAGTTGCCGAAATGAGTAGCCCGCTGTCTAGTCCACCATGTGGCAACATTCGATTGACTCTTCCAGACTAAACCCTGATAAACGAACCATTAACCCTTGTGGATCCCATGTAATGAACAGAATGCAAATCAAGTTGAGACGTGTGTTGGGCAAAAAAGTGGACTATGAAACTTGGGCCAGGAAAAAGTGTTTTCCCTTAATACATATATATTTCTGACTACCTACAGTATGTGGTGATTAAGTCTAAGTAACTAAACATGACATCTTGACAACTAAGATTTGACACTATGTGTGTATCACTTGCTCCAAAAGCACAACGTGATGGTAGCAATCCATATTCCTGTAGGACCTAATAAGTAGTGGCATTATACTCACCAGTCGCTAAAGCAACATTCTACAAGGGAGTAGAATATTAGCAAGTAATGAATTTTGACTTACCATCTGGCAATGGGTGAGCAAAGGGATATCATTATGATTAACTTCTTTATCATAATTTGGAGCACTAACATCCTCTCCTCGACCATAAGTCATATGCCAGCTCAGCATTCGCTCTGCTATCTTCTGCTTCTGGTCTTGATTCTCAGAAGGATAACTAAAATCACTTGTTACATCATTTGCATCAACACCATCCTCTTCATCACCACGAATTGGAGGACTTCCTGATATTTAACATCCAATTATCACGTCACTCACACAATTCAAAGTATTCAGTCCAAGAAAAACATAAATATTTCGAGATTGAAATAAACAAACCTTTGATTCTCTTGTATCCGGTCTTGCATTGAGGGCAAGACTTATTTCCATCTTTCCTCTCGTACTCGTAACAAGGTCTACAGACTGGGAATGAGCAAACATCACATGCAACAAAAAGATCTCCATCTAAAGTTCTACCAACATCGTCACCACAGATCTGACATACTTGACCCCCTAGGTTTTTCGCATGTTTTGGCTGAACAAATAGAAAATCAGCTCAATTTAGTAAATTAGACTGATTAAGTACTAGATCTAAATAGACTGCTCAATTGCGACATACAAGGAAATTAAATTTTGACAATCTACAACCTCGAATCTCGAACAATTACTTTAATAATTAATCAAATCTAGTGTAATTCATTGCACAAATACTAACCACGCCATCCGTCGCCATTGAGATCAAAGTCTCAGAGCTAAATTCACTCACAGAGCCACTAGATTCAGCACATTTCACTCAAATCCCTCTTTGTAACAACGAAATCTGCAATTCACAAACAAATTTTCAGAAAACAAAGAAAATTTCAACAAAATTTGAGAGAATCAGGAATTGAATGAAAATTGTACCGTGTACACAACGATCTAACAAAATATCTAATGCAACACCGTGAAGAACTCGAGCTGTGGCTAGCTCTCTACTTCCACACAAAACTCTCTCCCTCTAGTTCTCTAGAATGTAAACGTAAATGCTTTAAAAAGGGAGCGAAGAGATGAAGAAGGAGGAAAAGTGAAAGCGATAGTAGATCTACCTCTCCCAGCTGTGTATGTATTGTGATTGGGTGATACGGTGGATCACACCACCGACAGTACAGAAAAAACGTATGATTGACTTCTGGTACACAAACCAAACACAAATACCACAACCACCAAAATTCTAGCGAACAGATTTTTTTTATTATTATTATTAGAAAAATGCTTGTGCTTCGCTGGCACTTGTCGTCTTGCTTAGGGAAAGAATCCACTATTGTCAGAGGCCGGGATAAATGTGTTCCACTAATTTCTGGGTTTGAGTATCACCAAGAAATGGAACCTGGATTTGAAAACCGATAACGGCATATGTAAGATGCTACACTTGATTGAGCCGCTAGATTAGCAATTAAGTGTTGCAATTCAAAAAAAAAGTGTGGCCTAAAAGTTAACACTAATTCTTTCTTCTAGCATGTGCTCGCAGGTGAAGTAGCAGCGAGATTGAAGCGCTGAATGGTTCAGCGCCACAAAAATCACCATTACGCTGAATTGTTCAGCGCTCACAAAAATCACACGGATCACAAAAATCACAAAATTTGATCTGACGGGTGAAGTTGGTTGCGCTGAACCAAACAGCGTTGGGCGGTGGTCCCAGCTGACGTGGGCTGCTAATCTAGTTGCTAGATTAGCACTCCCATAGGACTTAGGAAGTAGTCCTGGCTGACGTGGACTGCTAATCTAGCTGCTAGATTAGCACCCAAAGGACTAAGCCTAATGGAAGATTTGGGCACCAGGGGCGGCCCTGAAATTTGTTGCCCCGAATTAACATTTCCCTGAACAGAATTTACTAAATTATACTCATCCCCTTTGTGAGTACAACAACAAAGCTACCTCCAGACGTGGCAAATGGTGAGAGCTGAAGTAAGATATTACAAAGCAACGACGCGTAAGTATCAACTCTGAGCGTACTTCAATGTTAAGCTAAGGGAAAAAGAGTAATGTCTTAGGTCTCTACTTTTCCATATAAGCAAAAGCGATTAAGTGGGGATAGGGGCCGACTTCTTTTCTGTTCCGACTATCTCTTAAAACTCATTAAACTTTGTAATGAAGTTCAATCAATGTAACCTCAATGATCAATAAATACCTTCGTCCCTTTTTACCCGTGGATGTAGACACTCTGTTGTCGAACCACGTAAATGCTTGTGTTGATGTCTATTTCATTTTTCTGCACTTATTCTTGCTTATGGTTTTAGTTTATATCTTGTATTTATTTATTGTTTTACCATATGATTCAATTGGTTATGCTATTAGATAATGATAGTAACAGTTTGGCGCTAGAGACATGGAGAATAGTAGAGAATTTATTCTACTTGATCCCAATCTATTAATTTTGAAGCTTTTATAAAATTTTGTGAACTTGGTTTTCATGGAAAAAGTCCCCCTCATCCTCATATTTCTTTAATCAGCCGGCGGCTCTTTCCTGTTTATTTTATCTCATAAGTTTTCAATTGCCGTTGGCTTTAATCCAAGAATCCGTTCTTGCACAACGCCTTAAATTTTCTGAGTTTGGTAGTCTTTACTACTGTAACGAGGGTATTATTATACCATCTCTTCTTATGATTTGTATCTTTGCTAGCTCCTTTATTTTGAGTTTTTTATAATGCTTGAATGCTACAAATGATTTTGTTAACCTTTAAAATGTCTGCAGCTATCTATCTTCCCTTCCTAGTTCAAGCCTTGAACTAAGTTTAAAAAACTTGCCTTTGATGTGTTTGAGAAAATAATTCAATGAACCATTGAATTTGAAATCGTTTCTCAATTTTTCTGTTGGTTTTCATCCCAACATCATTTGATTTTTCAAAATCCCTACGGTTCTGTGATTCGATCAACAAAGTTTCTCGTTGATGTTTAAACTTGAACTTTTATTTCGGTTACTTATCCATTCACTGACCAAATTTGAGTTTGGGTTATCTTTATTTGGCCAAAGCTGCCAAACTATGTAATGATTATTTCAAGTTTTATGTTAAGTGATACACGTATCTCATCAGAAAAGCTTTGTTAGAGCAAACTAATTAGTACCAGCTTAGGCTCTGCTTCAACTAGAGTTGAGATTAAGGAAAGTACAACCTTCGACGCAGATGCAACGAAATCATATCATCGGGAACTTATCCGGCAATCAGCAATGCATAAATCATGCACAGTTCATCCCGCAGCAACTGAAAATTCATTAGAAGCGTCGACATAATCAACTCACAATAACCCGAAGTACAAATCCAACAACGATGATATAAAGTCCGATAACGATGACGCAAGTAACCCGAAGCACAGTTCATCCGGTCGCCACTCCGACAATATAGTTTCGGTCCCACTCTGAAGATATAGCTCTGGTCTCAATCCGATGATGCAGCTCTGGTCCCATTCCGATGATGCAGCTCTGGTCCCATTCCGATGATGCAGCTCCGGTACAAGCTGGATTGCCAAGCTAAAAGATCAAATTCAGCAACGCTGATAGTGGAATGTCAAGCTAAAAGAATAGAGGCTAAGATGAGTTGCAATTCAACTTAAAAAATGATTTCCCAAGTGGATTTCCTGGCGAATCGATTCTTTGTTTCTTTTTATGCATGTTTATGGCTTATGACTGGATTGGTTTATCTACCAAAAGCAAGTGCCCACACCAATCAATAGATTTTACAACTGGATTATCTACTAAAGGCATTGGCGTACACAGATCAATAGATCACTGAAATGGACGAGACATGTAAATCATGTTGCTGAAAAGGAGATATTTAATCGCAGCGTAGCACCATTTATTGTTGTTGAAGTATCAAATAGGCTTTGCAACCGCAGCGTAGCGCCATTTATTATTACTAAAGAGGCTATGTAACCATAATGTAGCGCAATCCATGCTCTCATTATGCGGCTCGAAGCGGCAATCGAGCTGCGACAATGGTACCAAATAAATTTCTTCGTTTTTTTTATATAGGTCGATAGCTTATGAATAAAATCATTTTGGGAAAGAGGTGGCCAAGATAATGAGCAGCATTTCGGCACATAACAGCCTATGATCTTTGCGTGCATACCAGGGACCTAAAAGAAATAATGTGCTGAGCAGGGAGAATGATGACAATCCGCAGCTTGAGTAAGGATGCTACCGCTGTTCACATATCAGATGAGGATGCTTCCGCTTTACGCAATTCAATAAAGGAATAGAGGATGCTCGTGCATAGCTTAAATGAGGATGCTTATGACCCACACTACAATTGAGGATGTTGATGATCCACAGTTCATACCAAAGCTCAGGCAACGGTGTTACGCTACTCAAACTTGGAGTGTGGGACAAGCTAGCATCGGCTTCAAGAATAGAGAAATCCAACTTTGCAATATCAAAAATATAACAACTCAGACCTTCCACCAGTTTAGAGAACAATAATGAAGGTATATGCATGTTAGTACCACCTCCCAACAGTTTGCGGCACCAAAAAGAACGTCATTATCAAGTTCAAGGACATTGGCATTGTGGATGTGCTTGTAGACACAAAGCATCCCAGTTCAAAGGGGACCAGTAGAAGTTCAATTTACATCGCGCCCTTCAAAGATACACAACATGAAAAGGATGTCACATGAAATTCACTCCGCAACTGCTCAAAATTTTGCAATTGGGGAGCGCCAGTCAAGGAGCAATATAGACTTCAACACATCAGAGTCAATTAATCGCAGGGAAGCATAGCTGCAGACGCAACAACCAGCGTGCAATTCATAAGCAAATGATCAATGGCTGCATAGCGTGGAATGTCAAAGAACCCTTTTGTTTTAATGTTGTACAGGTACTTTCCGGGCCTACAGAGGCAGTCTAATTGTAGCAAAAGCGAGCACATTTAAACCTCGAACAAAGAGCAATAAATCAACTCTCCCAGCACTATCGATGCAACTACGAGCTCATCTAAAAATCAATCACGAAGTAGACATTTATCCCTTAGTCAAGGAGCGATTAAGCAACTAACAACAACTAAAAGAATTGTTTACAAGAACAAGTCCGACCCTCGAAAGGCGGAAGTAGAAATACCAAGCTTGATATCTGGATCTATGGTGTCATACAATAAGCAGTAACGGCAATTCAGTGTGACGAGAAAAGCAACCATTCAGGTCAAGGAAATGAACATCGGCTCAATCTGAAGGGTTACCCAACGAAGATGTTGTCTGTCATGTAAATTTTGTTGTTTGTGTTGCATGCAGGTCATGAGCAGCGTAGATGAGGACGTAGCTCAAAGCACATAACAAATAAGGTGCATGTCTGAAGCAATCACATTGCAACAAAGAATTGGACATTAATCTCTGATCAAGGAGCGATAAGCAACTATCCTAGCACTGCAAACAAAGTTACGAGCTCACTGGAACAACATAGAGTGGATTCATCAATGCGGACCGTAATCGATTTATATGGTGTGGAGCATAAGTAACTTATTGGCGCGGGCGGAATCAACCAATGTTTGCTGAAAATAATCAACAATGCAATTGTTGTTTGTACCAAGAATACACATGATTCGGAGAAATTAGGAAATAAATTTCAGTACCTTTCCTAAACAATAATGACGATAACTCACCTGCTGATACCACCAACATTCTAATTTGGCAGCTCCATTAAAGGAAGTGAATACCATCTCAATTTGAAGGACTCATCAGCAGCTCAATCAAAAGATATGGGCAGTAACTCAATTTGAGGAAAGGGGCAGCACTTCAGTTCAAAGTCTACACCTATAGCACACACAACGACCACGAATATGACAATAACTAGAAGTACAACAACTCATGTGAGGATTTGAGTGATGCCCAGCTCCGATGCAGATGCCCAAGCTCTACAACTTAGAGGATGAAATGACGAGGGTACCCAAGTACATCATAATCTTTTCGTTTCAACCTATAAGTCTGATACCAAGTGTGATCGTCTATGGCCAAAGTCGATACAATACGACAACAAGGTACAAGGTATACACTTGATAATAGTTATGGTATGAAACCGATATACTATAGGATCACAATCAAGTGTCGTAGATTAACTTACTAGTGTATTTACTTTTAATTATAATAAAACAATTATAATTGCGGAAAGTAGTAAATCACACAACAATATTTTGTCAATGAGGAAACCGCAAATGCAGAAAACCCCCGGGACCTAGTCCAGTTTTGAATACTCTCAGAATTAAGCCGTTATACAAAGAACAAAGCCAACTTTGTATAATTGAGACCAAGTAATCTACTCCTAGTTACTTAGTTCCCTCAATATTCTCGTGCCTACAACCGTCTAGCCAACACACGTGAATCCCAAGATAGAAATCAATACCTTGGGTTGCTTTACCGATGTAAAGTCCTAAGCACTCAACTCCTTTTGATCGTTTTCCAAATAGTAAAGGAACAAAGATGTTTGGTAACTCCCCTATCAATCTTTAAGAATAAAGTAATGTTGAGTTTCGACAAAAGCTCTTCCGTTTAAATAAGTAAACTCTTTTTTCAGGTAAGATCAATCAAGATTCGAAATAATCAGATCTAGATTAGGATACTGAAGAATACCACCAAATGATAGTTACCGATCTATACGACTACTTGATCAAATCTATCAAGGATAAATCAGATCTTAGTCGGATCCCAGCCAATCAAGATGTGTGCCTAAAGTAATATCACAAGATGTGAAACCAATCACAAAAATCTTCATGTCTTCAAATTTTCAATTGTCTTCAATTGTACCTTCACCCCAAAAACTTGATTCCACTTATGGTCTATCACGCACAAAACAGAGTCTGTTAACAATGGATGACCACAAGTTGTCTTCAGATCAAAAAAACAGTTCTAAAGATCCCTTCGATACTTTAATCTAGTTTAAGTGGCCTTATTTCATAAAAAGAAGGATCTCAAGAATAATTAAACTAGGCGCAATCAAAGTTTTAACAACCGTTAGTCGATAAAATCAATAATCGAAAACTAAATATCAATGCTTTTGTCTAGTTTCCCACCAATGGTACTTTCTGGAGCTTCTTGATCCCAAAAAAAGTCTTTAAGCGAGCGGACGTAAGAGATTTCGCCTAATTAGGGTACTTTCCTCTCCGGTATAGTATTACAAGTAATACTAGTAGCCGGCTCCGCCGGAAACAATAAAGTTCACCTGGCTAAGGATCATTTGTAAGAAGAACAAACTTTAGTATTTATAGACCAAGGTTGTTTGGAAAACAAGGAAAATCCAAAACCAAAATATTCTCAAGATATGCAATTAAGTACATAATTTCGGTTTTCATATTTCCAACTAATATCCAACCTGTAATTCTGAAATCTCTCTTTAGAAAATATCTAATATTAGTTTAGCACTTAACTATAGCTTTTCTAGAGATATGTTTTGATTGCTGGAAAATCAAAAACATATAATTCAAAAATCTTAATTAAAAGATTCTCAATATTTCGGTTTGGGATCACCTTGAGTATTAAGGAATATCTTTGAACAATCAATGATAATAATAATGTACATGTTCAAATTATGTCAACATCTGGAACTATCGTACCTAGCAAACCTTAATTCCAAACTCACACAAAACCGTAAAGTGATATGTGAATGTTGAAAATCGGTATTGCTTTTGGGACCGGTTTTACCATGACTCCCAACATAGATTAGGATCGGTTCTACCAAGTTTCCAAATATAGTTAGGGATTGGTTTTACCATGATTCCCAAGAAAAGCTAAGATCGGTTCTACCAAGAATCCCAATATAGGTAGGGATCGGTTCTACCATGATTCCCAACAAAAGCTAGGATCGTTCTACAAGTATCCCAATATAGGTAGGGATCAGTTCGAATTGGACATCCAAAAGATCTTCATAGAAAACTGGATCAAAACACCTATTGATTTCTTTTCCATTACGAAGCAAGTTCGTACATATACTTCCTTTAAACTTATGTAATGAAACACAATTTCCTAGGATGAAATCACACCTATATCCAATACACAATCAAGTAACAAGTTACATATATTATGTCGAAGTCGCATTTACGAAGTTCAAAAGATAAACGTTATACTTCGTAATTCAATATATTTTCTTGACACTTTGATCATGATAATATGACCAAGTCTAATACCAAAGTATTATATATATATAACTTCGCATGTTATGTTTTCAATCTTAAAATACTTGAAAGAAACGATAGGAATGTAAACAAGTCAATTCAGTATCACTAACCTCAAGTGGAAGGATGATGTCTTCGTTGTAGTCGATACGTCTTCACGTTCTTCAGGTCTTCAAAGTAATACTTGTATATCTCAACATTCCTACACTTTTTAGTCTAACCTAAACGAGGTTGACTCTAGTAAGTTTAATCAAGCGACTTTAATTGAGTTTTGATACTAAAATATGATAACCAAACTTAACATACCAATGCTTGGTGGGTTCAACCGAGCAATGCTCTAATAGAGGAGATTGCTCTAGATCCTCAAAAACATTCATGACGAGCATACACAAACTTCCAATTACGCTGTGAAATGTTTGATCAGTTCCTGGTTGAGAAGCAATAGACCTATGATGGTCAAAATAAGAACCACATATGCAGTTCAAAGGTCATATATACGGAAGTACGAAATAACTCCTGATGCAGTACAAAGTTCGAAGCTTTTCTTGTTTCTGTTTTATATAGGTACACAACTATATCACGATGGAATCAGTCCAAAGTAGTAATGGTTAAACAAGTTCAACAGACATGAAGCACATAAAAGTAACAAGGATAATTAAGATCAAATTACTTGCATACATATAGCACACAACATACTGCGAGCTTGCTATGAGAACGATCTTTAGAATTAACAAAAGCGCCATTCAACTATACCCACAAAGACTCTACAGGGGCAATTACTTTTACTTTACCAAGCTTTGACAACCAGCTTCTGAAACCAAAAGGGGACGGACATACATCACATACAACTAAAGAGTTCAAATATGTCAATACTTATATTCCACACATTTCAGAAATACTTCTAATTATGCATGATTGCCATTTTTATCATTTCACAGTCTCGTAAAATTCAGATGATACTCTAGTCTCAAACAATCATACTGGGGAAAGCACTTGCTCCGGATTCCCCTATAAGTGTCTATGAGTGTATGACCAGGGGGAAGGGATTCCATAAGAAATAGATACCCAACATGGCATGCCTACGGCAGCTCAGCAGAACAAGTGTGTAAATATTACACACACCACGTTACCGAGAGTTTTAGACCCCCGCGGTTTGGTAATTCCCTGGCCAGGGTTTAGCTAGCGAGGGGACAGGTCCACATGTGACACGAGGTAAAACCGGCTTGTGATGTTACGATCAAACACTCATCTTGCTTCTACGACAATGGGTTTGCAAATTTCGCACAATGCAAGGGAAAAAGCCAACATATAAACACTTAACGAGTTCGCTTCTACTCAAGCACCTAGGTATTTCAAATGTATTCAATAATACTTCTTACATATGTGAAATACTCTTCCTACTTCTTTAATAGAGAATTATTATTTGGGAATGTTGTATACTTATGTTTTTATGGTGATGGAGATTTACACCGGAAGGTAATAAATCTAAACAATCTGACGAGGTCAGCAGCATCAACGGACGGACAAACATCGATGGAGCAGAAACAATTTAAAATTCACAGAAAATGAAGAACCTCTACTTCGCATCCCATGGCTCCAACCACTACAGGTCAATAGCAAAGCAAGTATGAGTAGTTGATAAATACATTTTTGTGTCTAATTTGACCTCAACTGTCTAATTTGTTAGTGCCTATTTTTGTACTTATTTTGCTATATTGTGTATTTTAGGTGCTTTT
This sequence comes from Papaver atlanticum, assembly GCA_023531105.1. NCBI lineage: Eukaryota > Viridiplantae > Streptophyta > Magnoliopsida > Ranunculales > Papaveraceae > Papaver > Papaver atlanticum. The sequence goes on along the minus strand of JAJJMB010017528.1, from coordinate 3,282,240 downwards.
GGAGAAATAAACTTTTGTGGAAAAATTGGCTCGAAAAAGTGTTAAAGGCACCCAGAAAATTTGATAAAGATACATGCACTTAGGATAGGGGCACCCCTTCTTCTTCATTTTCAAACACAATTTTGGCGAGAAATTTTGGTTTCAACAGTGAAGGATTTCTGGATGAGATTTTGTAGGACATTTTTGATTTTTTAGACAAGAATATCTTCTTGCCTTATAAATAAAAATCTACGAGTATTAATTAAGGGAATGAAGAAAAAAAAAGTTATCTTGTATTAAACAGGTAAGATATCCTTGGAGTATTTTCTCTTGGGTTTGATTCTGCGAATTAAAAGAAGATTGGGGTTTAATAAAGAAACATAGAGAATAAAAAGAAGGAAAAAAAATTGAAGATATTTTTAATTAAAAAGAAGAAGATTTTGGAGTTATCGAAGGAGATATTCGAGAAGGTATGACTTGTTGGTATAAATTGGGTGTTAGAAGACCAAAGGGAGGGGGCCAGAGTTCAGAGAGAAAAGAAAATAGTGAGAGTATTATTTTTATCTTTCTTGTATTTGAGTATTGGTTATTTCGAGAATGAAAAGAATTTTGTAGCCTAATAAAAAATGAATCAATAAATATGATGTTTATAAATCCAAAAATGTTCATGTATTTCACCGTGATGAGTATCTAAATTGCTCGCGACTAAGGAGACGGAGGAAGCCATTGATGAATGTTTGATCGGTAATATTTATGTTTAGAGTTATATTGTTTCTAGAATTATTTTTATCCATTTCCTTCATGTTGATAATGTCTAAAACAAATTTTCATAAATAGTTGTCATTTAATTTGATATTGTTAGAGCATTGCTCAGTCGAACTCACAAGTGTTGCTATATCAAGCCTGTTGTCAAATTTAGTTGATCAAAACTATATCTTGGTTTCTAGTCTACAATTAGTTAAGTCTCGGATTAGGATAGAATTGTGTAGTCGAGAATCGGACATCACTGCGTTCTACCGTTTGAAGGCGAAGATCAATCAAAGCTTTTGGAGAACTTCTTCAACAAAAGGTAAGTGAAGACTCAACCACCTATTTCTCAAGTTATATTCATCTTTCTATCTATGATACGTTGTCGCGTGACTAATTAGTCTATTGCAAGCATAATAAGAATTTTGAGTCAAGTTTATCTTGATAATTAGTTCTCGAAGAATATATGACTAAGCTTAATGAACATTTGTTCATACTTGATGAATTTCGGTTAAGAACAATTTATTGTTCATAATCTAAATCGTTATTCAAGATTATCAATCGAAAATAGCCTGGAACAGTGATATGTGTCATTGATGTTATTTGGGAATATTTCGAATTGATTTAGAGATAAATATAGAACTACTGTAAATCTGGATACAAGACAGTATGCTTACCAGTTCACATACTGGAGAAAATTGTTATAGGTTCGGAACCGTAGTACATGTACTCAGTACACGTACCAGAGTAGCTATATATCGACAACAACTTTTGGTACGCATACCTGGTATCCATACCATAAAAAGCCAGTTGCTCATGAACCAGGAATGGTACGCATACTTTGTATGCAAACCGAAAAAGAACTATTGGTTTTGAAACCGGAGTGGTATTCATACCCGGTACGCAAAGCAGAAAAGTTATGTAAGTTACTGAACTCGTTTGTATCTTAAGGGTACACATACCCGGTACATGTACAATGACATAACCAGTCACGAACAAGGTAGAGTACACGTACTTTCCTTGTCGAATATTTTCAGATGCATAAAAATTATTTCTGTGAAATAATTGGCATTTGAATAAATATCTAAAAACACTACATAGATATGATTGATCACATGATGACCTATGGTTGTGACTGAAATATAAAGTCTTAAGTGTTATATGAAAATAATTAAGCTTATAGTTCAATAGGTTAGTCTCAGATAACCGTCCATAAACAATGTCTTTATACACGATTCGGTTACGGTTCATCCTAACCAGAGTGTATATCTTGTTATGTTAATATTATTTCAAAGATTCATCTAATGGTGGATATTGTTCGCTTGATTCCAAATCTATCTTAGCTTAAACCTAAAGCAACCTATACTTTGAAAGTCGATATAAGGGAGAACGTCAAGCAACTGGGATTTTTTAATCTCTGACACTATTCTTTGTGTGTCCTAGTGGTAAACTAGATTCATCCTCTCTCTAAAACCCTTATAGGGTTTAGCAATTAAAAAGTCTTCACCTGGGGATTCGTGAAGCCAGGTCCAACTATCTTTTATCTTGATAGTTCGTGTATCCTGATCTTGTTTGATTGTTGAGCTGCTCACTCGAACAAGATAGATAGAAATCGCAAAGTTCACTTCGTCTCAGACTTAGTTATTTCACAGGTTTAATACTTGTGAGGTGAATAATAATCTATGCTGCTCTTCGGGAAGCATAAGTCCAGATTTTGAGGTTAGCTAGACTTTGTCTATTACTATCGATTTGTTGTCTCACCTTGATCTATCGATCAGGAAGGAAATCACATATAGGCTTATCTGTGGGAGGCAGATTGGTTTAAAGTCTTCAATTGAGTTGAAGCAACTCTTAGGCTATAAAGGACGTCAGGAATCATTTGTGTAGAGTCCTGTTAGGATTCAAGAGGCGTAAGGAGCGCGACTGAAACTGAATTGTTGTGACGGTTTAATTCGGTCTCAACTACATTTCGGTTCGAAGTTAATTGGTAGTAGGCTAGTGTCTGTAGCGGTTTAATACGGTTTGGTGTTCAAATCTGGACTAGGCCCAGGGTTTTTCTGCACTTGTGGTTTCCTCGTTAACAAAATTTCTGGTGTTTGTGTTATTTCTTTTTTCATATTATATTGTTTATCTTTATAATTGAAATATCACAGATTATACGTAAATCAATCAAAGTAGATACATCCATCCTTGTTTGTTGGATACGACTTGATTGATTCTTGGATATTGATTTTTGAGATCGTCTAAGAAATCTCACACGTGAATCAGGTTCACGGATTTGGTTCTGTCAACTTTCTGATTATGAGAGAAAGAGATATAACTCTGACTATTATTCCTCGATTGAGATTCATTAAGTTGAACTGTTGGAATTGTATTTAGGTTTTTTCCATACAGGTTGCCTAGGAAAAAGTTGGTGGTGTGTTTTGGTACCCCCACGTTTTCGGATGTTTCATGCTTGAGTCAAGTCTTTTGATGTTTCATGCTCAATATTTACAACTATTATTTGAGGGTCTGATATTTAAGGGGGGAAAAGATAGTTGAGTTCATTATTATTTATTATCAATTGATGCATTGTGGTGGAATCCTAGCCTTAGTATTTCAAAATCATTATTATATTCATTTATTTTGCATTAGTTTAATTAACTCTTTTCCAAACCATTTTTACTAGGTTAAATCAATCTTAATAAGTCCGAGTAACGAACTTTCTTACCACTCTCAAAACGCGATTAGTAATCCGCACTCAAACCGCAGAATCAAGATCAGGAAATCTCCAGATGGAGCAACTCCAACGAGAAAATGCAGATGACCGGTTCAACATAATGTACTTGGCCTAAATACAGACCCACATAGTGACCAAGCGTACAAGTTCCAATTGTTTTATTTATCTGACAGGGAATATAAACCTAGATTGCCACGTCCAGTCTACATCATACCAAATGCGAGAAGTTATTAAAGCTGGCAATCGAGTTAGAGGAGTAGTTGTAGTATGTTTGCGGAGGAGGTCATCAAACAATTCAACAACTTACTCTCCATGGCACTGGCCCATATACATCTGTACACAACTATCTTATCTAGACGGCAATGCAAGAAACTGTCCACACTACAAGATGCGCAGAAGATTACTACATACTAACCGCAACGGACTAGAGAAAAAACCATGAGCAGAAATAAAATTCAAGTCCCTGGGAGGTTAAAAACCGAAATAATTACCCGCAAAAGCCAATTAATCTCCACTGCTGCTCGCTTGGAATATTGGAGTGCTTCTGATGATACATGAAATAATGTCGCTCGCATGATGCTATGTGAAAATGTAGGGGCACCAAGTACACCACCAACTTTTTCGTTCAGCAGCCTGTATGGACAAAACCTTATACAATTGCAAGTAGACCAACTGAATGATCCTTGACAACATGTAGATAAAGTTTATATCTCTAACCTCTTCTCAATCAATATGTATATAGACAAGAGTCCCTAAACCTGATTGTTAAGAAGAGTACTTGAACGATCTCAAAAATCAATATCCAAGATCAATCTAGTCGTATCCAAATAATCCAATCGGAATTCTACCAAGTAATTAAACTTGATATCTATCTTTCAAGATACGAATTCTACAAGAAATGAGTCTCATAATCGATCACAATTAGATGAACATATATACTAAGATTGAGTCCAATCATAAAGATAAACAATTAATATAATGCGTAAAAGGAAAAACACAAGACACCAGAAGTTTTGTTAACGAGGAAACAACAATTGAATAAAAACCTCAAGACCTCGTCCAGATTTGAACACCAAATTGGATTAAGCCACTACATACACTAGCCTACTATCAAACTTCAGAATGGAATATAGTTAAGACCGAGTCCAACATCCAAGCGGTTCAGTTACAGTCGCGCTCCTTACGTCTCTTGAGCCTCGCAAGGCTCTATGAAATTGATTCCCTTAGCTGACGTCCTTTATAACCTAAGAATTGCTTCAGCCGAAGTGAAGAATTTTGATACTAATATTCCTCTAATAGATAAACATATTTGATTTCCGTTTAGATCAAAGATCAATGTGAGAAAATCTGTTTACATTATACAAATCTAGCAAACCTCACAAATCCGGAACTTACGACTCCGGAAGAGCAGCCTAGATTCTTAATCACCTCTCAAGAACAATCTTCAAAAGATCAATTAAGATCAGTTTTCAGATATCTATCTTGAGGAATCACAAAATATGAGACGGAGGGAACTTTACGATTACTACTTATCTTGCCTGAAAGAGATTAAGAAAACCTCGATAACAGAAAAGCAAGATCAGGATACACGAACTATCGAGGTAAAGATAGTTGGACATGGCTTCACGAATCCCCAAAGCAAAGTCTTTTAGTTGTAGACCTAATTGTTTTTCATGGGAAACCTTGGTCTATAAATGACAACTCTAGAATCAACTAGGACACAAAATGTCAGGGATAGATTTTCCCAATTGAAAGAGCATATTTATTTATAGTTTTCAAAGACCATGGGTTGCTTAGAATTCAAGCCAAGATAACTTGAGAATCAAGCAAACACTTTTAGGTCTTGAAAATACAATAGAAGAATATACAATATGGACCGGTTCTGGAACCGTGTATAATGACTCTTCGGTTCGGCAAGTACGCCAAATAACTAAAAACAATTTGATGTTCATTTAAACACCTAATAATTTTATCATGATGCAGACACACATGAGTGTTTGAGTGATCAATGAAGTATTAGAAGTGTTTGAGAGAGTTCTAGCAATGGTAAACATATTTAAAAAAATAAGTCTTTGATCATCTGCAAAAATATACTAAGACGGTTGGTATAACGGTTCGTGAATCATTAGGCTTGTTCACGAGTCAGGGTGCAACTGTTCGTGAATAGGGTTCGCCAACCCTACAAGACTACCGAACTCAGTTGACCACGGTTCGTGAACGGGTTCGCAAACTGCTAGCCTATGATACCAACTTCAAGAATTAGTTCACAACGGTTCGTGAACTATTCCCAACTGAATTCACGGTTTGCGAAATGGTTTGCCAATCTTCCTGTATTTTTGAAACTCAAAAATCTATGGCTTGCGAACTGGTTCGCCAACCTACCCTGAACAGAAATATCATATAGTTCAATATTTCTCTCTTATGATGTATGAAAAATTCTCACGTGATAAAATCACTTGCATGACCAATTTTCAATTGATCGACAAATTAATTCAAATAATAAATTGCTTAGAACTAATATTGTTAAGGATCATTGAACATCTTTGCTAAAGTCATATTTCGAGATTTTTAACAAGACAAACTTGACTCGAAACTTCTTCTTTATAAATATATTAGAAGTCATAGGTCATCGTCTCTACAGATAGAATGACAAGATAATGAGTAAAATAGAATGGTTCAGTCTTCACATACCTGATACAGAAGTTCTTCAAATGTCTTCGTTGATCTTCAGTCTTCAAGAGTGATGTATGATACTCAACTATCAAATTCTAACCTAGTCCGAGACTTGACTTAGTGGACTAGAAATCAAGATATAGTTCTCATAATCTAATATTGACAACAAGCTTGAGATGGCAAAACTTGCTGGTTCAACTTTAACACTATGATGACACGCTTATATTTATTGTTACGTACGTAGACTGTTGCCACAATATCAATGTTGTGTTCTTGGTGTTGTTGCTGCTCAATGACAACTTTATTGCTGCCTAATGTTGTTGTAAGAGTGGTGCATTGCGGTTGCATGATGTTGTGTTCTGCTGACAGCTTCCGCACTGCCGACGAACGCGGGGAGAAGTTGATGTTTCTCCATAATACCATTCATGCTATTTGATTCTACTATGCACACGACGCTAGGAACTGCACTAATGATATGCTATACATGACAAATTTTAGTGATGTGGTGATACCTAATAGATCGATGCAGAGAAATGACATCAATTGAGAAATGCTTTGTTCTAAATCCTTTGTAGGTACTTAAGCAACGCATACTCTCATTAGTGTGGAGGAGGAGCATAGTATACCAATTTAGTTAAATCCAATTGTACGATGCCAAGTGATCGACCAACGAAGATTCATTGCTCTTGTCGTGATTTACTTGTTGCTGATGTCACTACGTGGTTGATGTGATGCTACGATACTGATATCGGAGTGCATCTTTAATTTCTCAAACCAGCGATGGTTCGATCCAAAGAAGATGACGCGTAAAGATGCTTCTTACAATCTGAGGATGTTGAAAAGATGAGGGTACCCAAATACACCAGAATCTTTAAATTATCCACCTATAAGTCCTCTTACCGAAAGTGATTGTCTATGGACAAAGTCGAGACAATACAAAAAATCGGTATTCACACGTTGTGTGATCGTCAATGGATACGAGATCGAGACAATACAATAATCAAAGTGTGATTACTTGATGATAGGTTCGGACTTAACCAAACTCTATAGGATCACTATCAAGTAAAGCGGAGTTAACGTTTGTGTAATTTACTTTAAATTATAATAACAATAATTATAATTGCGGAAAGGAAAAGTAAATGACACAGCAAGATTTTGTTAACGAGGAAACCGCAAATGATAAAAAAACCCGGGACCTAGTCCAAAATTGAATACTCTCAGAATTAAGCCGCTATACAAAATCTAAACCAAGTTCGTATAGTTGAGACCAAGCAACTAACCCTAGTTCACTTAGTTTCTTCAGTATCCCTGCGCTTCCAACATTCAATGAGTGCACGCACTGGAACAATTCCTTTGGATCGTATTCCAAACAGTAAAGGAACAACAAATCTGTTTGGTAACAACTCTCTTGATTCTTTCCAGATAAAGATATCTCAAGTCATATGCAAAGGCTCTTCCGTTTAAACTAATAAACTCCTTTGCCTGGTTAGATCAATCCAATCTCTATTACCTAAGTACTAAGATTCGGATTTGTAACAATCAAAATAGATCTCAAGAGAACTATTAGGTGTTACCGATCTCACGTAACTAATCAATCGAATAAATCTGATTCTAGTTGGATCCCAGCCGATCAAGGTTTGTGCTACACAAAGATATGAGAAACAAATAAGAAATCTTCTTCGTCTTCAAATCTTCTTTAATCTTCCATTAAACCTGCACAACACCACTTGAATCTCTTGTGATCAATCACGCACAGAACGGAGTCTGTTAACAATGGATTATCACAAGATGTCTTTAGATCTACAAACAGTTCTAAAGATCCCGTCGACACTTCGATCTAGTTTGAGTGAATCTTATATCAGCAGAGAAGATTCTCAAGAATAAACAAACTAGGTGCAATCAAAGTTCAACAACCGTTAGTCAATCAAATCAATCGAAAACTAATAAACTGCAATTATCTAGTTTCCCACCAACAGTACTCGTAGAGCTTCTTTATCCCACAGAAGTCTTTAAAGGAGCGGTCATAAGAGATTTCGCCTAATTAGGGTACTTTCCTCTCCGAATAGACGTCACCACCAGAAACAACAAGAAGATGAAGTTTGCGTAGCTCTTAGGATAGTTTCCAAGAATTTAAACTTAGGTATTTATAGACCAGGGATGTTTGGACACCAAGGAATTTCCAAAACCGAAAGTATTCTCAAGATATGCAATAAATGCCCAATCGGTTTTCATAATTCCAGGAAATGCTTTGTCCAGTATTTTCCGAAATCTCTCAATATAAAATCTCCAATTAGTAAATGCACATTACTAATTTTTATTCTCTAGAGATATGCATTTAATTGCTGGTAATTAAAGCATATAAAACTAACAACCTTAATTAAAAGATTCTTAATTTATTTCAAACCGGGATCTCCTTGAGTAATTAAGGAATATCTTTGAACAATAAAAGATAAGAGTTATTGTTCGTGTTCAAAGTATGTTGACATCTTTTCTTTGTAAATCATATTTCATATTTACAATCATGGAATCGATTATACCACACTTCCAAACAAGTTTAGAATTTGTTCGTCTGTATTCCAAGACAACTATGTGATTGATCAAATATCAAATCACATTCATGGGTTCAATCGGTTCTACCAATCACTAGGATCGGTTATACCTTAATATGGAATACTTGTGATTGGTCACACAAGTTACCAGGACCGGTTACATCAATTACCAGGATCAGTTACGTCAATTACCAGGACCGGTTACCTTATACTCATGGTATTGCTTGTGATCTGTCACACCAGTCACTAGGATCGGTTACACCAATTACCAGGATCGGTTACACCAATTACTAGGACTGGTTACACCAATTACAAGGATCGATTACACAACTCTTTTGTGATCGGTCACACCAATTACTAGGATTGGTCACACCAATTATAAATATCGATCATACCATTTCAGGTTAGTATCGGTTACACTAACTAGTCATAACAAATCATAAGTCAGGCATTATGATTAGTTATACCAAGATACATAACAAGTTATGATCGGTTTTACCAACTCACACATATTGGTAATCCAAAGATATGCAATGAATAACAATACCAATAAGCCTAGCGATTTCCCTTTCAATTCATAAAACAAGTTCATGAATGTACTTCCTTTAAACAAATGTAAACATTGTTTCCTAGGATGAAATCTTCACATTTACCCATACACATAATCACAATAGCATTCATAAGATTATGTCGATGTCATATCTACGAAGTTCAAAAGATAAGCGTTATACTTCGTAGTCTAATTCCTTAATACTATGATCATATGATCATGTCTCACTACTAGAGTAAAATATTCATTCACAGCTTCGCAGTTATGTTTTCAATATAGCATGACTTGAAAGATACTTTAGGAACGAAACAATTCAAGTCAATATTACTAACCTCAAGAGGAAGGATGATGTTGTCGTTGTTGCTCGTTACTTCTTCACGTTCTTCATGTCTTCGAGTAATACTTGTATGTCTCATGTTCCTAGACTTTCTAGTCTAACCTATACGAAGTTGTCTCTAATACATAATCAAGCGACTCTTAGATGAGTTTTGATTCACTAAAATATGACAACCAAACTTGACATACCAACGTTTGGTGGGTTCAACCGAGCTATGCACTAACAGATGTGATTTACAATTTATTAATGTTGCTGCAAATAGTCTTGTTGTGGCGTACACGAAGCCGGTGCGAGAATGGGACATCGCTGCATACCTATTAACCGCTACTGCATCGAACAACTGCGACGGACAATTACATCAAACAACTGCGACGGAAAATTACATCAAACAACTGCGTCGGACATAATTATGTTAAACAACTGCATCGGACATACCTTTTTTTATTCGACTAGTGCTACAAACGGAACTCACCTTTATACATTGGTCAAGCAAACAACGAAGAACATTAAACCAATGAGAAAGAGTAAGATACCTTTGAACTCTTGATTTGTAGGGACATTTCATAATTTCAGTAAAACATAGGCGTAGTATATTCTTCACTGAAATTCCTCCACAATGAGCGCAAAATCTTTCGACAAGGAGCAGTTTAGACAAGTAGTATCCAAAGCATGAGATGATAAGTTGAATGATATTTTTCTTGAGAATTGGTCATCAACAACCCTCAAGAAAAGGGGCAAACTGTGAGTAAAACAAAACTACTTTGAGACGTGGCAAACGGTGAGAGATGAAGCAAGATATTACAAAGTAACGACGCATACAATATCAAAGTGCTTAAATGTTAAGCTAAGAGCAGAACAATAATGTCCTAGGTCTCTACTTTCCCTTATAACCAAAAGAGATTAGGTTGGGATAGGGGACGACTTCTTTTCTCTTCCGACTATCTCTCAAAACTCACTCAACTTTGTAATGAAGTTCAATCAATGTAACATCAATGATCAATAAATACCTTCACCCATTTTTAACCTTTGATGTAGACACTCCGTTGTCAAACCACGTATATGCTTGTGTTGATGTCTATTTCATTTTCCTGCACTTAATCTTACTTATAATTTTAGTTTATATCTTGTATTTACTTATTGCTTTACCATATGATCGAATTGGTTATGCTATCAGATAATGATAGTTACACCATCTCTGGAAAAAAAGAGTTACTATCACTTTTTCAATTTGACCTATTTTTTGGCTAAATTGAAGAAAAAAAATAGATAACACTTGTTTTCCAGAAATAGTGGTAGTATTATTTAAAACAATCTAGACAAAAAAAATGTCGTTTAGTTGTTTTTTTAATATCATGCATACCAAATAGCCAATAATCTGTTATATAATTTACTATGTTTTTTTTTATCTTCTAAGAATTCACTTTGACTGAAAATCGAATCTTTTGTTTTTACGAGCATTTGTAAGGTATGACTTGAAGTGAGAAACAAGTGCAAAAAAATAAAAATGAAAAAACTTGGTTGACGAATTATAAATCATGATTGCTAAAGGAGAGTATTAGTATTACTATATCAATCTATATATCCAGTTATCGGAATTATCTTGTTTTGTACGGATTGGTACCCGCCCTAGTGATCCTAGAACCCGTCGTTAACAATCATGTAATAATTGATAGCTTTAAGAGGATGAAAAAAATATACCAGTACGATTTGGGTGGTGAGAGGAGGGGGTTTGAGAACTACTACTTATGGCATATTTATATTTCAGATTTTTATTTATTTATTAGATTTTTATTTATTTATTAAATATGTGTTATTTAATTGGTAAACTAACATATATTCCGCCTTTTATTTCCTAAGTTTATGTTATGACAGTTGCAGAATCAAAATTGGTTTTTATTCAACAAAAAAAGCCTCATTAAGAAAGGAAAATTATTGTTTGCAATAACGTGTTGCCCCAAGCAAAGTGTCGCCTCGGGAGGATTCTGGATTTGACATATGCCATATATAACATTCTCTAATGTGGGGTAGAAGAATAACCAAATTTGATTTTTTATCCGTCGTTTTGGATGTTCAACGAGACTATGGGGAGCTGTTAGAGCCTCGCTTTTTCAATCTCACAAGTTATGGTATGTCAAGCTTGTTGTGATTGGACTAGGATTAGAACATGGTAGTTGCACATCTACGACCTTGTACAAATGAAAACGCAATGTCTTTAGCTTAAATGGAAAGAAGACGGAGCCCGTATAACTAATCCTCCTAGAAATTAAATTCGGACCAACAACGATGTCGACGCAGTTCAAAGCAGTCCATGGAAGTGCTTCGTATTAAAAAATCCATGGAAGAAAATGGATACATAGGACGAAAGCAATATCATCCACATTCCATCAAAGCTTAAAGTTTCTGACTGAATATGCATATTTTTCCGATTTAGAAAATATAACGGAATATATACCTACACAAAATTACGTCTGATTACTTGATTGATTCGGTCTTCTGACTTGATTCAATTATTGACCTTTCTCTATTGATTAGTTAATTCTTGTCCAATTAGGGTTTTCTAAATAAATTTTAGGTCGGTTAACACACAAAAATTCAAAGGAGTAAAGAGAGAGACAATAGAGAAAAGTATAATTCTTATTGATTAAGTTAGTAAGAAGTGAATACAATGTCTTAGTTTACAAGATTATCCTCTTTGGAATATATGTAGTTACAGACATGTGAGTCATGTTAAATGTATGTATGATAATTGAGAACTCGTGTCTACGTGGAGAAGACGTCACGTCCCACTCAGGCTTTACTTTTCTGCTAAGTTACCTTATCTATCTGGATTATTTATTAGTTTTTGATCTCCAAGTATTGACTCCTGACAACCCTTGGTCTTGTCTTCGCTTCTTGCTCCAGAACTCATATGTTGTACGTGTCATGATATTAGTTTTCTTATCCCGCACGTGGTTGTGTTGCTATTTACATATTACGCTCGAACTGAATACTCGTTCTCTTTAATCTCGCACGCGGTTGTATTGCTATTTACAGTTGTCAGTTGTTCGACAGATGCTATATTTTGTCATCTACATGTTTTCCTCAGTGTATTTAAAATATAATCATGAGACTTTATTTTATTTAAACTTGGTTTAGTCTTTTATACTTTAACAGCTAAAAAGAACACGCTTTAACAACTCATCAAGATGCTATTATTTAATAAATGGGAGATACAACCTAGGTATTTGATCTTAGGTCTTTTTCTTTAATCGAGTATATGTAGCTTTTTACCCAAAAGAAAGAGTATCTTTTGGTTAAGATACCGGGTTGTCAGCTAGCGATCTAGGTGATATCTTCTCCATATTTTATAATCAATTGACACTCATTGAGTTTAAACACTAAATAATATTATCTTAAAGAATATTAGTCCTTTAATGAAAGAGAGTTAATAAAATTATTGCTACTAATTATCATCACGATCACACATGGTGTATTCTTCACCCTTCTAAGAAATTGAAGAGTTTAATTGAGTATCCATCACCCTTTTTCGAAAATTAAAAGTTAGTAGTTATTTTAATAGATAAGACTTTTTTATGACCTGTAACAGTCGACTATCATTATAATTGCCATTAGGCTAAAAGAAATAGCGGAGATCGTGGGGATAGTGAGTCGGTTTAGTCGATCACGTCTTTTCACTTTCTTTTCCTATATATAAGGTTTCGAATTTGCAAAATAGTTTCATAGTCTTTCTTCTTTATCGAAGCTCTGAGAGTTAAAAAGTTCAAACTTTTTCTTCGGCCTTTTTGACAGCTTCAAAAGTTTTTATTTTCTTTCTCAATAGGATCAGGATCCTGTAACAGAAGCATTTGACAAAATTGTTTAACAAAAACTAATAGTCGTTAGATCTTATATAATCAAGGGTTTAAATCATTGATGACGTGGCAGGTAAACTATCTTTATTGCTTGTTTGGCTCAACTGATTAAGCCACGCTCTGCAAACTAAAACCAAAGCGAAACCATTCCATACCCATTTGGTGATCATTCTGATTGCTCCATGATTAACGATAATGCTAGAAAGTCTTATCACGTCCACTGTGATACTTCTTTTAAGCCTCCAAAGCTCTTTCTTGAAATGAAAGATTAGAAAATCGAGATTCTAAGTATGTTACGCATCGAATACCAACATTTTCTTTTCTTTCTTCATCCAAGTCATAAGTATCTATTTTTTTCCTTATCATTTAGTTTTTTGTTTGAAATATACTCCCTCCGTCCCACTATTAATTGACCTATTTACTTTTAGATTTTGTCCCATAAGGCCTATTCCTATGGGTATGGCAAAAAAAATGTTATTTGGCATACCAGGTGGCATGGAAAATGAGTTGTGCCACTATGGGAAAACCGCTGAGCGACAGAGTTCCTATCGACCGTTATTTTCAAAAACTCTGGCGATATTCAGAATATCGTTGGCGACAGACATTCCAACGAGCGATATAAATAGTAACGCTGACGATATCAAGATTATCGACCAGTAGTTATTTTGCAACGGCTAATTCCACCCATGTTGGTTCCTATATATACATCATTATACTTCTCCAAGTTACTCACACCTATTTATACATATATTTCACCGATTTCTCTATCTCTATTCTGAATTTTAAATTTCATAAATGGCGAGATCCAATGAAGAGAAGAATGTTATCATGAATCGGTTTAGATTACAGCAAGAAATGTATCAGAGGAGGTTGCAACAACTTGACGATGAGGAAGCTGAAGATAATAAAATAATTGACACTTTGATGCTAGTACACACGGGCCAAATACCCAGAGTTACAGAACCACAAGAAGTATTCTCAAGAAGATATACGTATCGAGAGAGGGAATTTTACCATCAAAAGCTGATGCACAATTATTTTCTTCCTAATTGTGTGTACTCTGATCGAGATTTCCAAGGTCGATTCCGCATGCCTCGGCATCTGGTGAGAAAGATTATTGAAGAGCTTTGTCAAGTAAAACCTCAATTTAATTATCAGTTTGATGCACTGAATATTAGAGGTCATAGTCCTGAACAAAAAGTTACTTCGTCTTTAAGGATTCTAGGTTATGGCAGACCAGCAGATGCGAACGATGAGTACCTTCGTGTGGGTAAAACAACTTCATTCACTTACCTTTCATTGTTTTATGAAGTAATGATTAATCATTTTGGTCCAACATATTTACGAAAACCAATCGAGGAAGATGTTAGAAAAATATTGAGGGAGAATGAGGAAAGGGGATTCCCAGGAATGCTAGGTAGTCTCTATTGTATGCATTGGGTATGACAAGGATGCCCTGTTTATTGGGCCGGTCAATATAAGGGTCATTATCCAAAACCAACAGTTATCCTTGAAGCTGTTCCTTCTTATGATTGTTAGATATGGCACGCTTTTTTGTTTTTCCGGGTTCACAAAATGAAATTAATGTTTTGCAAAAGTTGCCTCTGTTTGAAGATCTGAAGCATGGAATTAGTCCCCAAGTCCGTTTCATGATCAACGGCCATCAGTACACTCATGGCTATTATCTTGCGGATGGTATATACCCAAAATAGTCCACCTTGGTTCAATGCTACCATCAGCCTCCTGCCGGTACATTGGGCCGGTCATACCGGCATTTTAACGATGCCCAAATGGCATTGAGAAAGGATGTGGAACGCGCTTTTGTAATTTTGAAGAGGAAGTTCGCTACCATTTATGGCCCATATCGTGGGTTGAGTCATCGTGAAATGCACAAGACTATGCTCACTTGCATAATTCTTCATAACATGGTAATTCAGGAAACCCATCGTGATTCAGGGTGGACTAACTATTAAGATGAAGATTTAAGGCCGGAGATTCAACCGGAAAGAGGCGTCCCTGTAAGGAATTATGCTCAAATGACTAATTACATTCAGAACCGAAATATATATGACAGTTTAAGAGATGATCTGAGATTGAATCTTTGGGCAGAGCATGGAAGACAATGATTAAGTTATGTAGTTAATTTAAGTTATGTATTTTATTTTAAGTTAATGAACAACAGACTTATTTAAGTTAATGAGTAACAACATTTCAAATTAATCAACTTTTCATTTCAAACTAATATTAAGTAGAATGCAACAACAACATATCAAATTAAAATGCAATAAAATTAAAACTTAAATTAATACATCAATCATCTAGAGGAACTACTATATCAAACTCATCATCAGTTTCATCCTCATCATCATCACCATTGGGTTGGTTGTTAGTAAATCCAGCTTGTTGTTCAATTTGTGCTTGAATCCTGTCAAATTCGATTTGCCACACATGTTTTTACTGGGCGTTCATAATTGAAGTGTTAGCTTGAAGAATGTTATGCTTGTCATAGTCAAACCCAAATTTTTCTTGAGAAAGACGACTTTTTTTACTCTCCCTGTTTTGAAATTTCCTATCAACTGCTCTTTGCTTCTCGATGGTCTTTTGATGTTCCATAAACTCCGCCATGTTAAATCCACTGGAACTCCCTCCTTCTTGAGCTAATTTTCTATCCAGTCTTACATTGTTCCTCCCTGGAAGTTTTCTCTTACCATCATCATAATTATTAAAAACTAAGTTACCATTTGGGTTTCTTGCATTATCTGGTGAAGAATTTGATGGACCCGATGAAAATGGTGAAAAGTTTGGTGTTGAGGGAGAAGAATTATATGGTGACCTTTCAGGTACTTATTGATTACTTGCTAAGAAATCTGGATTATATTTGTTCAACACCTTCAAAATATGATAACAACTTTCGTAAGCGAACTGTTTACCATGTTTTCACTGCCAATCTGTACGAACCTGTCTTTCAAAATCAACATCCACCTGACCACTCTCATTGCCTCCTATCTTGGCTTGCATTATTAATGCAACATAAGCGGCTACTTCCCTGTTGATTACAATGAAGTGTTCTGCCAATCCTTTTGCATCACAACCATTGATGTTCATGGTTTGTTCTTCATATTTACGAAATATATTTTCCAACATGGTGTTACCATGTTATTGTGCACCATCGATACAATCTTGGGTAAAAAAAACATAATTATGACAAATGCATTCATCTTCTATCATGTTGTATTTTGGACCACGGACTTTGGTTTTTTTACCTTTGCCTTGACTTTGAGTTTGTGAATCCATATTACAAGAAATAAAAAATTGTATAGAAGGTGTGATTATTTTAGATTTGAAGAAGATTGAGAGATTGAGAAATTCTAGAGATATTTAGAAATTCTGGTGTGAGTTGAAATGAGTTTGAAATAAGGTATTTATAATGGGGAAGAATTGTAGCCGTTGGATGAGGGACTGATGAGCGATGCTCAGGTCAGCGAGAGACATAGAGACCATCGCTGGCGCTTGAATGACCAGCGCGCGATTTTGTGACCATATAACGATGGACTTTCTATCGCTCGCTGGAAACTCCATCGTGTTTTCCTTTATGTTACAAATAACATATAGGCATACACGTTTGGCAGTTTGGCATACCCATAGTGAGTGCATATATGGCAGAATATATTATTTGGCATGTGCATAGGAATATGCCTAATAGATGACCTATTTCAGTAAACAAGGGGATACTTCTAAAACTACCCTTTTAATTGATTTTTGTTAGTATAAGAAATATATATAATTTGATAAGCATGTTTATATTCATTACGTAGGTGTTTTAAAATGTTTTTCAAAGGTATAAAGTTTGCGAATGTTTGAGAGATAAATCATTTCTAAATTTACTAGTTATTATCCATAAGGGTATAATTGTAAAAAATACTTAAAAAGTACTCTTTCCCCTTCTTGCCTTAAGAATTGTGCAAACTTGAACTAGGTCAATTAATAGTGGGACGGAGGAAGTATATATTAATCCATCTTTAATTCTTGAATAGGATCTTGCCACTGTATGCTGGATATAGTGTTGTGATATAAGTCAATAGTTCAAAAACTTTGACATAGTTGTAGAAACTATGATTGTTCCAATGATCACTCACATAATTGGCAACTAACACAATTTCAAATATATATGATTTTGATTCATCATTGGGAAAAAAAGAAGAAGCTTAGATTATAAATTTACAGTAGGGATTTAATTGATCATATAGTACATTCGGGTTAACCGAGAGTATAATATCTAATATATCTGAACTTTGGCATCGTTTAATTAGTTGATCCAAACAAGCATTTGAGATAGTTTACCTGCCACATCATCGATAATCTGAACCATTAAATATACAAGATCTAGAGGCCACCAGATTTTGTAATAAAAATCCGTCAAATCCGTTTGTTACGGAATCCCGATCCTTCTCAATATCCTCTAACAAGTTCTTTGAAATTACTGAAAGTGTTAATCTCATTCCATCTCGTCCTAAACCATTTTTAATTTTTACGCTATACCGACTGGTCTCACAATTGAAGTTTGGTGGCCATAACCTTATACCATTAAAGTTTCTCAAGTTCAGGATTGTAGAGATAACGAATTGTTAATCCCCGAATCTCATCTTAGGTGTGGGTTTATCTTCTTCATCCCGTACTGGTCCATGAGTACCTTCAATTGATCAACTGTGCTCCAGCTGAGCTTGGATCAAATTTTTTCGATTATATGGGAAAGATGTTAGATTATGATCTTGATCTTCCTATAGATAAAAATATAACTGATGAAAGGCGTCATAAATGTTATGAATGCAGATTGTTCCTGGTCCTTCTCTAAAGATTTAATTTTTATAGGAGTTCAGATCTGTTTCTTAAGTTTGAGCATAATGATCCTATTGCGTTCAATGGCTAGGATGGTACCAAGTTCAATGACAAGTGTCCGTTGATCTTTTTTGGTATCTGGGAACATGGTAACACACTGATGAGTGTTCACAAATTAAAAGCTTACCCTTTCTCCAGTAAGTAACTTTCGTCTGATTTTTTTTTTAGTGTTTTTATGGTCTTTCTTTTTTGGTTTACAGGATAATGTGTTTAATGTTTCACCAACATGTTAATTTAACGTTTATTTCTTTTTCCTTTTTCCAGATAAAAGGAAAGTTGTTGATACTGCAGCTTCTCCTTGATTTGAGAAAATATCTAGAGCTTCTTAAAATAACAAGGGTACAAAGTACACCACAATCTTTTCGTACAACCTATTATAGACAAACATTGTGTAATTTTACAGAAATAATAATTGCGAAAAATTACTTCAACAAGGTGTTAGCTTAGTGTATAATTATATCTTCGAAACCGACTAACGGATCGTATACCAAGTAGGTTAATGTACGAGTGTATTTACTTTAACTATAACTATACAATTATAATGCGAAGTATAGTAAATAATGAAAAAACGGGTAACAACCACACCCAATAATTCGTTCGAAAATCTGTATGGACTAAACTCCAATGTAAGTCCGAGAGCACCAACTTAAAAGTGAGACTCAATCAAGAAATATATCAAAGAGCTTTATCTTTATTTCTCAACACAATCAGCAAATCGAACAGATAAAAATCCGTGAGCCTGATTGATATGAGAAATAACTTGGACGGTACCAAAGACCAATGCCCAAGTGTCAATCAAATTATATCCAACAAACAAGGTTGGATTTATCAACTGATTGAACTACGCACAACCTGCGACATTTCAATTATATAAACAAATATAATGCGGAAAAGAAATAACAGATACACCAGAAATTTTGTTAACGAGGAAACCGCAAATGCAGAAAACCCCCGGGACCTAGTCCATCATTGAACACCACACTGTATTAAGCCGCTACATACACTAGCCTACTACAAGTTAACTTCAGGCTGGAATGTAGTTGATCCGTAACCAAGTCTCACACCGATTATGGTACAGTCGCGTTCCGTACGCCTCTAAAACCACGCCGGATTCTGTGCACTTGATTCCCTTAGCTGATCTCACCCATAACTAAGAGTTGCTACGACCCAAAGTCGAAGACTTATAAACAAATATGTCTCCCACAGATATGTCTATTCTTTATTCGGTTTTTGTTCCGTCTTTTGATACAAAGATCAAGGTGAACAGGAACCAACTAATAATCCGGTCTTATACTCCCGAAGAGCAGCCTAAAAATATTAGTCACCTCACAATAACCCAACTGATTAACAGAAGAAGTTATTGCGTAATCACAAGAGTCTGAGACGAAGAACAATTGTGATTACTTTTTATATCTTACCTATCGGAGATAAATCTCGAGTAAATCTTAGAGAAGATAAAACTCAATACGATAGAACAAGTAAGATCGGAATACGCAACTACAGAGAAAATAGTTGGATTTGGCTTCACGAATCCCAAATGAAGTCTTCAAGTCGTTAACCTAATAATGGTTTTGGAAAACCTAGGTTAAAGGAGAATCGAATCTAGTTTGCAACTAAGACACAAGAAAGTGCCAGGATTAGGTTTTCCAGTTGCTAGAGTTCTCCCTTATATAGCCTTTCAAATCAGGGTTGCTTACAATCAAATCTAAGATACCTTATAACAAAGCATTCAATATTCACTGTTAGATGAACTCCTGATTTAAGATTCAAGCTAAGTCTGCTTAGAAATTAAGCAATCAATCTCCACCGTTAGATGGTCTTAGCTTGTTACACACAAATGAAATATACTTATATTTAGATATGGGTAACCGTACCTAAACGTGTATATTGAGTTGTCTCAATAACAGTTAACCGAAGTTAGCCATATGAACACTTGTCTTAACCATATTCATCTAACACTTCTAGATCAAATATGATGATCAATCAATCATTAAATATAATCAAATGAATCTGATTGTGTTTCAAATAAAGTTGTTCAATTGTTCACTATCTCATAGAAATACATATGAACAAATTGAAACAAAATCGGATTGATTCATAATCGTACAAAGTACTTACAATAATCAATTCATGAACATTAAGCCACGATTTGCAAAGTTAATCTGCATTCCTTAAATCATAAATGTTTTAGTTCATGAGTATGAGAATCATACATAACCGATTTTAGAACATAACCACTGAGTCCGCAAACTAGGTACGCGAACAACAGCTCCGTACCTTAGCCTAGTCAAGCCGTTCGCAAACCTGGTTGGCGAACAACTGTTCCGGACCCAACTCAGGTAAACCCGTTCGCATACTAGGTACGCAAACAAGAGTTCCGGACCTTCTCAGGTAATTCCGTTCGCATACTAGGTACGCAAACAAGAGTTCCGGACCTGAATTATCACAATACAGTTTGCATGCTAGGTATGCATACTGTGTTGCATCCAGACATGGGTAATTGTTCTAAACTCTCATTTCAATCATTGAAACATCCCTTGAAGCAACAATGGTAATCTCACACATACCATTAGCTTCAATTAATTTTCAAGTGATCGAATAATCAATACGAAACTTCCCAAGTTAACATCAAATGACTGTCTCACACAAATCATGTAAGATGTTCAAGGTAATTTTCACATGATCATCTTTTGACTTAGTATTTAGTTTCCAACAAATAAATTGTTTCCAACTAAACTTGTCAAGAATATGATGAACATATCCAAAGCAAAAAAATTCCAACACATATTTCGAGAAATAGATAAGCGAGATAAACTCAGCTCGAAATATCAAATGTGTATAATGTAAAAGTCTATATAGCTATACGACTTAGTCTCATTAGAAGATAAAATATAATAGACTTCTGAGTGATAGATAAGTTATAGTCTCCACATACCTTTTGTTGATGAAGTTCCTCCAAGCTCCTCAGTAGATCTTCGTCTTCAATTGGTGAACGCCGTGAAGTCTAAATCTCAACCACATATTCTATCCTAATCTGAGACATAACTATAAGTAGACTAGAAATCAAGTATATAGTTTTGATCAACTAAACTTGACAAACAAGCTTGAGATAGCAAAGCTTGCGAGTTCGACTAAGCAGTGCTCTAACAAATAACACGACACACAAGATTTTGTTATTAAGAAAACTCCAAGGTAGAAAACTCTGGACCTAGTCCAATTTTGAATACTCTCACGGTTAAGCCGTTATACAAATGACTACCACAACTTCGTATAGTTGAGACCAAGTAAACTACTCCTAGTTACTCAGTTCCTTCAGTATCCATGTGCTTACAACCAATCTGATCCACATACATGAATCTCAAGATAGTGTCTACTATCTCAAGTTGTTTCACCTGCTGTTAAGACTTCTGCTATCTCAACTCTTTTGGATCGTAACCCGAAACAATAAAAAACTAACCTGATTTAGTAACCACCTCACTGTGTATCGCCCAAACCTGGGTCAAAAGATCAATACCAAGACAAAGAATTATTGAAATGATATATCTTAGTCGCAAGCTCTAGTCAAGCAACTATACGAGGACAAGCTATTAACTCGTTTGCTTGATCTTTCCACATGTATGATGTTTATAAAATAAACTACCTGTTAGATCCTAGAGAATTAAGTGTGCTAGAAGTATCACAAAGATCGGAATACCAAAAAGAAAAAGTTTTTTAGTCTTCAATTTTCAAAGTATCACCTGCAGAAACCAATTGATTCAAACTAAACATCGATCACACAAAAAATGGAGTCTGTTAATATCAGATGATCACAAGTTTTACCAAATAGATTTGAAATAGTCAAACCTCAAACAAACTTGAGTGGCGTCATATCAGAGGTGAAAGACCATAGAATAAACAAGTTTGATAGATCGAGTATAACTACACCGCTGGTAAATCAATCTTAATAATTTATTTATTTTTACAGTTAGTGGATGAATACATCAGCCATGTTCTTTATGCTGGATATATAAAGCATAAGTATGATAAATCCACTTCAACTGATTCTTATATAAAGTGTAAGCTAGACCTTGAGAGATCAACTGATATGAGGTTAATTTACCTTTTAAAGGAGTATCAAGAAGATCTTAGAGCTTCGAATTCTAAGTATAAGGAGTTTGCATCTAATGAGAATTTTCTCACTAGTTGGCCATATCCAAAGCTTTTCCGTTTCGTGTGAATTTGGTTAGAGTTTAAATCGAGCTGCTACTGCGGCTAATACTGCTCAACATGTTGCTGCAATGTTATTGATGCATAAGGTTCAGATGGAGCCAATGAAATTTCTCAAGCTTCTACTGATGATGACGATGATGAGAATATTTGAATTTTTGTACTTTCAACTTTTGTACTTTATTGTAATCTTTCTTTTTAATTACTGAAAACTGAGTATTTTATGAAGTTTTGATGCTTTATTTTGGTTTTACATTCACACTCTCCCCCCCCCCGGGGGGGTGGGTGGGTTTTTTTTTTAAGTTGAGATTTTTAATCAACTCTGATTAGATGATTTTCTTATCAATAATGTTAAGTTTTTTACAATTTCTCTATCAGTTTTAATGTCTTGATCAAAATCTTTAGGCTTTAGCTTATGATTTTGATTTCACTTGCTCGACCCGATATAATTTTTAGTTCTCTCGATCTGAAATAACTTTTTGTTTTTCGAGCTGGTGAAGTTTAATTATAGTCCCTCGCCTTGTATAAGTCTGACCACTTTGGTCTCTCGACCTGTAGAAATTGAACTTTAGTCTTTCAGTATGAGTTTTTCGACTTTTGTATCTTAATTCTTCGTCTTTTGGCTATTAAAAATATTAGTTAGAAATATTTTTTAGGTCGAGTTATGCGCATGGTCTTAGATTTGACCTTTAGTTTGAATTATCGATCTTAGATTTGACTTTTGGTTTGAATTCTCGATCTAGATTTTCTCAAATATTTAGATAGCTCATATAGTTTGTCAAGTTCTCTTATTTTTATTTCTCTTATCGCTGTAAATCTCTTCGGTATTATGAGTTATTTACCTAACCACACTAGTGATGTCTGCGACGCCCTTGTAGCGGTGATTGACATGTCTTATTTTGAGGCACCAGGCCAGGGTACCATTTCGTTCTGTCTAGATATCCGTCCGGAGCTTTAGTAGTTGGTCTTAATATCAGCTTGCTCTCTCATCAGGATTCGTCTTTTACTCGTTTGCTTTTTATATTGTGTCTTTGGTTTTATTACCATATAACTTCGACCATATGCACCTTTACAACCAACATTTCGAGAAAATAAGATTTTAAAGCGTTTTCAGTGAGTGTTATGCACTTCACCAAATATTTCTAATGTTTCATCTTCGAGTTATAATTATAGAGTTTCATTCCAGATGAAGATGCAGAGTTTTACTTTAGATAAAGATACAGAGTTTCAGTACAGATATGATATTTATAATAAAAGATAGTCATTACAAATAAGCAGGTTTTAAGTTATAAGTTTTCCGCACTTGGCAGTTACAACTCTACTAATAATATTTCTTAAGATGTTAAGTATTGTATGAGTATATGAGCTCTTCTCCCAACAAATATTTTAATTTGTAAGATCCACGACCTATTTCTTATGAGATAACAAATGTTCTTTCCCAGGTAGCTGCGAGTTTTCCTAGCTTATATTCTGGGAAAGATGAGGCAAGTGAGCACTATAATAACAAAAAATGTTATGAATACTTTGTCAGGAAAGTGGTCAAGGTAATTTTGAGCCAACATATTCAATTGGAAAGATGTATACCACCTAGAATATCAGTTTTTTGTAGTTTGCTTTTCTTAGTTCCAATCCAACTTTTAAAAACCTGCCGCATAAAAGGATACAAACTGCGTACACGATTTGCAAGTTGTGTAGCAGAGAAGTGCAAGATGGAGAGTACATTTTCTTTCATTGTCTGTATGCAAGAGAGGTTTGGTTTTACTTCATTCAGTCCTTTAAAATCTCATGAAGGAATCTCCTTAAAAATTTGAAGCCTGGAGATGCACAGCTCTATCAGGAAAAATCAGAGAATCTTAAATCTATTATCTATGCAGTGATATGGTCTTTATGAATAGAAAATAACTCCATATGTTTTTCTGGGAAGCCGAAACCGGCAACCGAAGTAAGTTAGGGGCGGAGCCAGCCATTTTCTTTGCTATAATGGCCTGGGAAGTCCAAAGACTATTTTTTGTCTGCCCTAAAATGTTGGCAATGTTTTTTCACCTCCCAGACTTCTAGTTCGGCCCTGCAACATAAAGCATTTCTAGGTTCCTAGTACAGATTTATTTAGCCGCAACTTGTAAACTGCATTTTATGTATTCAAAAGATAGTCATCCTTGAATGCTCCATATCATATAACTGTCGAATAGTTCACAATTTTCATGTATGAATTTAACCTTTTCGTTAAAAAAAAAGAAGTAAAAGTAAAAGAGTATTACTTTCAATGGGTGCTAGGACCCTAGTTAGCAATTCAGAATTCGGGAAACGTACGAAATGACAAACGTACAAGTATTATACGATTAGCTAAATCTCGGATTCCGTCAACTATTCGGTCAACGGTTCGTGATTCGGCAGTAATTCAGAAAGGCTTACATACATGTATAATTCATTTTAAAAGTATGGATTCGGAAAGATAAATTGGACATTCATTAACCTGTAAAATATATTATTTTTAATATAATCTAACTTTTGGTTACTATGGTTTATTGATTTTAATGAGTTACATTGGCATATTCATGACCGCTAGTTCAAAATCATTTGCTATTCGTATTTTCTAAATAAAGTTAAATATTGAAAGACTAAAATATGATAGAAAACAATGATGCGGAGAAGTATTATATGGGAAATATAGTTTGTTAATCCGTAGATACACATATCATCCGAATTCGGAAAAACTCGTGCATGATTCACGTATAATTAGGAGAATCGCTTACTAGGGCCATGACTACCCAATTTATCTATTTGCTCGGGATCGTGTTTCCCACGAATCTAATTATGACGAACGAAACGAAGTAAAAGTCAAACCATGAGTCAAGATAACTGATCAGTTCAAACCATTTGACATAGGCACATAGCTCATCAGGGAAACCCGCAGTACTTGGGATTCGGCAGCTATGGGTCGTAATACAGTCCAGGTTCAATGAATCTAGTATATTAAAAAGCTTTTAATTACCCTCCTCTGACATAAATTTGGTTGCCACTTTATGAATAACCCAAAAGGGTAATTAAAAACGAATGCAATCTATAGGCGTTGGGTAACACTTAACGCAACACCAAGTTAGAAACAGTGATCATTTTATTTTCTCGTGCGGGACACAAGCCCAAATAACAGCTCTACGCTCAAACCAAAATGGCCAAGAATAGAAAGAAGACAAACGTGCATACAGTAATAGAGTAGGATAAAAATTACCCAACACCTGGAAAACCTTTTTAAAGGTCTAAAAAGCCTATTTGGCCTTCGCTTTCTCCCAGCCAGCCCCCTTCATCACTACCTCGACCACTTACTACCACCACCAATCACAAACCCAAAAGGAAACAAAAACAAACAAACTCAGAAGAATCTGGTTACCGGTGAAAGGTAGTCAGAATCCAACGATTTTCTTTCAGTTTCAGAGCATTTTTATCACAAATCTGAATATAACATTTCATTTTACTTCTGAAATCCCTATTTATTTATTTTAAAATGGGAACGTCAGTTGGAGCTGCAAACGCTGTTATCGCAAAAGATCCAAAACTTCAAATTCAGAGGTTTCATGGTTTAAGAAGTTACGGTTCGATTCCTTTGAATAGAAGACGTGTTAATGTTTTGCCTGCTTCTTCTTCTTCGAATTCATCTCTTGTTACTGCTACAGCTACTGTAAGTCCTTCTCTTTTAAAAGTTTTGGTTGTTCATTCATCGGGTTTCTGATTTTGTTCTTGTATTTTCTGAACTTCTGTTGGTATCAAATCTTTATTTTCTTTCTAATAATAATTATTTATTGGTGTTTATATATAATGATATTAGAGTTAGAATTTGATTCGGAATTGACAACTTGTCAAATCATCCAAAATTTGATTCCAAGATGTGATGTTATTTCATGGATTAATTAATTAAAACAGGTGATTTTTGTGTGTTTGGGCCTGTGTCAATTTCATTTTATTTTTTTGATACCCTTGATCCTTGCAGCGGCTTAGTTGTTTGCTTCTGTAATTTGGTTATGGGTTATTAAAAAACCAGAAAAAGGAGGAAAAAAGGAAGATGTTAAACAGAGTAGCATAACTAGGTTTTGTTTCTACCGTGCTGTAATTACTAAGTGGAGCTTGAATGGTCATTATAACAGGGTTTTCTGTGGTGACAGTTTAGATTGAAGGCATGAATCTTGATTAACAAATATGGGAAGAAACATCTTTCTTTACATTGTTCCCCATTTATTCCCTGTTAATGTTTGCTACATGAGAGTGTCGTGAGTTGAAACATGTATAATCTTTCAGGCTGCTCATACGTTGATACTGTCCAAGAAAAAAAGGTGAAATACCGGAGAGCATTTTCCTTCCAAGCAGAACAGTTAAAAAAATATAGAAGTGGGTTGTTTTGTTATAGAAAATCTTAAAAAGGAAAAGAAATGAGAAAGTTAAGATAAAGAGATGGTGCAAAGTTCTTGTGTGTTACCCACAACCTGAGTTTCAAAATTCTTATTCACCTTAATTTTCTTACTACCAATTAGGTTATGTCGGGTCTATTGTAGATTTGCATTTTAATTTTAAAATTTGTACCTAAGGCTATTGTTTCTCGACACTCTGCATGCTAAAATAGCTGTTACTTTTAGTAGTTGTTAATTCTTATGTACCTATTTGCATCCACTTAGGTGAGTATGTTACAAGAGGACGGTCCTACAAATATAGTTTTCCTCATGGGGGTCCAGGGGGCTGATTATTTATTTTTGTTGTTCATATCTGCTTTTTGAATATCAGTAAAAATTCTCCAAAAAATATTGACTTGATTAATTATGGTAAATAGATTGACAGTAGAATATTGACTGGATATTTGGTTGATGTTTCATTTCTTGCTCGCTTATCATACTATTACACTTCTGAAGATTCTAATCATACTGTCAGTTTTTTCCCGTGGTGGTAATTACATAGAATGATGTGCTTATCCAAGATGTGGTGGTCTTGTACTTTTCTACCGATCTAGTAAAAAGCTAAGTAATATGCATGTTATAGTGTCTGATGGATTTCCTTTGTCGCTACAGCCTGACGTCGCTGCGGAGCCTAAGCGTAGCAAAGTCGAAATATTCAAAGAGCATAGTAACTTCATAAGGTACCCTCTAAATGAGGAGCTTCTCAACGAGGCTCCTAATATAAATGAGGCTGCTACCCAGTTGATCAAGTTTCATGGAAGTTACATGCAGACCAATAGAGATGAGCGTGGTACAAAGTCTTACCAGTTTATGCTTCGAACAAAGAACCCTTGCGGTAAAGTCCCAAACAAGCTCTACTTGGCCATGGATGATCTTGCAGACCAGTTTGGAATTGGAACTCTTCGTCTAACTACTAGACAGACATTTCAGCTTCATGGTGTTCTCAAGAAGAATCTCAAGACTGTCATGAGTACTATTATTAGAAACATGGGCTCCACTCTTGGTGCATGCGGTGACCTGAACAGAAATGTTCTTGCTCCCGCTGCACCATTTACGAGCAAAGATTACCTGTTTGCACAGGAGACTGCTGATAACATTGCTGCGCTTTTAAGTCCTCAGTCTGGCTTTTACTATGACATGTGGGTGGATGGTGAGAAATTTATGTCCGCAGAGCCTCCCGAAGTGGTAAAAGCACGTAACGACAACACACATGGAACAAATTTCCCTGATTCTCCAGAACCTATTTATGGCACCCAGTTTCTGCCAAGGAAGTTCAAGGTTGCAGTGACAGTGCCAGGAGACAATTCGGTGGACATTCTTACAAATGATATCGGTGTAGTTGTAGTTTCTGATGCACATGGGGAACCTCAGGGTTTTAACCTATATGTGAGTGGATATTTCTAATTATATATTTTTACTTTCTGATCTCGAGTTATCCATTATATCGTTTTAACCGTTAATGGTTTGTTTGTGATATTCCAGGTTGGAGGTGGAATGGGAAGAACACATAGGATTGAGAACACTTTTCCTCGTTTAGGAGAACCACTTGGTTATGTACCAAAAGAGGATATCCTATATGCTGTGAAAGCAATTGTAGTCACACAGAGAGAAAATGGAAGACGAGATGAGCGAAGGTACAGTAGAATGAAATATTTAATCAGCGAATGGGGAATTGAGAAGTTCAGGAATGTTGTTGAGCAGTACTATGGGAAGAAATTTGAACCCTTTCGCGAGTTACCAGAGTGGGAATTCAAGAGTTATCTAGGATGGCACGAGCAGGTGTGTGTCATGAAATGTGTTCTTATTCAAATGATTTCCTTTATAAGTTGACCAGTTCTTAGTTTTTTTTTTGCATTTCCGTAACACTGTAGTTATTCTTCGTATAGCTTTTCCAACTGAGTTTCTATATATGCAAACCCAAACCTTTTTAGTTTTTACCGGTCTACTAGTATCCCTTTCTATTTTGCATCTTCCTAATCAGATCACTTGCTGACTTCCAGGGTGATGGTGAACTTTTCTGTGGTCTCCATGTTGACAATGGCCGAATTGGTGGAAAAATGAAAAGCACTTTGAGGGAGATAATAGCAAAGTATGACCTAAGTGTGCGACTCACACCAAACCAAAACATTATTTTGTGTGATATTCGCCGTGCATGGAGGCGCCCAATCACTACAGCTCTTGCTCAGGCTGGACTTCTGGTAAGAGGACTTAAATTTATTATCTTACAATTCTTACCATGGAATTAAATTTATTATCTTAAATTTAGTTATCCCTTAGTCTGCCAGGAATTGTATCTTGATTGTAACGTGGATTAAAATTCTGACGAAATGGTCAGATTGGGGTCAAGCTGTTCAGATTTCAATTGAGTTACCTGAGAATAACTAAATTTCTTTTTTCCTCTTTAGCTCCCTAGGTATGTGGATCCACTGAACGTAACCGCAATGGCATGCCCGGCATTACCACTGTGCCCACTAGCAATAACTGAAGCTGAACGAGGAATACCTGATCTACTCAAGCGGGTTCGAGCTGTATTTGATAAGGTAGAGTTGCACTGTAATTGTAAAGTTTCAAGCTCGAGTTATGAATTTGTTGTCTCGTTAACCTAAGGAGAGCTTTTGGTATTATAGGTTGGGCTCAAGTACAGTGAGTCAGTCGTGATAAGGGTAACTGGGTGTCCTAATGGTTGTGCCAGGCCTTATATGGCAGAGCTTGGACTGGTTGGTGATGGACCCAACAGCTATCAGGTACTTCAGATGACTGAAATCTGTGGGGTTGTAATCCTATTAGGTGGTTGAAGAATAGCAGTGAAATTTTATTGTACTCATTTAACCTCTGAATCTTGTGTCAAAACAGATATGGCTTGGAGGAACACCAGGTCAGACTGTGCTAGCACGACCTTTCATGAACAAAGTCAAGATTCAAGAGCTAGAAAAGGTTTTCGAACCGTTATTTTACACCTGGAAACATAAGCGACAGGCAAAAGAATCATTCGGCGACTTCACTAACCGCATGGTAAAGAGCTATAGAATTTGATTTCTGCATTCTGTTTAGTGCGCATCTCTATTTTCAGTTTATGATAGATACATAAATCGATTTAACGTATTTAGTTCTTGTGTGATAACGAGTTTATCAAGATAGGATAAAATTCACCAATCTTAGCGTTTCAGTGCTTAAGATCATTTAATGTCCAGGATAAACATCATGTTAGAAGTTGGTTTTGTTTATCAGTAAAACATCATTCCATATCCTGTTTTGAAACTAAATAGGTACGCGAATGTTCACGATTTCATTAAGATTTTCTGAGAAGACTTTCCTTTGGTTTCCTTGCCCTTTTTGGTTCTGTTAGTGGGCTTCTTCTCTCCAGTGATATCAGTAAACTTGCATCCAGTGTGCCAGCCATGGCATATTGGCCGATACCAGATTTCGTTTTCTCAAATTAATACAACAGAGAAGATTGATGTATGTTCTTTTTCTCAGGGCTTTGAGAAACTTCAGGAGATTGTTGATAAATGGGAAGGACCAGCGGAGGCACCTGCTCGATTCAATCTAAGACTTTTTGCGGATAAGAAAACATTTGAAGCAATGGATGAGCTCGGTAAATTGCAGAATAAAAATGCGCACCAACTGGCCATGGAAGTGGTGCGTAATTACGTTGCTTCCCAGCAAAATGGCAAAGCTGAATAGCTCAACAACCAATGATTCATTTTGTTTTTTCTGTTTATGCCAGGAACAGATCATCCAAGACTGGGTTTTTTTTTTTTGAGTCGAGGCAGAGTTAGTTACTACCGTTCAAGTGTTGTAAGTATAACACTCAGGAATGCATAAGTTTTTAGTTGAGAATGAAAGTCACTTTCTTGAATGTTGTGTACCATCAGTTTCCTTTTTGTTATGAAAATCTTCAGTAGGGGGTATTAGAGGTTTATTGGATCTAGTTTTAGCTTAGTTCTTCAACTCTGTTCCTTGATAAGTAGTCTCACTACATTACTTTGTTTGGAATTGCTCGTAGCAAAATGGCAAATTCGGTACAGAAGTATGTTCAGCACTTGAACTAAATTGTTTGCAAAATGGCAAATTCGGTACAGAAGTATGTTCAGCACTAGAACTAAATTGTTTGTACACGTATGTTTCCTAATAAATTTTGTTTTGGGTTGCTTGTAGTAGGCATGCATTTCCGTTCTCATGTTCAACACTGATAAATATTTGATTCCTATGCAGCTGGTACAATTGGCTCTTCGATAAACTGTCAGAAATCTCTGTAACCCGTGAATTAGTATTGAATTTCCCCTTTTACACAGAAATTAAAATCATATATACTTGTAAACTTGAAATATAACAGAAGTGAGAACAGGAAGTTAGTAAAAACTGATCACACTGCAGAAGCATCCTAATATTTGCATAAACTATCTTCATTATAACAGAAGTGAGAACATGAAGTTAGTAAAAACTGATCACACTGCAGAAGCATCCTAATATTTTGCATAAACTATCTCCATTTCATTACACCCTAGAACAGCACTGGCTATCATATGAGGCTTGAGAAGGGCTCACCATTCCCACATACCAAAGGATCCTCAATGTGTTCAGTTTCCTCATTCTGAAAAAAGGTTTGTTCAGAATGATCATCAGTGGTCATCAGACAAAAAGGCTGGAAATCACCAGAAGGAATATGTGATTTTTCATCCTTCACAGATAGAGTACGAGTTTGTCCAACAGCTTTATCACTGTCCTCATCATCAGCATCACTTGAATACTTTGCATGAGAATCTTGTTCTTCGCAAAGAAGAGCTTCAAGGGGAGATTTGGCCTTCGAATTTTTGAGCTGAACAAAATTCACTTCTAAGATTGGTAGTTCAAAATCCACAGCAGACCTATAAGTTCGTTCAAGAATGTTATTCCCATTAGCATGACCTCCTTCAAGGGAAATCACCGTATCCAATCTGCTGACATCAACATTCTTGGTACAAATTTTCCCATCATCCAAATTCCAGCAGGTATCCAATTGATTACTTGTTTGACTCTCATAATTTGGATCTGTGAACCAATCTTCATAGATTGGAGTTTGTACTGGACATAGATCAAGATTTGTCTCACTTGTAACTTCCACTGTCAGTTTTAACTCTTTCCCTTGAGAAGGAAAACAAGAAGCTGAATCTGAAGAGTTCTCAACCTCTGTTCTGGAAATTCCAACAGAAGAGGTTCCTTGATCTGCAGCTGATTCACTAGTAATTGTCGGAGTAAACTGTGATTTTTTGTTTTCGCAAGTAGCTTCACTCGGTGGCTCCGAAGTTTGGTTGGTTTTTGGAGATGGAGCAGAAGTTGCAGATAAGAACCCAGCAAGTGCCGAAGCTAATGCATCATCTACTGACAGAGATGGCTTTTTGGTAATCGAGAAACTCTTCTCATCTGATACAGAGACTTCCGAGCAATTCCTATCATCTCCATTTTCATCATCTCCCCCCTCACTACTGTCACTTGAAAACTCAGGGGCTGTGATAACCAAACCAGGGCATGACTGAGGAAGAACCGAAGAAACATATGCATCCCCAATAGGAGAAAATGTCTCACCAATATTCTTATGATCACCAGACTCTATCCCCCTGGAATTTTGATCAAAGGTCCCACCAGCGCCAACAGAGTTCTTCGACTCACACTCATTATCCAAAACTTCAGGAGCAGATTCCAACCCCCTAACCTTATGATCATCAATCACGCCATACTTGATGGGAGTCCTGGAGTCAAATTCATTCCTCGATAACTCAGGAGCCTTTTTCCTCATAAACTGGACATTCTTACTCGCAGATTCCGAACCCTTGGGTAACTGCTCATCTTTCCCATCATCACACATGGAATTAGATAATGACTCACAGCCACTAAATTCAGGAGCTGTGATCCTGGTAAATGACTTATGCCCATCACTGTAAAGAGAATTCAAGGGGGATTCACCGTCAGAAAATTCAGGAGCTCTAAATCTTGTACCTGGATTAAATTCAGAAAATTTAGATCTCACTGTGAGTACTTCAAGTTGCTTCTCCAATCGCTCGAGTCTTGTATCTATGCTGCTGATAGGTATCAGCATTTTTTCTTCAAACCTCAAACAGAAGTTTTCCATTCTAATTACTCGTGCAACCAGATGATCTAAAATTTTCTCAATACGACCATAGGATTGATCTTTTTCTTCGTTTGAAAAATCGGATCCTCTACTCGTACCAGGGATCTGTTTACTAGATTCTACCTGTTCTAAATCTGAATTCCTCCTACTAGCTTCGACAATTTTTCTTTCTCTGTCAGCAGGTATACTAGACTGCACTTCTTCTGGCTTCATACTCTCATTGTGCATACTTAGTGAGTCAACTACTTTTGAACCTTTCTTATCAGAAGTACTCTTTTCTTGTGCTGTACTCCCTGATTTAGAAAGTTGCAAAAGAGTGGGAACAAGCATGGCCATTAAAGAACTTCCTGTTGAATTTTGCAGAGGGCCACCCACCCGATTCTCTGACTCATCAGGATCAACAGGTTCACCAAAAATATAGATCTCCCCTAGGTGGATACACCCCTGAGTTTGAAGCGATAGTAACCGCAAAGTAATAGAACTGCATGGTTCCCCGTCCGTAATTTCTGCTGTAGCCTCGTAAAACTCCTGGACGGGGAATGAAGTTAGCAACCAAAATGATAACCAAAACAAATAAAAACTAAGCTTATAATATGCTCAATATGCGATTAATCTGAATCAGGAAACCCACAACCAATCTGGTACTTAAACCCTAAAACCTGTTTGTAAGCAAACTTGTAGGAAAAACCAAGCATAAACTAATAAAATAAAATAATAAGGGAAAAATTAAATCACTCGGGTTTTATAAATGGGATAACAGAGTGTAATACACAACTAGTAATACATATCTAAGGAGGAAAGGAAAAATAAAACAAGGAATACCTGGGTATTAGTTTCAGTATTTTCATTGGTTTTATTCAACATAGAATTGACAAGAAAAGGAGAAACTGGGGTTTTCACATCCACCCAGTCGTCTTCATTCGTGCTCTGACTACTGTCGCTCTTGATTTTGTTTGTGGGGACTTCCACTGTTTCGAGAGGTTCCGCTGGTTGAACACCATTTGCTTCTCTAATATCACATGGAATTAGTGACCCATCTTCATTGGCTGCAGCAGAGCATTTAACTGTGCAGAGATACTCATTGTTGCTTTTCTTGTCAGTTGAATAGTATATCTCATATACTCGGGCTGTACTACGTAGATATACCTGCTGGATTTGATGCTGCTGGTCAAAACTAACTGCAGTTGAGAAAACAATTGTATCGTTTAGAGGGATATACATACATATAAAACTACAAACACAGATGTTCCTTTACTTTGTCTGAGGAAAAATTCAACAAAACCATAAGAAGGGTGCAAGAGACGAATCATATCCAAATGAAGAAAATGGCAGCACCTACATAATTATAAGAAAGTTGACAGCTCAAGTATCTTATTGAAAACAGAAATATATTTATGCTTCCTAGTGATATATGAATCTACGTGTCTATGATAACCCCTCTTAGCAAACATATTTAAGAAATATCTTCGCTATGCGGGATCATTTCCTTAAAACAGCAATTATAGTTACACACATAAGTCAGAACCTTGTCAAATCTTGAACGATCTGACAAAAAGGGGTGGTCCATATGTTGTCAACTTAAACCTAGTTTTAAAAGAACAGTGAGATAAATTAAAATGATACTCAATGTGATATCTATGCCCACACCACGACTAACCGATGGAATATTCTCTAACTCATAAATCCACTGCATACTTTTTGCTCAAAGCCTATAATAATGGTCCAAGTCTCAAGCTTTTTCGAATAACATACTCCAAGTTTGTACACTTGGGCGAAATTTGAATCATTAGATGATAACAACATCTCTAAACTCATATTTAACCAGGTTAAAACTGTCAGACAGTCAGAGCATGAGTTTTCTACAGGACTGGGATCTCTCACTCCAATTAAAAAAGATCATGCAACTGCAATCAAAACTGGCTAATTAATTAAACCAAAGGGCACATCAGATTATCAAAATCTTAAGAGAGAACATTCAAAATTTTAAGAGAGATTATCAATTATCATATCATACATAAGATTAATAGGAATTTGCAAGATTTCTGGAATGAGCCCTAAATCATTTAAAACTGATTATACATATTAAAAGCGTCAAGAAGATTATGTTTTGGAACTCAAACTCATTTCAGCTGAATGTCTGCTAAGAGCCCTAATAAACCTATTATCTAACTTAAAACCAAAGAGTTGGATCTAATCCCTAATTTCAAACAAAATTCACTGGTGAACAAATAAACAATCAGATAATAAACATACAAATCCCTCAAGTATAGAAAAACCTGTAAATTAACATAGAATCGAAAAGATTCTTTAAAACAGTTTGCTAACTCTGACTTACTTGTGATTTCACAAGGACCTGAATCTGTTGAAGGAGGGTTAATCAATCGCAATTGGTCTTTGGGAATATTTGTCGATTCTAATGTGATTTCGTCATCAATATATGTTAATGGAGTCTCGAAAGAGATTGAATTATCGAGAGATCCATGAGTTACGACCCAGTTGGTTGAAGATTTCCACGGATTCATACTGCTGTTGCTGCTACTGCACCCTACTTCCATCGTTGTTTCTCAACCCAAAAAGAGCGCAAACCAATGAAGATAGCAGATATTATATTTACCGGCCTACAACCGGACACTGGTCTTGTGGCTCTTCCCAAGCCAATCCCAATTGCTTTTCCACGTCAAATCGAGAAGAGCCCAGCTCCAGTGATAATTACCCATTTCAATAGCAGACGGGTATGGGTTAGCCGTTCCTGGAAAAATAACGGATAACCATCGGCCATTCTTTCGAAAACGATTTTTCATCATCCGTTCTATAATGAGAAATGGATACTCGTTAGCTGCTCATTATATCTTGACCAGCCAACGCCGTTTGAAACGAACAACCATTGTCCGCTTCATATTTTGCTCACAAAACACACATTTCACAGTTCTTCACTTGTATTTCATGGTGCCCAAAAAGAAAATACCAAGTTCTTCATTCCATAAGTTTTTTCCGGCTAGTTCCTTCAGATGTTTGCTCTTCAACCTTTCAATTGCTAGTTACAAAAGGTTTTAAGGAGTTTTATCATCTCAATAATCAAAGGTAATGCATTAGTAAACTTAAACCCTAATTTTTGGTTTTTGTTCAATTACTTTACAGAACTAGTAGTAAAACGCCAAAGTGACAAAATTTGGAGTACAAAATCCATGCAAATGTTGAGATCCATTAAAACTCCATACTAAACAAAATTGATACAAAAACCCCAAACAAAATTGGTTTCATCAAATTCTATGATGAAACCTAATTTGGTTTCATCTTATTTTTGCCTATTTTTTTAATCATGAAACCGAAGATTTTAATGATGAAACAGTAAGTTTATGATGAAACCAAATTTTGGTGGTACTGTTTCTGGTTAGTGGGTGGTGGTGCTTTTTATGGTGATGGTAGTGCTAATATTTGTTGGTGGATGTGGTGTTGGTTGCTAGTAATGGTAGTTGATGGTGGATATGGTGGTGGTGGTGGTTGGTGATCGTAGTGGTGGTGGTCGGTGATGGTAGTGGTGGATATTGATACAAAAACCCCAAATATTCATATTATTTGGGGTTTTTGTGTTACTTTTGTTTTGATGGGTTTTTTGTGGATGGATAGTGACACCTTTGGGGTTATAACTCACGGCCCAATTACTTTAATTGAATGAATGTATTATTGTTAGTTACTGATTATGAGAACACTATTAATTTTATGGTGGGTTTGTTTGCAGAATTCATGATTTCGAGGATTTATAATCCCATGGGATTACAAATTCTGGGATTCATGTAAATTCCTCGTGTGTTTGGTAACTCATTTGAAATTCCTAGGATTCATAGAATTATCTTGTTTTAAAGTCCATATATTGTTTGGTATTACCTTCGGAATCTTAAAATTGTGTATATATGAGATTTAAATTTAAATAAAGTAGGTCCATAAATCCCTTGATAAGTTTTCCAGCAAATCTTAGGGGGGGGGGGGGGGGTCGAACTCCATATGGAGGATTTGCTGGAAAACTGATTCCCGTGGAAAACGTGATTCCAAGGATTTGGGAAACCAAACATACCGAAGGAAACGTAATTCCACAAAATCCCATGGACCCATAAATCCCACCTTTAAAATTCTACATCTGAACCCACATTAGTGATTTTTTGATGAACATGGTTAAATTTCTGGTGATAATGATAGTCATAATCCTAATGATCCATAAAACTGATGATGATAGTCGTATTATCTTGGTAATTCAAAATTGTTCATGCTGTTGCATGTTTAATTCCTTGTTGAACATGGTTGTATCTATTTGTTTATTTCATTAGGTTATGGCATTGAGGGATCTAAAATGTTGCAATTGCTGAAAACTGGTAGAGATGTCCACATATCCCGTAAAGAAGCATCGAAAATGAAAACGAGGACTAGTTGGGGAAAGATAAATGATTATTACACAATTGTTACTCAAATTTAATATTCTCACGTGCAATTGACAAATTCTCTTGTAGCTAGGTGGTGCCATACAACTAAGACTTTCCATTTCTCTGACTTTGAAATAGGGTTGACACATTTAAAATTTGTAATGTTGACTGGAATTCCAATATGTAAAGGCGAGACTATAAATTTCACTATGAGGTTATCGAAAAGTCTTTGTGAAAGCTTTGATGCTTTGTACTTCAGTGGTGTGATTGCCAACTTACAAAATCAAGCAGCAAATCATGAAAATAGTGCCCAATGTCCCGTAGATGAAGCATCTAAAGTACCTTGGGAAGGTAAATCCCAGTTGTAAGTTTCTCTCGCCCTGTATCTTATATGAGCATTAGGGAAAAATTGAACAACTTTGACAACTGGGAGGAATTGACAAGGATTTTTCATCTTTGGGTTATTGGTTAAGTATTTCTGGCAAACAGTTTTTCTAACATTTCGAAAGCGAGGTTGATTATTTTGGGAGATTTCAACAGTTTGGAAAACCTTGGCGGTATGGGAGATTGTTATACAACTTGGACAAGGTTAGTAGTGAAGAAGAAACTAATATGAAAGCGATGTGGATGGTATTAGAGTATTGGTTCTCTGTAATTCTCAACCAATACTAAGAAGGGATCATTTATAGAGGAGAATGTGTAACCTGCAATAAATATTTTATAGAGCAGAGTATAAAGAGGGTAGGAAACAAACAGATGATGAGAAATATTCCGCGAACAATGCTAAACGACAGATTGATTTGAGAGTGTCACCTGGAGCTGTTGTTTGGCTACCATCTGCGCAATGCACACTATGATGATGATGATGATGATGATGATGATGTTGTTATATCAAGAGAGGTTAGCATTAGTATATTTTCCAGGAGTAGTCGAGAAGAAAGAGGTATCACTTTATCTTGGAGAGAGATATTTGAGGCAGGTACTGGGTTTGATTACAATTCCTTATGACCCTCCTGATTTTACCAACACTAAAATGAAGGATATCGAGCAAGGACAACATATCAAATGGCAAATGAGTCAAAGTACGCTAGTTTTTGGAGACAAAGTAGCATGGGACCTTTGCTTTCCATATTTGATTTGTGTACACAACCATGGTGACGTTGGACTTGTTCACATCAGAAGTTCTCATTTCATTCCAAATGTACCTCCTCCTACTCAGTTTGAAGAAATATTTGTGTATACCCAACCGGAGACGACATCAACATTTTCTATAATACACTTGTTATTTCCTTATGTAAACTCAGATGGGATATGAGTAATACATCATCTTCCATAGAACCAACGCCGTCATGATTGGAGTAACATACATGGCACTGAGGTTAGTACATATCTAGTTTTATTGTATTTATTAGTATTCATCTTATTTATTGTTGTGGATATATGCAAACATTCTATGTTGTAGAGACAATGGAAAAACTTAGCACAATTATCTTTCGAAAAGAATGATGCGCTAGAAAAACTTTTGTATGACTGTTTTACTTATGGTCCTTCACATCCTAACGTCCCATATACGAGTCAATTCAGTTATGATCAATCCCAAGATGAAGCTTATCTGCACAACACATTTCGTATGATGGGATAAGGTATTTCTGGGGAATGTAGCCTCAAACGCCAAGCTATTGGTGGTTTGGATGATCAAAGTTGTATCACCCCGTTATGACTCAGACGGTTATTAGTCATGAATTTCCAATTCTTTGATTAAGTCAAGAGGAAAACCCTTATTTGAATACTAGTGTAGATTTAAATACAGCTATGGACTTTGTCGTTGATACCCAGGTTGAGAACCAAGAGCAGAGAATGTTTGATTTATTTCCGATGTGATTGTATGGCTCAAGCATTTGATTTATGAAATGCTTTAAATTTGCTAATGAAAAAAATAATATATAATTTTCAAATGCAATTTGTTGTACGTCATAGTTTTTTTTTTTAAGTCAATTACTTTTCAAACCAACAATGTCAAAAAGTAATGACTCATGAAAAAACTTCTCAATAGCAATGACATCGATTTGGAAACACGATGAAAAGTTTGATTTCGATTAATCTTTGTTGGCGAAATAAAGCAATGGCTCAGACGTATCAATAGCAGGGATGCGTCTTGTCATCTCGAGTTTTGAAAACAACAGTGAATTAAACGCATGCCGAGATCAATCTCTAAGTTGGATCCTTTAAAAGCATGGGTAGCCTCTTAATCTGTCAAACCAAAAACATATTTTTCCTTCTACATCTCTTGTAAACACTAAAGATGTTTTTGTTTTTAATCCATTAAAATCTTTCCTTTAACTCCTATGGATGCCTTTGATTCTGTGGAAAATTTCGTTATTATGAAAACTTGGGTGACCGTAAACTCGCGTTGAGAAGTTGTGCATGGTTGGTTACCAACTGGAACCTTCTGGCATGTGTGTGGCACTTTTACAAAATAGAGTTTGGAAATGCTCTCTAAATAACCATGGAAACATTAAGGAAATATATCGGATAATCCAGGAAGCAATGCAATTATATTATGCCTTGCAAGCAGATGTTGTCATCGGCTGCCGAGATCCTAAAGCAATAACAACTGAACCATAGTGAATATTTTTTTTATATATTAATAATAATTATATCAAAAATAATAAACACTGGTGTTAATGTTTCAATTTTGCAGGATTGGCTGGCCCAGTGAAGTACCTTCAAATAAAGGGCGTGGAATTTCCCCACCATGAGGTTTTTCAATTTCTAAAGACCAAGTTCCTAGATTTCCTCCAGAGCTTAAAAGAATTCCTGATGATGCATGATTTTATTCTGGAGACTAGTTAAAAAAACGATAGATTTTGTGGGCACACCTCTTCGTAAACCCTCACAAGGGACACTCGTCCAGTAGGGGCACTTATTGGTTTAAACGCTTGTTACACAAGCTAAGTGTACCACATTGCATGAGAAAGTGAGTTAAAGTTTAATTAAATACCCTGTTCTGCTTAATTATTTGTGCTTCAATTAGCGTAATACTGTAATCACTTTTCTAATAAATAATATAGCGATTATAACTAACTGAAGTAGAACATAAAAAAGACATAACATCACATTCATTACCTTCAAGATATTGATGACACTCAAACATAAAATAACACATTACATGATATTTATCACATTTAGACTCTTCATTAAACTAGAACATAAAAAAACATTACATCATCTTCAGACTGTTGATTAAATTAGAACAGAAGATACATTACATTACGTTCGTACTCTTGATTAACTAAAACAGATTTAAGCGTAACATCATATTCATTACCTTCAAACTAATTAGTACACTCCACCAACTGATACCTAGGACATTTTGCAGTAACGTTTTCCATATGTGTTATTTGCTATAGATCGATGCATATCCATATAATATTTATAACTAGGGGTTTCACATGCAATCCTGTTTGCATCCTCTAGCAATTATGCTTTTTCGGGACAGTTAGGCTACTAACATTCCAAATACCCAATCTTCTCTAGTACCGACTCAATTACCTTCTCGATGCCGTAACAATCTTTTTGTGGACATTTAGAATACATCCAAGAGCATTACATCATAATATGGTTATCCATGAAACATAATGGACAAACCTCTTTGGCTTCTACGCACACTATTCTTTTTCCTTTGTTTTAGAAACATGTTTGATGATGTTGGATGAGAATAAATTGGGAAAGTTGTGTGGTTTTATAAGAGGTATTATAGATGTTAGTATCACACCGTCAGACGTTATATTAGAAAAATGTATCCGTTGCTAAAGCGGTTGGATGTTCTCTTCAAAAAAATTATCTGTTTATAAAGATGATGGAAAATATTTTCGAAAAAAAAATGTATCCGTTGATATGGCCGTTGGAGAAATTTATTCGGTTTCATACAACCTATTATATATACCCACACATCCACATTTCAAAGCCACAACTTGTACACAATAAATATCCTACATAAAACCTTCTTTGTTTTACTCAAAATTTCTGAAAGATGGCTCAACCCTATATTAATCCTGCAGAGTTCAACTTGGAGGAAGATTTATCTCTTTGTCTAAACTTGGTACTATACTACCCGAAGAGGGGTGAAGAACGCAGGATGAATGGTGTTCCCAGTCAAAGTCATTGGAAGACCATACATGAAAACTTCGGCACTGAAACAGGTAACAAAGCTGGGTTGTTCTGTTGATATGTAAGCATAGCCAATGTAGTTGATGAATTGACTGCTTTATTTTATAATGCCAATCGATATCGACTAAGGGGTGAGATTTATGATGAAGTTATAACGAGATCTGTACAGGAATCGCGTACATGGAAAGGGTCAAATATTCGTTATGAAACTCATTTCAACATAATTAAGGTAATAGAAAGATTCAAGACTTTTATGAAAGAGTTCTTCCACAACATCTTAATCCAAATGCATGTCAGTCTTCAATAAACCTAACCGGTCGTCGACGAAGAAGAATAATAGAACTGGGCAAATTAAAATAGTTTGACGGTAAATCATATGTAAACCCTCACGAAAGAAAACTCGTCCACTAGGGTCACTTGGTGGTTTAAAGACTTGTTGCACATGCTAAGTGTAACCGTGATTCCAAAAAAATGAGTTAGGATTTTCTTTTATTTATCCTTTAATAATTAATAAAATAACATTTTATAACCCATATTACATCTTTTATAGAGTGATATTATGTAATACCTCTATTTTTTTTCGACAAAAAAACTTTCCCGAAACAATCAAAACTCCTTCATACATCTCTTCATAATAAAAGTGTGAATGACAACTCAAGTCAATGATTTAAAAGAAACGAAAGGACAATTCAAAACCCTGTCAAGAAAGTGATTCGAAGTCATTAACATGTCAGAGTGTTCAGTTGTTTCATTTAAAGTCACTAACATGTACGGTTGTTATACTCGGACGGAAAGACGTTTGAATAACCTGTTGCATGAAGTGATTTAAAGTCACATGATCACAGTGCAGTCCCTATAAATTAAATATTTCTACGCCAAACA
Organism: Papaver atlanticum; assembly: GCA_023531105.1. Taxonomy (NCBI): domain Eukaryota; kingdom Viridiplantae; phylum Streptophyta; class Magnoliopsida; order Ranunculales; family Papaveraceae; genus Papaver; species Papaver atlanticum. The sequence continues at coordinate 3,239,718 of JAJJMB010017528.1, read as the reverse complement.
CCATACACCAAATAATACCTCTCCTTATCCTTTGAAAAACTTAGTTCATCTCATCTCATCCCATCTCAAAGTTTCTATATCAACAACAATAATCATACCTTTGTATACCGCAGAAAAAGATATTGCTATCACAAATGCTTGGGTCGATGTTGTTACTCTCCCAGAGGTTCGGCACCAGTTAGTTCCGTCCAATATAGTTTGGAGCCAGGTTTTCGATAACTATATATAAGAATTCATAAATGTTCATCGAAGAACAAAAGCAAATATAAAGAGTAGGGTTGGTGTAATAAACAAAAAAGTGAGACAATATGTACGCGTCCAAAAAGAAATTTATATTCAACATAAAGATATCCTTTATGGACAGATGAAAGATTTGTAAGTGTTTTTCTTTTCTTTTTTCATCAACCTCATAATCGTATTCGTTACTACCCCACTTTGTTTGTTTTTTGTAGGAGCAATATGCAAACATAATCTACGTTTGGGATGTCGGTAGAGATTTAAAATTTTATGTAAGCTACGTAATCATGAAGGAAAACTTCACGGACCTAACACGATACAACCACCTCGTAATCCTCCTCAAGATGGTGATGGAGATTAATACCGCTGCACCAGCATGACAAGTTTTATGGGTATAACTCTTGTAAACCCTCCTGAGACACCACTCGACCGTTAGGGTCACCTAGCGGTTTAAAGGCTTGCTGCACCAGCTAAGGGCAACCATGATGCTTGCGAAAATGAGTTATGCTTAAAATTCAGTATTTGATCGGTGTACTATCTTATGTTGTATTTGAAATTGATGAAATAATTTAATCATCTTAGTTGAATACAATGAAATTGGTAATACTCGCTTAAACTTTCATATCTCGAGCATAATACGAGTTAGCGGCATCTGGTTTTCGCAAAATATCAATAACCACATTGCCAATTCAAGTTTTGTTGGCATCATGCACCCTAAACATATTCTTTTGTATACCACAAAAAATATTTGTACATAAAGCACCATATATCTTTACCCGAACCGGTGTAAAAGGAGTGTAATTAAGTGTGTTAATGGAGCCTAAGAGTGAAAATGAGTGTGAATGAAGTGTCAAAAAAGGGGTCAAGAGACGGGTAATGGATAGCCGTTTAAAAATCGCAAAAAACGACTAGTGGCCGTTTTATTTAAGCAAAATGGCTTATCATTGTCCATTTTATTTAAGCAAAACGGCTTATCGTTGTCTGTTTTTCATTTTTTCAAAACGGACAACCAATGTCCGTCCATAATCTCTTTTCGTGGGGATTCCCAAAGAATAAAGAATGTGAGCGGGAAGAGGCACATTAGACCACAGTTTTGGGGTTTAGGAAGGGCTTGGGAATCTCCAGTAAACCCAGTCTTACAGTCTCATACATGTTCCAGTTCACCGACTTCAAAATAAGCACTTTGGTCAAAATTTTGATTTTATTTTATCTTCATACGCATTCAATTATCGATATCAGATCATGATGTTCTTGTTCTTACAGAAATAATAATACAATATTTGTTGTAATTAATTACTGAAATAAAATGTAGGTTGGGAAATGAGATTTTATATGACCAAGAAACTTGGTTGACAGATCTTAGATATAAGGTGACACTTCCACGACACTTCAGTGAGGTATATAGCGATCATAAGCACAAAAACATAAAAGTTGTAGGATACCTAATACCGGTTTAAAGCCATTTCTAATAAACAAATTTTACTATGCAAATTAAGAAAAAGTGAAAGTGAATTCGCTAAAGTATTCATCTTATCATTGTGACTACCACTTATGATTAGGGGTCTGTTATTTTAACCGAGCTTCAAATAGTTTCGATGTCGCATCACCATGTGTCCTAAGCTTATATAGTATATGGAAAATGGTTGACGTAATATGACAATACATCTCCTTTGTATCCTTCTATTGGGCTGATAACTAATGCATAACTTTGCTTTCAGATTTGGTGGTTATATATATTCATGCGGGTACTCATAATTTTAACAATTACAACGATCTATGTTATTCGATCTCGATCAGGTATGATGCAAGTAATTGAGATAAATAGTACGGTACTCCCAAATAATATCTTCACATGCAGAATTCAACACTTGTGTAGAAACGACAATAATGTAGTTTAATAGTTGTATAACATTATCAAGAGATGTACCATCTTGATTCAAAAGTTGTGAAGAAGTTTTCACTCCAGCGACTTATGTTATGTACTCCACCAAAAGACCAAGGTGTTTATTATTTAGGAAAATAGACAGTTAATAGATCAAATAGTTACTTCGCAGAGCCCTCTAAGAAGCCACGTTGTCGCTTTGTCTGATTTCTGAAGAGTAAAAATAGAGGTTGGAGAAATTATGAGAAGTATTGCTAATCTTGTGAAAAACTATGCAGTCTACCAAAGGTGATTCGAAAGTGTTATAATGTCGGTATTTTAGAAAGACGTACCACACGTCCATAGCTTGAGTTTTGCTGCAATTCTAAAAACGGAAAATGCGAAGAAATTCCAACCAACACATCCTTCGTTGGTGATTCCATCATCAGTTACTTATATCCCATAGAAGAAACTTCTTTACTATTTGGGTCTGAATTTCCACCATTGTTCTAGGAGGCACCGAGTAAAACTTTAACTGGGGATTATCGAATGATCCCTGAAAAGGAGAAGGTACCAAGTACACCACTAACTTTTCTCCTCGGCAACCTGTATGGATAAAACCTGATATAATCACAAATAGTTCAAAGCAAAGACCCTTGAATCAGATCGTATATATGATGCGAGTCGTAAGTGCAACAAATTAATAATCTTATTTCCACACAATTAACTAGTAATATAATGGAAGCAAGGATCGTTCCAACGAGGAGCACAGAGTTTTCAGTTGTCAAATGTCACAAATTGGGGGTTTTGTTTATAGATTACAAAGCAAAGTTAATAACAAAGCAATTAATAAAGATGTAATCAAGGATGAGAGATATGATCGAGGAATCCTTCTTCGTTACTAAACAATCATTGAAGTAATATATTCATGTATTCTTCATAAATCATATATGATCACCAATCCTAATGTAGCAGCTAGCGCGGTGTAATGCCCAATATTCTTTATGTCACTGGATACCAAAGCGCTCAAATACCAGATATTTGTCTAAACCACCTAGAAGTAGCGCACTCTAAGTATAATTTGGTCAAACGATTTATATTTTGTGAATTTAGGTGAATCATAATAGTTAGACTCTTAGCGCAAGGTCCATTTTATAGTGTTATTTATACACGTGATTGCTCCACAAAATCCCTCTACAAGGTCTCACGTTTTCTACTTGTGTAAGAGTTATTAATAATTATGGATATCCTAACCCTTTCTAGCAATAAATCAATCAATAGATTAGTTTAATAAACCTCCTTAAACAATCAATCAATCATAAACATTCATCATAGTGGAAACAAACGATAATCATATGAAGAAATCAAAATAGATTTATATATTAAATAAAATCGTGTTTAGAATTTAGAATTCATCCTCAATCAAATAGGAGTTTAGCTATTAATGTATTTAGTAAAACCCATAATGTACATATGAGATAATCAAAGAGAACTAGATATTATGATGGAAGGAATCCAAAACCCTAGCTTTCACTCCTTGCCTTCTTTTCTCCACTTCGGATTTTAATAAAACGTCCGTCCGAATCTCCCTAAAAGATCTTTGGAAATCTCCTTAAATCTCCTACTAATATTAGGGTTTGGGTATGCTTTAGAACCAAGTTTTCTCCTTTTGGAAAATATTTTCGCAACTTTTTTATGGTGGGGGACCTGCTAGATATACCAGGTAAGGGATCGGTCCTAGTAGAGATTCCCAACTGAATTGCCAATAAAATCCTCATACTATTTTGAATGATTCTAGCTAAAAAGACAAAAAAAAGGAAAACAAGAGTAATACAAGGTAATATGCAAGAAATATAGCAAATACAAGCATGAAATTAATAAAAACAAAAGTATCGTAACTTATGCACTTAATAAAATAATTTTTTTCTTTTTCTCTTTCTCTTTCACAATCAATATGTATAGACTAAAAGGTCCGTGTACCTGATTGTGTAGAAGAGTTCTTGGACGATCTCTAAAATCAATACCCAAGATCAATATAGTCTATATCTGAATTGTACAAGATTTAAATTAATTCTAACAAGTACGAAACTTGTAATCCATCTTTCAAGATATGAATTCAATAATAAGAAGTCTTGGATTAATCTCAATCAATAAGGACTTAAAATGTCTAGATTGATCACGTACTACTTGTAATATTCATACTATATAAAGATAAACAATATAATGCAGAAAAGAAAAACACAAGACACAAGAATTTTTTTAACGAGGAAAACTACACTGGCAGAAGAACCCCGGGACCTCGTCCAGCTTTGAGCACCACACTGTATTAATACACTACAGAAACTAGCCTACTATCAGACTTCAGTGTGACATGTAGTTGAGAGCGAATTAACCCTCCAAGCAATTCAGCTTCAATCAAGCTCCTTATGTCTCTTGAATCTCGCAAGATCCTATGCACTTGATTACCTCTGACGTCATTTACATTTTCAGAGTTGCTTTAACCTCAGCAAAGACTTTTGATACCTATATGCCTCTAATAGACAAACCTATTTGATTTCCCTTCAGATATACAATCAAGGTTTGGAAATATTTTTGCAGTAAATAAATATGCCAAACCTCACGGACTAGGAACACTTAGAGCTAGCACTATGGTGCTCTCCATCCCTTCCCTATCCCTCACTATCTCTCAAAATCTCCCAAAACCATCTACTATGGTCTCTCATATCCCTACATGGAGGATCACATCTGATCCCGCTTATAGGAAAAGGAAATCACACGGCTACTCAGTAGCCGTATAAATTTACGCTTTACGGATACTGAGTAGCCGTTTCATTAAAAATATTTGTTTGACCTTTTTTCGTTTACACCTCTCTCACACCCGATCCTAACCATCCATCATTAATAACGGCTCTATCTTCTCCACCGTCGGATCCCAACGGTCATTTTTTCAAAATCCTCTATAAATACCACTCTAATTCTCTACTCAAATCACACCAAATCAATTTCTTCTTCTTACATCAATAGATTTCTTCACTAAAATCTCTCCAATTTATTTTTTTGTTTAAGTAAGAGTTTTAAATTTTGTTTTGCTCATTAATGTCAGAGACTCAGAAGCAAAAAAGGAAACATAGAGCGAGATTTACTACTTTGGAAGATCATCACATTCTTACTCAGTACATTGCTCTTGGTTATAGCAGTTATGAAGATAAGGAAGAGTTTTGGGAAATCCTTTTTAAAAAATTTGTGGAAGCTTGTGGTGGGAATAAACACGAACGTACTGCAAAAAGCATTCGTAATCGGTTTAGCAAAATCAAGAATGAAGTGGATAACTTTTTCGATTGTGTTGCAAGAGATACTATAAGTAATCCGGGCTTGGACTCTATTAACCAGGTATGTTATTTAAATATGTTCATTATAGTTGTTGTATATGTTGTTTGTAAATAGTTTAATTTATGTGTATCTTATTTATGGTTTGTTTACATTGATGTAGATGTTAATTGCGAAAAGCTTACATGTTGAAATACACACAAAAAAAACTTTGATCGAGATGCTGAGTATGAACTGCTTAAAGATGTTCCAAATGTACAAGTAGGTGTAGCTGAAGATATGGACCAAGATTCTAATCCTCCGTCATCTCAAATTCATGGAAATTTCTCTAATATGTTTAGTTCTCCAACCCCATTTTCTCAAAATCCACCTACAATCCAATTCGTCGAGACTCCATTTGCAAATCAATTTCAAAACCTTTTTAATGTCCCTAGCGGTATCCCTATTCCATTAGGATATACCCCTGGTACGAACCCAAGTACAATACCTGGAACGTCGTCAGGTGGATTTACAGGAGATAAACGCATTTCTAGAGCAGCGAAAAAAGCCCAAACTAATAAAAAGGTCGCCGGGACAAGTAGACCCGCCACACCATCCTCGCAAGACTCCCAGATGAGCGATGCGGGCAGTAAACTTGTTGATTATCTAAAAGAATCCCGAGCGGCAGTCGCACCTCGTCAGCAACAACAAAACCAAATTATGGAAAGGTTGTTAGAGACAACACAACAACAAATCGAAGCTGCTCGAGAGAAAGAAGAAAGGGAAATAATGCAAATTGATCTCGAAAGGCTGGCTCCAAATGCAAAAAAGTACTTTGAATTAAAACAGAATGCCATATTGGCCAGGCAGTTGGAGAGGCAACAACATAATATGTTCAATTTATAATAGCTTAGTTTTATTTTTTTATTTTTTTTTAAGTAAGGCCGTTTTTCAGTTCCAGTAATGTAGTTTCCTTTTTCTCAGTAACATTAATTTATATATTTCTAATTACGATAATTGAATTATATTTTCTTATACCAACGGATCTTTAGTAACGACTAATTTCCAACGGCTACTTTCAATGCCTATTATAAATTGTCAAAATTTTCGTCAACAAAAACAATCCAAAATAGTTGGCCTTAGTATCCTCAGTGTCTCCAAAAAAAATTGTTTCTGAAGATAACATGGTAATGGTTGGGTATACCGTAGAAGAAGATGTTGCAATCACCACAGCGTTTGTAAATGCTGTTATTCTGCCTATTGAAGATATTCAATACCTCTCCGCCCATGAACAATGGACGCTGGTGTTCGAAGGATTTGTACAAGCGTTTGGAAACGTTAATAACCAAACAATACGACAAGTTCAACAACGGATTTGTCGAATTGATATAATGGTTCGCAAGTACATTGCAATTCAAAAAAGGATTCATGGTTACGCCCCACAGCACATGATAGTTGCGATTACTGTAGGTCATCATAAATGGTTATGATATTTGAAATGTTGTTTAATTATACACACTAACCTATTGCTCTATGTTTGTTTTGGGTAGGAGGAAATGGCGAAATTTGTGTACCAACTAGATACTCGTACAGAATTTACATGTTTTGAGTGCTACTTAATCTTTAAAGCTAACCTGGGTAACAAGGATTATTACAATCCGGAAATGAATGTCGGTGGTCCTCCAGAAGACGGACCGGACGAATAGTATATGCGGTTAATGTTTAAGATTTTGTGGGTACATCTTATGTAAACCCTCACGAGACTATAACTCGTCCACTAGGGTCACCTAGGGGTTTAAAGGCTTGTTGCACATGCTAAGTGCAATCGGGATTACTACGACAAGTAACCTAGGTTTTTGTTCAATAATTGTAATGTACTTTTATAACGGCTATTTTCAAACGACTATATCGCAACGGCTACTTTATAACGGCTATTTTTGACGGATATTATAAATTGTGTTATCTATCTCCAAACAACAAACACCTATTTTCATACACTTTGCAAAACTTCTCACATATTTCAATACCTCTCATAACTCTTTATACGAACACAACCATGGGATCATTTGATTCAATTGAAGATTTGGCAATCATCAAAGCATGGTACAAAGAAACACGAGTAGCAGATCTCTCCCCTGTAATGCCAGAGCCCGAAACCTTTTGGGCGAAGATATATAACCAATATAGACAAGATTATGGGAATCCAAAGAGAAGAAGTGTTCAAAAAATTCATGATAGGTACCAGATTATCCAAAAAGCCGTTTGCGATTTTATAGCTATTCAACAACGGATCTTCAATGCAAGCCATATTAGCCTGTCCCCTCAACAATTTGTAAGTATTTTAGAATTGCTTTCGTCCAAAGCTAAATTGATTGATTTTAAATTACAACAATAAGTATATTGCCTTGTGTTATTGTAGCACGGAGTCGTTAAAGCGCGTTATTTTGAGGAAAAGGGTGAAGCATTCACATTTTATGAAAGATATAATTTCATGGTATCCAAAATCCTAGAGTATCAATCGCCGGACAATTCATCTGCTTCATCCAGTGAAGATTGAAAGTATAATAAATGTTGTCATTACTACGACAAGTCGTTTGGTTTTTTATTCAATAGTTCTGAACTTGTTGTCTATTTTGTGGAATTATGTTAAACTTTTCTTAAATAAAAGATAGAACATCAGATCATATATAGATTGCAAGAAGACTTAAAGATAAAAGATTACATTAATTTAAGATAAAACATTCAAATATAATCATTCTTCAGGAATGTTGTTCCGAAGACTTGATTAACATCTGATGCAGAAACACACACACAAAAACAGAAAATTACATAAATATAAAATAAAACATTCAAATATAATCATTCTTCAGGAATGTTGTTCCGAAGACTTGATTAACATCTGATGCAGAAACACACACACCAAAACAGAAAATTAAATAAATATAAGATAAAACATTCACATTTAATCATTCTCCAGGATTGTTATTCCGAAGACTTGATTAACATATGATGCAGAAACATCTAGGATATATAGCTACATTTCGTCTGGATTGTAGGTATCATAACTTGCTTTCAATAGCTGATAACATTCATCATACGGAAAATTATCGCCTGTCTGGTTAAGATAGCCTAAACGAGCAGCACTTTTCGTCTGGATTGTAGGTACAATTACACATGAGTACTTCCCAACTGACCTCTCCTTCCACCATAACCTATACTCATGATCGGATACTTCAACATAATGTTGCTGGTTGGCGTACAAATAGTCAGTGTTGATGTCTATTGTTGAATCAGGAGGGTTTCACGGTATTACTGTCATTCCAAGAACTTGTTTGAGACACCGTTCGCCCAGGTACAAGGTGTTGTGACCAAATGGATCGTAAAAGACCCTCCGTGTTACAGAGATTTGTTTAGCCTCTACCACCTCGGGGTTAGTTTTCCATTCACTATCCTCCCATGGCGACCATACTACATAATCGAATGAGAAGTTATCAATCTGGTAACGCACTAGAGTCACTGAATGGGTACCTGAATCAATTTGTGCGCCTCTTTTCAAGTCTCTTTGGTCTCCATCATATAACCTACCCGCTGGCCACGAATCCATATTTTCAATCTCCGCCTTTGAATAGGGAAATAGACATCGGAAATATGCCCAAAATCAAGGCTGCAACATTATTAGTTATTATTAACAACTAATTGCATTATACGGTCACCAATAAAAAAAACAAGTAAGGAAAGTAAGATTACAAGTGGGTATGGATTTTTACCATCAATAGAAACGAAAAGAACTGCAAGTCAGGCTTGTTGCACGTTACTCCAGTATTCAAGCCCCATAACATACTACCGTACAACGCCGAACCCCAATCATAATGCCTCAGCACATTTAAATCCCTCATTATACTAAGCCATTTAACCTCAACAACATTGTTCTTGTTTGGGAAAAGGATATTCCCAAAACACCAAATCAAAAACCATCTTGCAATTTTCTCCTGAAATACAGCATTGTTTTCTAGGCCGAGTCTATGGTCAAGAAACAATTTAATCAAACTTTTCTTGATCCCCTTGCATCTATCCACAATTTTAACTCTCAAGTCGACTAAGTTTTCTTGTCTAACTTCTTGTATTCCCATTATGACCATAGTTTCTTGTCCTTTCCTTCTTCTTGTTGTAGCTTTTACGTTAATATATGGGAGCAAACAATCTATTGTTTCGGGAGCAATCCGATGCAGTTGGTCCATACTAATTGCTTCCAATGATATGCAATTTCCTCGGCCAATAGGAATTCCGGTAATTTGAGTGGAGTCTAATGGGGTAAACCCTATTTCAAAACTAGGGAAGTGAAATGTATTGGTGGTATGCCACCACCTTTCAAATATACCAGTAGTTAGGCAGTTGTCTTGTAGTTTCGGATAATGTATTTTGAAAATTGAACCAAACCCACAGTCGTCTACAAGTTGTCTAGCATGTGGAAATCTAGAAAGTGCGGTATACATTTCATGAAGTTGTCTTACACTACTTCGATGTTTCAGAGATTTCTGCCTCTCATTTGTTGAGTTTGGGATTTTCAGTTTATGATCACTATGTTCTTTTGAAGAAAACGGGATTCTATCATCCACAATTCGTTGAAAATCATCGGAGTACATCTACAACACACATGTACACAAAATCATCACAAAACAATCCATTTTATGCAAAAAATCTACAATGGATGTATTGTACAAGACCAACAAACTCAAAATAATAAAACAATCCAAAATTATCCACATTATATATCAAACTACAACAATCCAAAATAATCAAATTAGCCACATTATCTATCAAACTATCCAAAATTATCCATCCAAATACAATCTCTCTGCCAACAATCTGTCCTAGACATAATACATATTCATTTAATCATTCATCAATCCAAAATTATCAATAACAATACCATATCTAAATCAATAATCATTCATAAACAACAACCTCTTTGATTCAATCAAAAAAAATATCATAAATTCAATCTACAATGTCTCAAACTATCAAACAACATACAAGGACACATTATAATCAACCTAACATCTCCAATTTAATCATAATCAAACTCAAATTAAATTTAAACCCTAAAATTTGAAACACTCACCTTGGAGGATTTTGTTGATGAAACACGAAATTGAAAAAGGGAAATACTTCACCGGATGCTAATAAACAAACCCATTGAATTTTAGCTCCTAAATCGCACCAGAGGGTCTTCAAATCGAAAGGGGTTGGGGAGAGGAGAAAAATAGAGAAGAAGAAGGAAGAAGAAAAAGAAATGGTCGAGTGAGGCAGGTTCTGTGGACTAAAACCTATAAAACGGTTACTCAGTAGCCGTATTGGTCAAGTCAACGAGTTGACTGATATGGCTACTGAGTAGCTGTTTGGCACTATTCATATGGCTGCTGAGTAGCCGTATCATGTAGGGAAGGGATAGGAGGGCACCATAGTGAGGTTGGCTTCCTTGTGCTATCCCTTCCCTACATATGAGGGATAGGGAAGGGATGGAGTGCACCATAATGCTAGATCTTACAATTGTATCAAAGAGAAACCTAGATCACTAATCTTGAGGAACCTAGAGAAACCTATTTGATTTTATTTACAATCATAGCTAACCCCTCAAGAACAATCCAAAAAAATCAAAGAAGAGTTTAGACATAATCTTGAGGAATCACAAAGTCTGAGACGAAGATAACTTAATTTGTGATTTCTATCTATCTTGTTCCTGACCTAAAGTTCGTGAACTTCATCAATAACCAATATAATAAGATCTGAATACAAAAACTATCAGTTAAAAAGATAATCTGACCGGGATTCACGAATCCCTAAGTGAAGTCTTCAAAGTTGTAACATACTTCAGTTCTGTGAAGAACCCTTGGTTATGAGTGCTAGTATGACTACCAGCTGAATAGTTAACACATATAATAATACAAATGTAGTTTAATTTATAATTTCAAAATAAAATATATTCCATGATTTTTTATTTCTAAAATACATACATATGGAAAAAAAAATATTAAATGTTCAATTTAAATAACCATTACATTTTATTAGAACTATTTCTTATGTTCAACTATAACTACTCAACTTTTGGCCCCACAATGACATGGGTTGTGAAGCTAAACCAAGGGCCGGATCATATCTGGAATCTACTTAACACCTAAGGATGTGAAATAACCTTTGTATTCAAAACTTTTGTGTTTTATTTTTTGTCATTCCTCTCGAGTTCTACTTAGCTGCAGTTTGAAAAACAAATAAATTAAAGATCGCAACAAATTCAATATTTGAATTGGAAATTTCGGGTTGATTTTACCACTCGTATGATTACAGCAACATATAAGGTTACTTATCTGTTGATTATGTTAAAATGATTAGTCAATCCTGGATAATCATGCATTCTAGGGTTCCTAATGTCTGCACATATTTTTTCATGAATTCTCTGCCAAATATACATTTAAAAGTATCTTCTTTTACTATACATACTTGGAGCAATCACTATGGTGAGCCTAGATTAAACCATATTTAGGGTTCATGCCTTAGAAATTAGACAAAGCAAGTTATTTGAACTTAGAGTTTTTATTAATTGAAACAACAACTACATTCCAAATAGAGCTTAAATAAAGATTAATTTAATAACGATAAACGAGTAATTGCCAAAAATTATCAAATAATTAGTACATATCGTAGTTTAAATTCGTAACAAGAGCAATTGAATGCTGTCGGCATCCATTCTTCTCGCATCCTTTGGAAAAATTTCTCTTCATTTAGTAGGATGTAGTTGTTAGTGAACAATTACTAACATTTTTATCCATGGTTGCCCTACCTCCCACTTATATTTTTTGACTATTACTTTCATCTTGTGTTTGTACAAATTAATTTATAAAAATTGCGGCATGGCATTCATCATTGCCCTTTTTTATCTTCTTGTTTTTCCTCGAATAATTTAATAAGTTTGGAACTCATATCTCCCATCATTGAATCCTCCAGAGCTGGTGTAATGGATGTGGTTGGAGCTTTAGCTCTCTTTGATACTTTATTCTAGTTTTTTTGATGATGAGCCTTGCGTTTTTTTTATAGAGGTTTTGGTATTTGTAACTATATCAAGATTTGGATACAAAGTTTGATGGATATTATTATGGCTGATGTAACACCCTTACTTTTCGCATAACACATGCTCAATGAGATGAAGCTTTATCTCAAGCTTCTGTGGCGCGTGCAAGGCATGTTGGCCCAGAACTGAAATTATACCATAATGGTGTTTCACGTAAGTGGGAGGCTGGCCAAGAACGATATTACATCAGTACCGGTGTAATACTCAAGATAGATATGGGTCCATAACTGGTTATGCACCACTATGGTGTAATATCTGAAACTCTTTGCTGCGAAAGCAGGTGAACTTGGTGAAAAAGCGGGGGTCTAACAACCACACCCAATATTTCACTTAACAATCGGTTGGACTAACTCTAATATACTTTCAAGAGAATCAACTAGATAGTTAGACTCAATCTTAAGAAAAGTATATCAAAGAGTTTATATCTCAATTTCTCAATTCAATCCGCAATCAAACAAATAGGAATTTGCGAGCCCGGTTGAATAAGAGAAATAACTTGAACGGTACCAAAGACCAATGTTCAAGTGTCAATCAATTCGATCAACAACCCAAAGGCCGGATTCAAGAACTGATTGATCTTAACGCACAACCTGTGATATTTCTATTATATAAACAAATATAATGCGGAAAAAAAATAACACAGACACCATAAATTTTGTTAACGAGGAAACCGCAAATGCAGAAAAACCCCGGGACCTAATCCAGATTGAACACCACACTATATTAAGCCGCTACAGACACTAGCCTACTACAAACTAACTTCGGTCTGGACTGTAGTTGAACCCCAATCAATCTCATACTGATTCAAGGTACAGTTGCGCTCCTTACGTCTTTGAACCCCAACAGGATTCTACGCACTTGATTCCCTTAGCTGATCTCACCCACAACTAAAAGTTGCTACGACCCAAAATCGAAGACTTGATAAACAAATCTGTCTCACACAGAAAAGTCTATTGAATAGATAAATTTGTCTCCCACACATAAACCTATGAGTTTTGTTCCATGTTTTGATAAATCAAGGTGAACAGGAACCAATTGATAAACCGGACTTATATTCCCGAAGAACAGCCTAGTATTATCAATCACCTCATAATAATCTTAATCGATTAACGAAACAAGATATTGTGGAATCACAAAAATATGAGACGAAGATGTTTGTGACTACTTTTCAATCTTGCCTATCGGAGAATAGAAAAGCAAGATCAGAACACGCAACTACAAAGAAAATATTTGGGTCTGGCTTCACAATCCCAATGAAGTCTTCAAGTCGTTAACCTATAGGGTTTCGTGAAAAACCTAAGGTTAAAGGAGAATCGACTCTAGTCGCAACTAGTATCACACAGGAGGTGTGGGGATTAGGTTTCCCAGTTTCTAGAGTTCTCCTTTATATAGTCTTCAAATCAGGGTTTGCAATCTAAGTTACCTTGGTAACAAAGCATTCAATATTCACCGTTAGATGAAAACCTGATTAGATTCAAGCTAATATCTTTCAACCGTTAGATCGAACTTAGCTTGTTATACACAAATGAAATGTACCATCATTTAGATAAAGGTAATCGTACCTAAACGTGTTCACTTAGTTGGTTCAACAATAGTTAACCAATGGTTAGCCATATGAGCACTTTCATATCAACCTTATTCATCTTTATCATAACTAGTTCAAATGACTCAAATGAAACTAGTTAGAGAGTTGTTCAATTTTTTATATTCTCATAGAAGTATACAAGACACAATTGAAGCAAAATCGATTTTGATTCACTCGAATCATTTCATGAACATTATAGCCACGGTTTGCAAAAGATTACATTCCTTATTATATAAATGTATTAGTTCATGAACAAACCGATTTTAGAACATAACCTACTTAAGTATGCAAATGGGTACGCATACCTAAGTAGCCGGACTGAGTTTGGTTACGCCAGTACGCGTACGGGTACGCATACTTAGTTCTCGGACTTTCAACAACCAACCAGTACGCGTATGGGTACGCATACCATGGTTCCCGGTTTTGGAATTTACACAAATGTGATTACACACTATGTTTATATCCAATCATGGTTACATGTTCTAAACCCTCATTTCAATCATTGAAACATTCTTGGAAGACGACAATAGCTGTCTCACACAAACTATTAGCTTTAAAGCAATTTTCAAGTGATCGAATGATCAATACGAAATATTCTGAGTCTACATCAAATGATTGTGTCACACAAATCATGTACGATGTTATAAGGCGATTTTCACATGATCATCTTTTGACTTTCGTCAAGAATAAAATATGAACTTGGTTAAAGCGAAAGCTTACCAACACATATTTCGAGAAATAGATAAGCGAGATAAACTCGGCTCGAAATACCAAATGTGTATAATTGAAGTCTATATAGCAATACGAGTTTTTGTATCAAATATGAGATAGAGTAGATAGACTCTTGAGTGATAGATGAGTTCAAGTCTCCACATACCTTTTGTTGATGAAGTTCCTTAAGTTCCCTTGAGTAGTTCTTCCTCTTCATTCGATGAACGCCGTGAAGTCTAAAGCTCAACTACACTTACTATCCTAATCCGAGACTTAGCTATAAGTAGACTAGAAATCAAGACTTATAGTTTTGGCAACTAAACTTGACAAACAAGCTTGAGATAGCAACGCTTGCGAGTTCGACCGAGCAGTGCTCTAACACTTGGTACATGTCCATCTTCTTTATTTTTACTACTTGTAGAAATGTTAATAATACATGTATAGGGAAGGGGCATTGGTTGAAGGCGCATTAAGCAGAGATGTCGTGTTGCTTACTCGATAGACCTTCATGATGCTTTAGCATAATTGTTGCGGCATTGCTAAACTAAGAATGCACCACCATGATGCATTCCGAAGGAAAGGTGAAGTTTGCGATATTTCGAATGGCCCGATCTAGAAAACGCATACTTGCGAACTTAATGGCCCCAAAGATGCACACTTTTGTAAATCATTTGCAAATGACCCTTTGGCTTATATGGACTAGGTTTTGCTTGGCATTGGCCTTGCAACATGAGTTGGCTTTAGTTGCTAGTCCCGACGCTGATGAACTACAGTGTGTGCTTGATACCTTCGAGCCTCGGAGGAGGGTACATAGGTAGCTGCAATGAGTTGCAACATTAGTGGTCCAGAATTTTGTCGTTGTATCATTTAATTGCGAGATGATTGCGACATTATGGTTACTCATATCATCTGGCTCAGCAATACGATGCAAGAGATGATTTTTTCCATACTTAATGAGGTAGTTACAATCCATTCCTTGGATGATCATACTATCTATCAAGCCATTCGACGTAGGCATGAACCAATTAGGAATTTGGCATAGCCCGAAAAGGAAGCAAATCGATATGCAAGTTAGGGTATCTTTCATAATCCACTTGCATCACATGGAGGTTGCAAGTTAAGGATGACATAAGTCTGACTGATGCACCCTTAACATGAGCAAGATTAGTGCATGATTTCAGCTCAATGCCGAAGTGAAGTAAATAAGCAGCAAATAGGGTTGCAATGGTATACGTGCAAGTCTGAGGCACACCTTATACCTGGACAATACTCGAAAGTCAGTGATGCACGCAATGCATCAACATTAGCCTTTATGGCCTTGCAGCCTTCGTAGAACAAGGGTAAGTTAGAGAAATATCGAAGTTGGGTTTAAAGCATCATGATTGCAAAGTATGTTCACTAGGGAAAATCAACGTGCATGTTCCCGGTGAGCTTGAATCTTTACAACCCGGTCACTTCATTATGAGTGGTGCACCGAGGAGTTTCACCCTGCTAAGCGTAGCGCTGGAAGCGTAATTTTCCGGCTCCTCATAGCTAAAGTTAAGGACTTGGGTCATATGAGGAGGAGTTGAATGTTGGGTATTCGTTGAAGTTGGATTATGGTCAAAGTTAGGGACTTAAGTCAGTTGAATTGTGGTCAAAGTTAGGGACTTGGGTCATATGAGGAGGGGTTGAATGTTGGGTGTTGGTTGAAGTTATATTATAGCCAATGTTAGGGACTTGGATCATAGGAAGAGGGGCTGAATGTGTTCGTAAGAAGAAGCAGTTGGAAAATGATTTGTTCACAATTGGTTTCTTGGATGTTGATTTGAATTGAAAATGGTAAAGGTGTTACAAAACTTTGGAGAGGAACTTTGGACATAGTTCCCTTGATCACTTTTAAAATGAAATCCATCCAAGTTCGGGAGCATATTTAGTTTGAAATCCGGAGCAAAACTATATTTAGTCGAGCGGAGATTAAGAGTTCGTCTAGAGTGGGGCGCTGATATAGTACTATCTAGAATGGGGCGGAGATTAAGAATGCGTCTGATGGTCGAGCGAAGATATTAAGTTCGCCCAACCAACTACACTACCATCAGGGGCAAGTATAATGTTCGCCTGATCACTAAGCCTTACCAACTACACTACCATCAGGCGAAGGTATAATGTTCGCCCATACCAATCACAAGTATAATGTAAGCCCAGCACCCAGCAAAAGTATAATATCGCCTGATTAAATTTACTCTTTTTCCCATTACGCTTCCCTTCTAAAAATACCACTTTTTTGTTTTGTTTTGTTTGTTTTTTTTGGTTTTTGCTATTTGCCCCGTCTGGATGCTCTTAGTAAGAGGTACAAGTACAACTGAAAACTAGCCATTGTGTCTTTTTCCATTTAAGAATGTCATGTCTTTTACCATTTAAGAATGTCATTTATGAGAGTACATAAGCGACACATGAGTGACTTGTGGTCTGAAGAACATTATTGTCGGGTAAGATTTTAGGACTATATGATGCCTGGGTATTTGACACGGAGCTACATGAAAATCATCAATAAACAAACTCAAAACAATACATCTTTTATCTATCAGAGGAACAACATTTTACAATTTTTAGTTTTGTGGCAGAAATTGTATAAGAGACGTGCCTGTACGTCTACGAGCTCTGATAGTCGGTATAATAATGCCAACCAATAGCAACTCCGGCGACCAAAACTATTTTGAGAGTCAACTTACGGCCTAGTGATGAAGAAGATGTTGATTGGGTGGGTTCTTGTTGTTTCCCTCGTAATTTGGCCAGAAGACGAGGGAGTAAACGGGTTTGATTGGCAGCTGCAAGTAAAGAAGAACAGATAACTTAACTTAGATTTGGACACAAAAGGCAATAAATAAAAAACATATAAACAAACTCAAGGAATAGAACATACCCTGATTTTCATTGAAACACAGTAAATATGTGATTATCACTCCAATAATATGATTACATGATGGCAACCTTGCAACACTATTTACTTTCGAATAATTCAGAGTATTTGTTTAATTTCATATTTTGATATTAGAATAGTTTGAAGTATTTTTTAATGAATTACTCGCTAAAGGGCCGCAGATAAAATCCAAGATGCTTCGGACAAGCCATCAAATAATGAAGCACATTCACATTTCAGCAACTGTTTAAAGGAATATGGCTCTCTTCATGTAGATAATCCACTCCTCAGAGAACTAATGTTTAATGTGCCTAAATTTTGGTTTATATAAGACGTTTTCCTATGAGTTTTTCCCAAAATCTCATCTATCTCTTTGTATGATAGTTTGACCCTAAGCGGCAAAGTTGTAAGTTATGTTTGCTACGTTAAATTCAAATAAGACTCCCAACTTAATGTTCCTAATAAATTGTAATCCCAAATTTTAATTTGAAGCTCAGTTTTTACCAGTGACCTATTAGTTAGATTAACGATATGTGTATTTACCTTTGCTTTTAAAGAATCTTTCTTCTTCTCCGACCCGCCTCCGTAATGCATTTAGCAGTGACCCAAAATATAAAGCAAAAACCGTACATGTAATTGTGATGACATTGTAAGGCATGCTAAAGTCCGGAGTAGCTAAAGGCACAAGTAATACTTCTGTGTAGGAAATCACAGGATTTTTTTCCTGCATAACAAGCCAAGAAGATTAGAAGATATTGAAAAATAAGATAAACAAGTGTAAGAAGTAATTGATACCTGAAGTTTAAGTAACATCGGCGACTTGCTTGAACTATTCTCATCAAGAAAATGCATTCTGGGCTCAAAATCAGGAAAGCTAATGACAGCTGACGGAATATCGAATCCCTGATTAGCATCTGGAGGATATTCATCGATGTGTAAAAATCCCTACAAAAACAATACAATGAGTAAATAGGAAATAAGCAAGAATATAAAAAGCAGTATTACCAAGATCACCTGACCAACCTAACTTTTGGGCCTTTGGCCTAGGAGGTTCTTTGAATTGATCTCCCATGACAGACTACTCTCCATGTGTACCACATGCATGAGTAAGACGTGAGGTGTTCAGATATCTTAGAGTAGTTATGTTTGTACTCATTCATGGCTTATTGTAGCACGTGAGTATGCCAAGGAAGTAGCAGAATATCCATCCATTTAGATGTAATAAATACATGAGTTGTGAGTAATGCAGTATAGTACGATGAATAAATGGCAATCATACCTTATCGAAGTCTATGACTACTGCCGCTGATTTCACACTGCAAGGAAATCTCAGAACCATCTCCATTACACCGGGAGATACCTTGTCTTCCGAGGGAGAAACATGCATTTTCTCAAGTATATCTTTGAGTAGTTCAGGCTTGCCATCTACGTAGACTTGCAGAGTATGGAAATAGACTTTAACATACCAAGGTACGACTTGGAATATATCAACACGAACCTTACACACATCTCCAAAAAAATCACCACCACCAATAAACCCTTCACTGGATGATCCTGTAGATCTTAAAGAGATTGCAATAGAACCCCTTTGGTTGCCACTTCCCATTAAGAACCTACTAGCATGAAATGGCGAATGAAGACATGACCAAGCCATTGGAAGTTTCCATATAAAACCTAAATCAAATGGCTCATTATCACCATACTTGTCAACAGAATACTCATACAAAATGGAAAAGCTCTTGCCGTGAGAGCTATTCACCTCTTTAATCACTCTTTCTGGTTTGACAGACAACTCAAAACCTGGATTACTCCAAGAACCTTCTGAGCCCATATCATCAGCCCCATGTCCTCCAGTCTCCAAATCCACATTTAAATTATTCAGTGCAGAAACAACACCACTCTCAAGTTCGACATATATAGTGCTAAGGTTGGCAAGAACACATTTTCCTGCGACTGCCCTCCCAAAAATTGAACTAATGGACCAACTTGGATGTAGCAACCTCCCATCAGAGTAAATGCTTCTAGTATCGTGGCTATGAGGTTGTAGAACAACAGTTAATGTCTGTTCAAGTACTATGCCAGGTGCTTCCGCACTGGCGTCCAAACTAAATTCGTTGGACAGCAATCGCAGCCGTTGCGAATGATAAAATCCTTTGTAAATAGATGGCCTGTCAAGTATAGAGGCAAGCCCAGCTTTGTCTCGGCAAGGAAGTAACTTCAACCAAGGTGTCAGGTTCTCTGTGCAAACAGCCTCACGTGGCAGTGCCCCATATCTCAGCTTGCCTGAAAATGTTCGAAATCCCCAAGCAGGAGCAGAATACGCAGTGGAAGATTCTAGGAAGTTGATTGACGCACAAAAGAGACCTGAAAGAGTTTGGGTAAGATTCTTCCAGTTTGCATCAACCTGGTGAGGTGGGACATCAAAGACAGCCCATAACTCAACTCCAGGAGGCTTGGCGTTGCTGCTTGACATAGAATCAAATGCTCCCCACCTTTCATAGTTCCAGCGACCTTGTGTGAATGACAGCTCCATTTCCCGGATCCGAAATTTCTGGACCTGGTAATCGTAGTTTATTGGTTAATAGTCTACGACTGTGATTCATTTCTTGAATGTTTGGATACTTACTGAACATACCTAAATTTTCAACATTCCAAGCATATTAATAACCAGTAACATGATCCGTAATTAGGTTATCAAACATCTTTTAGCATTCTAAAATCGTCAGAAAAGCATTTTAAAATGTCACGTTTTCTCCACAAGTATTCATATAATATCCAGAGATCTAAGCTTCTTTTGACATATTATGTCAACGAAGTGATTTAGGAAAAGAATAATAAGATTAACAATCCAAGAAACAATATTAACATTCGAACCTCTATTAGTGAATTCCTACTGAGAAAGCTTTCTACACGTTATTGTAGGTCTTGCAAATGCCCCTCATTCCCACTTTCATAGTTTTCTCTGCACTCCTTTCCTATTACTGACGACAACTTTATATAAGCCCTAGCAGTAATATAATAGCACAGCAAATAACTACGACTAACAGGCTTGAGGGTCAGATAGCTAATAGTGAAAAATGTAAAAATTGGTAAAGATTTGTCTTCCACTTTCATGGAAGACAAACTACATCTGTTCAGTTTTAATTGACACCAAAGGTGTATTTTCTTTTTGTTTCCTTCATACTGCAGTATTGATTGTTTACAAGTAATTCCATAATCAGCCTTTTCAGATTATGGCATATAAATTTCATATGAGCTGAATTCAGAATTTACATGAATTTTAAACAAAAAAAAAAATCTAAATGAGGTTGGTTAATTACACTCTTTCTGTCTACTAAACTTTTAACCCGCCAATCACCTAGTTTTACTCAAACAAATCTAAATCAGCTTCCCAGTAGTTTAAACCTTAAATTTGAAAATTCTAAGTTAGCACACATTTCACAATCCAACAATCCTGAACTCCAAAAAGATAAAAAATAAAAAATAAAAAAAGGAAGTAGAGACAGACTCACATACATACCAACTGATAAATTGCTTTTGGGAATAGACGATGATGATGTCCATAAGTTTTAGTCGGAGGAGTTTTAGTATCAAAATGGAAATGTGCAAGGACCTTACGATCTGGTAATGGTTTCAGAAGTAATTCCTCTGTAAACTCTTCATCAATTCCATTTGATTTTACAAAGAAAAGTTGTATTAGAAGGATGAAGAATAGAATCGATCGAAGAAACGTCATTGAAAAGCTTGAATGAATCTTCTCTTTTATGAAGACTGAACTGAAGTGAACTGATTTGATAATCCCATTATATCGGAATAGGAAAAACAGTACAGTACTACTATTTATGAATCTAGAGTGTGATTTTAGGGTTTGGTTTAGTGGGTGGAGTTAACCTGAAAGCTCGTGAACTAATCAGAGAGAACAGATGAATTCAGGAACGGGAGATGAATTAGGGTACTGTTGTTTCTTAAGTAATTAGACAGATCGGTCAAAACCGAAAACAGAAACAATCTGATAATCTGATAATATGGTACTGTTTCTTTCCGGTACTAGCGTTTTACCCCTCAGGGCTTCTAACTTTTAACGTGGGACACCCCACGAATTAAGGGACACCCAAAAAAAAAAAAAAAAATTTAGGAAGTAATAGGTCCGAATTAATTGGGTTTGAATCGCATGGTAAATGAAAAAACAGACCAACAGCCGGCATTGCATTCATTAAAAACCAGTACCGACATTTATCACTTAGCAATGCCCATAAAAGGTATTCCCACATTCACGGGCTATTCCAAAAAAAAAAAAAAAAAAAAAAAAAAATTTTACGGTCGGCGTTATGTGAATGATGGTTGACAATGCCGATTGCGGTAATAAGCAGTCGGTATTGAAAAAAATTTAATCTATGCCGGCAAGTGTGTTTGCATACCAGAGAATTGGTACCACAGTCAGCATTGTAGGCATGATGTAAACAATGCCGACTGTAACAATCGGCATTGTAGTCATCATGAATGCAATGCCGACTACGGTAATATGCATGCTTGCGTCACATTTTCGGCTGACACTGTTTTAGAAGAGTTTGATTTACCAACCGTTCACCCACAAAGGTTGAGATCGGCAGCCAGTGTAGAATAGTACACTGATAAAGTTACTGGGTGATACTAGTGACCTGAGTCCGAAACTCGTCAATACCAAATCATTCACCTATAAAATAAAAATGTCAAAATTCGCAGAAAAAGTTAATATCAGGTGATCGTAGTTACTATTCCTAAGACTGTGTTCGCTACGCGAGAATTAATTCCATAAAATAAGAGACGTTTATACATTTTTTTTCCCCCTTGAGGAGCGTATGGAAAGAGTTCCCGAAAATATCTTGAAATTGCACTAACAACATGTTCTAGACTACGTATTTCTTATTGCCAATGTTTCAGGAAAAAAAATCTTATCATCAAACGCCAAACTCTACTCAATTGCATTTACCCGGGTGATTTGAAATAAAAGAAACTCTAAATCGTTTAACGAAACCGTAATCCAAACATAAATTGTCAGTTGATTAGTGTAGGTACCTAAAAATGGGCAAAAGGACAAAACCGTGGCCGGCCCTTATTTTATTATTATTATTATTATTATTATTATTCTCTTCATCTCATGGAACTCCTTCGTTTGAACAAAAACCCTGGTTTTTACATATTTTCTTAAATATTGCTCAAACCGTCAAAAAGCCAAAAAAGTCAAATAGTCACATGACCGGTTGGGCAAATATTAAAATATTATTATTTTAATATTTTCATAAATATTGATCGTACGAGCAAAGTTTTACCTGCTCATTCGAGCAAAATCGAGAGTTTCAGTCAAGATCAAACTCTTCTGAAAGTCCAAAATATTGCTCGAACGCGCGTCAGAAAATGTCAAAATTCTCACAATTGAGACACGGACAATATGGTGACACGGGCATGCCACCTTGACCGACCAAGGTTGGCCCTTAGGCTTGCAAGGAGCCGGTCCCACATACTTTCACAATTTTGACCTAATTAATCTTCTACAGTTCATATTGGGTTCAACTCTTTTCAACCAACTTGGAACTTGTTCAATTGACCACCAGCTGGTCCCACGACCACCAAGGGCCGGTTTCATACCCCTTGGTCGGTCCCTCATCTCTCCATAATTAGGTTTTATTGCCTAATGCTCAGACGAGCACTATTTTAATAAATGATTAAACCAGCATTTAATCATCCTTTCACCAACTGGTCTACATAGGACTTTGGTGCATGCTCACTCGAGCATATGGGCGCTACATGGTCATCCATCATCCCATGTAGCTGGTCCCTCTATCACTCAGTGATTGATTTTCAGTAAATCATCAATTGATCAACAATCGATCAAAATTAGGGTTTTGAACTGGTCGCTCTGCAAATCATAATTCTGAGTAAGTTCAAGCACTAATAATTTTATATTGGCTGCCAATATTTTAAATTAATATTTTATTTGGTCATGCTACCAATAATTGTTCAGACGAGCAATATTGCTCAGACTATCAATATTGATTCAACTATCAATATTCAGTAATCCATCAAATGAGCAATATTTGCTCAGTCAACCAGTAATATTATAATGTTTAATAATTCATCAATTGAGCAATATTTGCTCTCGCTCAGACGGGCAATATTTGCTCCTGCTATGAACTATACATATGTCCCAGCAGACATGTTCAATCCATGAATCATAGAGCATTCGACAATCATGCTCGACTCAACAATACTTAGACTCATTTTCTAATCAAGTCAATAACTGACTAATAAGCTACACGCCTGCCTTGCAGACTCCACAATCATGAGACATCAATCATGTCACATGGGGGGATATTAATTAGGGTTTTGGTCTGGCGGCCTATGGCACGTGTGTTCATCCACGATAATAAATGTGAGTAAGTCGTGCAAGCAGTTGAGGGAGTTAGCAAAGTAGTGGGTGGACAATCAACCAAGTCTCCGCACGACCTGGAATTGGTTTAACCACGATTTCCCACTCTTTCACTCGATCAACCGTCACATTTTATGGAGATCAATGTGTCTACATTCTAGCAAAATAAATAAGTTTTCTAAATCCACGATTAAGGAAAGAACAGACAATGACAATGCTCGTCTAACCAAAAATCGTCGTCTACAGAAAAATTCTTATCCGGGCAATCACTCTCGAGAATTCGATCAATCAACCAGAACTTATTCGAACCCAGCAATTCATTTGCAGAAACTTACAACATATTCAGAATCCTTGATCACCATTGATCTCACACACTTCTCAGCTTCCCTCCTACAGATCAACCCTCTTCCCTCTTTGTGACCGAATTGACTATGGAACGGCCATTTTCTTGGTTTAGGCTGGAGTCCTACAGATTGATCTCTCGAACTCAAAGCACTCTCGTGCAGTGCATTTGTTTGAGGTTAAACAGTTTTCTCGGTCGAGGAGTCTCGTCCGCACGGTCGTCTCTTCACTTTCCCAAAAAACCAGCAAATCGTTTTTCCCTATCAACAGATCGGTGACCACAGTGGGAGATTAATCTCTCGGTTGCAATCCCAACTTTCACAAGATGGTTGATCTTAGGTCAGGTTCAGTTATAAATCCTAACCCAAACAACGCTAGCACTAGCAACAATGGTGCTACTCCAGAAACTACTCCCGTTTCCAACAACAGTACTGATAATACCACACCCCCCCAAACCAACATCGGAAACAATCCTCTTTGGCCAGTCTTCTGAAGAAATCAGAGAAAATTCGCCTACCATAGTTGATCTCATGAAGGTGCAAGAGACTTTCGCCAAAAATCAGACCAACATGGCTGCAACACAGAAAGAGTTGTGTACTTATCTCAAAACTCTTACAGAACAAATGTCAGAGAAAACTCAGGACGGGTCGGAGAAAGGAAAATCCAAAGAAACATCCCCGGCTGCTGACCCTGAAATCTCTCCAATTCACGTGGTGGATGATGATGAAGTCCGCAAAGCTGCAGATTACCCGTTAGCGAAGGAGTCTGCAGGTTTCATCACTCGTGAAGACCTGAAACGCTTTCTGGAGGATCGAGGGAAAGACAAGACATCATCTATCCATCATCACCAACCTCCATATCCCACTGCTACACAGAGAATTCCTCTCCCAAAAGGCTACACTTCTCCAACGTTTACACTTTACAATGGAACAGCAAATGCCCGAGAGCATGTTTCTCAATTCCTGGAAGCATTAGGCGAGCATGAACACAATCATGTTGTCTGTCTGAAGGAATTCTCAAAATCTCTGACGGGAAGAGCATACATCTGGTACAATAACATCGTACCAGGAAGCATCACCAGTTGGGGAGAAATGGTTAATGCTTTCTACCGGAAATACTTATTCATCTCAGAACAAGTTACTCTCTCTGATTTAGGAAGAATATTCCAGAAGAACAGCGAACATCTGAACGACTATGTGAAAAAGTTCAGAGTCCAAGCTTTGGATTGCCATGATCCAAATGTCACTGAACAACATCTGGTGGACTTATGTATCAACCGAATGATCCCGGTCTACAGAGCTCTACTGGAGAATCTACGATTCCAGACTTTCTCAGAGCTTCATGAAGCATCTAAACGGTTAGCAACCACTGCTCCAGCCTTACTGGAAAGGAAAAAAATTACAAAAGTCGAGGAACCGCGAGAAGATCGAGGTAGCACCAGGCGCATGATCAATAAGCAGTACAATCTCCAACCTTCCACAAATTTTGTCGCTGAAGGAGGCAAGAGGAAGGCTGAAGCACAACAGCATAAGAACGCTTCTCCAACATCCCAGCTTGCAAAAGCATTAAGGAAAGACAGCCAAACTCGAAATGCACAAGCACCGACTCAGCGTTAGCAAAATGACCAGGCATAACCAAACTTTCCTTTTCCATTGAAGAGGTGATCAAGTTATTGGAAGTCTGGATCCAACACAGTGCGATCAAATTGCCTCCTGTCAGGAGAGAACCAACTGAGGAAGAAATGGAAAATCCGCGCTATTGCCGCTTTCATAGGTTTGTCAATCATCTAACAAGCAATTGTAGAATCTTGAAGCGCATATTCAAGGAAAAATCCGACTCAGGAGAACTCGGGACTGAAGAGGTGCACAGGAATCCTATCCTGATCAGGACCTTTACACTCTCTGAACAACCTGTCAAAGAAGCAGTTCAATCCTTGGTCGAGCATGTATGTGAATTGCTTAATCTATCGAGAGATCAAAGAGAAGACATGTTCATGGCTCTGAATCACATAGTATCAGGAAAACGCCTTCTATTCCAGAAACGTTTCCTGAACCTCCAGCGACAGACAAGGAAATGTACGACTGGGGACTTCTCACCATAATCAATCTCAATGGAAATGAATTCAATAGAGCATTGTTTGATGTTGGTACTGCCATCAGTATCATCCCTCTGAAGACTCTCATAGCTGCAGACATCACTCGACAAGAAGCTACTCATGCGCCTATCTCAATCAGGGATCACGAAGGAGTGCTCAGAGACTCGTACGGCTACATCATTCTCAAGATGAAAATTGACTCAACATGGACTGAAATCAAATTTCATATAATCATGGAAAATCCAGGATACGACATGATCCTCGGACGGACGTGGATACATGCCAAAAAGGTAACTAATGATGAGACGCCTTCAGTTGCACATTTTTCACATCCCTCTAGTGTGGAAAGCTCTAATTCAAAATAAATAGAAGACACTCCATCGTCAAAGCACCTGGAGGAAATCAAAACTCTGATGGAGTTAAATCAAAAGCCTGAAGAAGATGCACTTGCATTCCTCAAAAGGTTCCGCACTCAGGCAAGTCTCATCCCTCCTCATGCGTCCGTATTATCTACTTTCAAACATGCTCTCCTGGTCCGGGGACTCAATTTTGCTGACAAATTAGATATTACAAAATGTTATGAGTGGATAATCTCACCTTAGCAATATTTTACTAAGTGGTTTTATGTGGAACCTCTCCGAATCGAGCATCTCACTGAGACAGTCATTACTGAAATAATGTCCAAACACAACAAAGAATATCTTGGGTATTCTTACACGAGTGTCCACATGTGCCACAAAATTGGAAAGCTTCGGTATCCGCACGAGCATGGGACCCCATTGTAAGAGGAATGCCAAACCAGCAGAAGATCTTCAGAGCAAGAACAATCAAGCCTAACAAGTTCCATGAAGGAGATTTAGTTCTTAAAGCGACTAAACGCAATCTTCATTCTGCAAGAAGCTCTAACTGGGAAGGGCCTTTTATGATTGCTAAGTCGGTTACTGGTGGATATTACAAGTTGGTCAATATCGATGGCAAGACCAGCGTACTAGTAATACAGGAGAATTGGCTCAAAACCTCTAGTGTTTAAGGCATTCAGCATTTGAGGTGTTCAAGGCACAGACGCCCAAAATATCTAAAATTTGCATTCTTAGGATTTTGTTTCACTTGTATTTTCAATTCCTCCAAAACGTATGCAGTACTTGCATTCAGTATTTGAATTCAGCAACTAATCAAAGTTCATTTACTTAAATAAAATATCTATCAAATCAAAAAGAAAATTCTCAATCACTCACTTATCCAAATCCATTCAAAAATCAAAACCAAATAAAACCTCACATCTCTCAGAAGTTCAAGGTTCAAGAGATCATGAAAGGGAAATTAAAGGAAATCAGCAAATTAAGATTTCTGCTCATCTGGAATTTTAAAGACTTGTAAAGCCGCCTTCTCCAATTCCAGATCTTCGGTCAATCTAGCAATCTTGGCCTATTTATCCATCACATCATCACTAGAAAAGGGTATGTTCTTTTCACAAAAGTCCTTGGTCATATTGATTCTTTGACGAAGCCACTTCACATTGAAGCCAAGTCTCTCAGAATTCTCCAAGTTTTACTCCCAATCAAAGAGTACATCTGGAGTAACAACACTTCTAGCTCTGGTTCTCATATCATCTATGACACGCAAGATAGCTCCTACTTGCATTTTTAATAAGTAGCTGCTTTTGGGGTCTTTTGTAACAACGATATGACCATACCTCTCACATAATGTCTCATACATTCCAGCATATCCAATAGGAACGCTAAATCCACCAACTAGTTCATGGTATGGGAGTAACTCACCAAATGGAGGGTCGAAGGCAATCCTTGCATTAGGGTATTCGTGCACCACCATACGAGTCTCTATCATTGGATCAACTTTTTCTATCATTGGAACAATTTCTTCGATCACTAAAGCAGAAGCGGTTTCTTCTATCCTCGGCCTGGTTTCTTCTATCTCTGAAGTAATGGCGACTTGAGCCTCGTTCTCTCCAATAACTTTGGTAGCAACATTCTCATGATCCCGAGGTGCAGAGATGGTAATATCATCATTTTGATTCACTATATTGTTCGAATCATCATTATTGGCTCCATTATCCCCAACTCCGTCATTTGACACCTAATATGATGACTACATGGGATTAGAGCACTCCAAGCATGGAAATCAAAAGCAATCATGAAGTTAATAAAGTTAGTGATCTAAAATCATCAAAGTTTTCATTATGCATTCAAGTGTAAAAGTCATAAAAAGACGTTTTACAACAAGCTCATCTGAGGAGATTTTATACTTCCCTGTATAATACGACGAACTGGGAGAAATTGGTAAGGAATCTAAGGTTGAGTCATATGTCATTCTCTTTGTACGGATGTCGTCTAAAACATATCCAAAATTCATAGTAATTGGATAAACGAGCAAAAATATGTGGCCGAAACATCGAACAACATGGCAGCTGAAAATTTTCTGAAAACTTCTTGGAAGTTTTCTGTTTCGTCAATTTCGGCTCCTAAACGTGCTCAAAAGACGAAAATATTCGTCACTAAATCTTGTAAATTTTTTGGGCATAAGAAAACTGGGGTAGACCGCGAAAATCCGACATCGGACGAAGATTCTACAACGTTTTTGCTAAAAGACGGAGTTCTGAATTTTCTGGTGACGTATTTCGGAAAAACTTCTCAGTCATTCACATGGGTTCTCATTCATTCATTCAAAAATCAACAATTTTATACTTCTATAAATAAAATATAGAATGAACACTTACTTGAGTGGTCTCTAGACCGTTCGAAGGATCAATGTTGCTGGAGTCACCATTAGAAGCATCATTACTTCCATTCGGTTCCGGGTTTTGGGGATTCTCCGTCCCACCATTTTCCGAAGACAAATGAGAATCATCAACACCTTCCTTATCCACGATAATCTCCTCCTGGATACATCAACAACAATTATTATTACTTCATTCAAGAAATATCATAATTGGCTATGCAAAGAAGTAATTACATCGATTTCTTCTTCATCGGCACTGGTTCGTGAATTGCTTGCCCAGGAGCAAGTTGAAGACCATCAATGCTCGAAGGAGCAAAATTCTTAAACAAATTAACAAATATTTGTTTTGTGATCCTAATTACACGGATAACAAAAAAGTCATGATTGAAGAAGCATTGACAACTTACCAAATAAATAGCTGGGGACTGTACAATATTTGGTAACATCCTGTAATCCTTACTTCTGGGTTCTCCGCCCCGTGGACTTTCTTCCATTTCCATGAAGTCTACATTAATTCGAGGTCTCACTACACGACCGTCTGGTGGTAAAATTAATGAGATAATTAAGATTCGATTTTCATGTCTCTACAAAAGCCATAAGAAGAATACTTACTTGTGAACATCCTGGAAGTACTTTTCGTTTATCACCACTGGAGGGATACTTCAATCTTGGTCAAACAGAAATCATCTCAACAGAAGTAGGCTCTTGTACCATGGGTTGAAATCCATTACAAAATCATGTAAACGCTCAAGTTGCTGATTCCAGAAAGTTATATGATCTGGAGTGCGTAGGCGACTCGGTCAGAACAAGGGAACAAATATTCACGCCCATTCAAATGCGTACAATCTAAAGAAGTTTTAAGTTGGTCGACTGATGGATTTCTCTTCCGAACATCCGTAACACACTGATCAAGGCCCATTAGTCAATCCTATCTATCGATATTATATTCCTCCACCAGAAACTTTCCTTGTATTACTGATACCAGGTTACCGGGAGTGCAACTCAGTATAAAGGATCTCTCTCCATCACTCAGGTCTGTACCAGATTCCAAAGTGACGTTCTCTTCAGCAGCATTAAAAGTGATCAATTGTGAGAAGAAATAAGGAATCGACACCCAGGACAAAAATTAAACTCAGATTCGTTGTCTAAAACATTGGTGAGGCGTGTCTTGAGTTGAGGCTGCTTTGTGGACCAACGCATAATCCTGGCATTATCTTTCTCAGAGAAAGCATGACGAGTATCAACATTTGGTCCTTGCAAGACGATACGAGGGATCGGTGCATAATTCTTGAAGCGCTCCCACAGTAAGGCTTGGAGAAACATTGTATTAACGTACGTTTCAATTTTCATAAAGCCATTGGAAACACTGGAATCTATGACCAATGAGTCTAAATTGGAGAATAGTAAACCCAAGAACAGGCTACCGATGGGAAGTTTCTCACCTTGAGCCATCTTAATGGCAAAAGGAATCACAAATGGCTTCAACAAGTTTCCACTATCTTCAAGTACCTCTCTGGACAGCCACAAGCATAAGAAAGCAATAATGTTTAACATACCGTCGACATGTCTTTTAGGAGTCCTCTCTCTTGGCCACCAGCGCCTCAACCATTGAGCATAACGAAATTTGCTGGATAATTTGTTAATGTCATTCATCGTAGCTGTCAAGACATCATACATTGCAATCTCCCTTGCCGAAAGTCCTTCAGGAAAATTACCCGTAACAGGAAGATGCAATAAAGCAACTACATCCTCTAAAGTGATGGTAAATTCTCCCCACATGCATATGAAAGTGTGAGTAGGAATGCACCAGCGAGCGATCAAAGCTACCATACCTCGTATATCATAGTAGATAAAAAAATCTCCAGCTGCTTGAATAGCTCGTGTCACCTGTGCACGATCTAGCATAGTTCATACACGATCATAACCCAACATGTACATATGTCTCGCCCATCCAGAAAAGTCTGTTAAAGGTTTTCAATAAAGCTTGAATTCTATATGTGAAGCAGAGTAGTGCCCTTCTTGCAGACAGAAACGAATTATCGCTCGAGGAGATACTAATTTTCTCTGAGTAATGTCCATGGGATTTATAAGAAGGCGAAACGAAGAACCTGGGAGACGTTTTTCAGGTCTATACTAAACCACAAAGAAATCATCATCAGTGTTCGGAATATTCTTTATTCCAGGTGCTTTTTCTTCTTCATCGATGGAAGTCCCATCTACAGAGGTACTGAAAAGATGAGGGTACCCAAATATACCTCAATCTAAAACTTTTCCACCTACAAGTCCCTTCTCCGAAGTGATTGTCTATAGACCGAGTCGAGACAATACAACTAATCGGTTCACACTTCGTGTGATCGTCTATGGATACGAGATCGAGACAATACGACAACAAGATAACTTGTGTGATTGACTATGGATACAAGATCGAGATAATACAACAACGAAGTATGTTTACTTGATAAATGGTTCGGACTTAACCAAACACAATAGGATTACTATCAAGTAAATAGGAATTTACGTTTTTGTATTTTACTTATAATTATAATAAAACAATTATAATTGCGGAAATAGAAAAGTAAAAGACACAGCAAGATTTTGTTAACGAGGAAACCGCAAATGCAGAAAAATCCCGGGACCTTGTCCAGAATTGAATACTCTCAGGATTAAGCCGTTATACAAAATCAAACCAACTTCGTATAGTTGAGACCAAGCAACTAAACCTATAGTTCACCTAGTTCCGTCTGTATCCCTGCGCCTCCAACTTGTTAATAAGTCACGCACTTGGAACAATTCCTTTGGTTCGTATTCCAAACAGTAAAGGAACAAAAAATCTATTTGGTAACAACTCTTTTCAACCAAGTGATATGAGTTCGACAAAAGGCTCTTCCGTTTATCTCAATAAACTCCTTTGTCAGGTCCTTAGATCTATCCAATAACAACTACCAAAGTAATTGTCCAGATTTTGCAATCAATACTTTGAATCACAAAGAATTGTATTGATACCGATCTACTCAACTAATCAATCAAATCTATCACAAAGATAAACCGATTATAGTTGGATCCTCTTTAACCGAAACAAGTATTGTGCACACCAAAGATTATGAACCAAAATCAGAAATCTTTTTCGTCTTCAAATCTTCTTAGATCTTCAATAAACACCTGCACACAATCAACTTGAATCTCTTGTGATCAATCACACATAGAACGGAGTCTGTTAACAATGGATTATCACAAGACGTCTTTAGATCTACAAACAGTTTAAACATCCCCGTCGAAACTTCGATCTAGTTTGAGTGAATCTTATATCAGAAGAGAAGATTCTCAAGCATAAACAAACTAGGTGCAATCAAAGTTCAACAACCGTTAGTCAATCAAATCAATCGAAAACTAATAATAAACCGCAATTATCTAGTTTCCCACCAACGGTACTAATAGAGCTTCTCAATCCCAAAAAAGTCTTTAAACTGAGCGGTCGTAAGAGATTTCGCCTAATTAGGTTACTTTCCTCTCCGAATAGGCGTCTTCACCAGTAACAACACAACTCGGTAGTTTTGCTGGCTCTGAGGATTAGTTTGCTCGAAATGCAAACTTTGATATTTATAGACCAAGGATGTTTGGACACCAAGGAATTTCCAAAACCAAAAATATTCTCAAG
This sequence comes from Papaver atlanticum, assembly GCA_023531105.1. Taxonomy (NCBI): domain Eukaryota; kingdom Viridiplantae; phylum Streptophyta; class Magnoliopsida; order Ranunculales; family Papaveraceae; genus Papaver; species Papaver atlanticum. The sequence goes on along the minus strand of JAJJMB010017528.1, from coordinate 3,206,759 downwards.
ATATGCAATATATTCCAAATTCAGTTTCCATAATTCCTGGAAATGCGTTGTCCAAATAATGACCAAAATCTCACTAGAAAATCTCCAATTAGTAAATGCACATTACTAATTTTTATTTTCCAAATATAAAATTAAAAACCTTAATTAAAAGATTCTCAATTTATTTTCGATCTGGGATTTTTCCTTTAGCTATTAAGGAATATCTTTGAACAATAAAAGATAAGCGTTACTGCACATGTTCAAAGTATGTCGACATCTTTACTTTGTAAGTCCTCTTTCATACTTACAATCTTGGAATCGATTTTCCACACTTCCAAACAAGTTTAGAATTGGTTCATCTGACTTCCAAGAACTATGTGATTGATTATCCTATCAAATCACCAATCATGGGTTTAACGGTTCTACCAAAACAAGTTTTGGTTCTACCTTCCATGTGGGTACTAGAATTACTCACGCTAGTTACCAAAACTTGGTTGACTAGGTACTAGGATCGGTTCCCACTTCCCACATATATATGGTATCTAACTTGTATTTGTTGCACATGTCCATAGGATCAGTTCCCAATATCTAAAAACGTGTTGCACATGTTCATAGGATCGGTTCCCAATATCTAGAAACTTGTTGCACCTCTTACAAGGATCGATTCCCCTTTGTGATCGGTTGCACCTCTTACTAGGATCGGTTCCCCTTTGCCTAGAGTTGGTCATACCAATAACACTAAATCGATCATACCATCTCAGGTGATTACTTAAGATCGGTTTCACTAATAAAAGTCATACCAATACAAAATTCAGGCCTTGTGAATAGTTTTACCAAGAACATAAGCAAGTCATGAGCGGTTATACTAATCACACATATTGGTAGTTCAAAAGATTTGCAATGAATAACAATACCAATAAGCCTAGCGATTTCCCTTTCGATTCACAAAACAAGTTCATGAATTTACTTCCTTTAAACGAATGTAAAACATTGTTTCCTAGGATGAAATCTTCACCTCATACCCATACATAATCACAATAGCATTCAAACGATTATGTCGATGTCAAAAGATAAGCGTTATACTTCGTATTGTATTCCTTAATACTATGTCTAGAGTATAATCATTCATGGCTTCGCAGTAATGTTTTCAATAAGCATGACTTGAAAGATACGTTAGGGAATGAAACAGTTCAAGTCAAGTATTACTAACCTCAAGTGGAAGGATGATGTCGTCGTTGTAGCTCCTTACTTTTTCACATTCTTCAAGTCTTCACGTAATACTTGTAATGTCTCTTATCCTAATACTTTCAAGCTATCCTATACAAAGTTGACTCTAGTATATAATCAAGCGACTCTTTAAATGAGTTTTGATTCACTAAAATATGACAACCAAACTTGACATACCAACGATTGGTGGGTTCAACCGAGCTATGCTCTAACATGTACCATTTCTTGAAGTTGTATCTGCGGAGGTATCATCTATGGAGGTATCATCTTTGGAAGTGCCATCATGGGAATCAGTCATCCTTGCAAAGTTGTTGTGACATCCATACGACATTTCTACTTCAGTATATCATCCGTAGATGCAAATTTCATCAAAGCAGTGGAATTAAAGCACAACAAAATAATAAGGATGCTCACGTGAGCGTCTACAAAAATGGTAACTCTCCAACTCTTACCTGTTTACAATTTCACTAGCAGTAGTGACTATAACGCAAAACTTCGAAAACTTGCTCATTCTTTCAAACCTGCAAAGACGAGCAAAATTTATTATTCAAAATCACAACTTGATTTTTCATAAAATTGTGAGCAATTCACATAATTTTCATTGTATGAGCAAGTCACATAATTTTCACCGTGTGAGCAATTTACATAATCTTCACCGTGTCAACATTCACTGTTAAAATCACAAAATCCATACAAACATTATTTCATTACAAATAATTGTTTGCTTTCCACAATTGCTTAAAATCAAAATTTGATTTTATGTTTAAAAAAAAATACAATTAATAATTCACGTATTTAAAAATAAAATAAAATAAAATAATGTGAGTTGAATAACTCACGTATTTTTTTTTTTAAATATTACATGAGTTAATGACCCCCGTGAATAAAAAAAAACTTTTCTTTCGCTCGAATGAGCATTCGTCTATGAAACGAGGGTCTTTTCAAAATTTTCATGAAAGCTCATATACAAAATTTTCTTCACTACCATTTGACCATGTCTATTCAAAACAATATATCTTTCTCTCATATTAGGGATTATTGTTCGTTTCTTAAACTAACGAATGGACGGACGTTCGTTTCTTAAACCAAGTTTATGAAAACTTATGCATGCATAAATACCTATATGGAATTTTTATGAACAACTCATGAACAATAAGAAAAAAAAACAAAAAAAAAGCGCTTACCTCTAGTCGGCCGGAATTTCATCGGACGGTGATCGGCGGCGGTCGGCTCCGACGGAGATTTTTTTTCCTGCTCGCTGCTCAAACGTGAAAGAGGTGAAGAGAGGAGGTGCTTGGTCGGTCAATGGAAGAAATCAAAAAAAATAAAATAAAAAGGGTTTCTTCCCTTTTATAACACTTTTATTTCCAAAAAACCTAATAAAACAAGGATTTCCTTCCCGGGCCCGTAAACGATAAACCGACCAAAATTGGGCGTCCGATCGCCCGAATCAGCGGTACTTCATCTCTCCATGCTCACGGGATGACACTCTATCATACCTCCAGATTCCTTATTCAGGCATTTGCTTGTACATGATATCATTGGAGTAAATCGGAGATTCTGGAAATGCCTTTTACGACTAAGTTCAACTACTTATTTCGTCTACTGGAAAATCACCATCCAGTGCTTACTGCGGAACATGATTGTCCCTCACTAGGCAGTGAACTTAATGTTGATGGTGGATTTTCGACAAAGGCTAAAATCGTAAAATCATGATACTGCATGTTTCTGACTCGGCTTCAGAAATGTATGTGAAACTCATATTTTATGAGCCGTGAACCATTTCACGATCTCTGACTGAGCGAGCATCCTCTCAGAGCTATGATAAATATGTTCCTTGAAAAGCCTCTCAGCTGAGCATTCAAAACTTTGCACATTTCATCATCACCTCTACATAGAATCAAAATGATTAGACGGCTCCTAGATATATTGCATGCTAGTATAGAGCGCCAACGTCTTCAGGACGTCACACTGTTTGTTGTTACCTGACTATGTAGAGAGAATGTGTATAGAATCTATTAATGATTGGACGGCTCCTAGACATATTGCATGCTAGTATATAGCGCTAACGTCTTCAGGACGTCACATTGTTTGTTGTTCCCTGACTATATACCCCCAATATTCAGAACGAGTATGATGCTTCCATTATCTCATACTGAAAAGACTAGGGTACCCAAATACACCACAATCTTTAATTTATCCACATATAAGTCCTCTTACCGAAAGTGATTGTCTATGGACACAGTCGAGACAATACGAAAAATCGGTATTCAAACTTTGTGTGATCGTCTATGGATACGAGATCGAAACAATACAACAATCAAAGTGTGATTACTTGATAATAGGTTCGGACTTAACCAAACTCTATAGGATCACTATCAAGTAAAGTAAAGTTAATTTTGTGTATTTTACTTCTAATTATAATAAACAATTATAATTGCAGAAATAGAAAAGTAAAAGACACAACAAGATTTTGTTAACGAGGAAACCGCAAATGCAGAAAAACCCCGGGACCTAGTCCAGAATTGAATACTCTCAGAATTAAGCCGCTATACAAAATCTAAGCCAACTTCATATAGTTGAGACTAAGCAACTAACCCTAGTTCACTTAGTTTCTTCAGTATCCCTGCGCTTCCGACATTCAACGAGTGCACGCACTGGAACAATTCCTTTGGATCATATTCCAAACTGTAAAGGAACAACAAATCTGTTAGGTAACAACTCTCTTGATTCTTTAAGATAAAGATATCTCAAGTCATATACAAAGGCTCTTCCATTTAAACTAATAAACTCCTTTGCCTGGTTAGATCAATCCAATCTCTATTACCTAAGCAATAAGATTCGGATTTGTAACAATCAAAATAGATCTCAAGAGAACTATTAAGTGTTACCGATCTCACACAACTAATCAATCAAATAAATCTGATTCTAGTTGGATCCCAGCCGATCAAGGTTTGTGCTACACAAAGATATGAGAAACCAATAAGAAATCTTATTTGTCTTCAAATCTTCTTTAATCTTCAATTAAACCTGCATAACACCACTTGAATCTCTTGTGATCAATCACGCACAGAACGGAGTCTGTTAACAATGGATTATCACAAGATGTCTTTAGATCTACTAACAATTCTAAAGATCCGGTCGACACTTCGATTTAGTTTGAGTGAATCTTATATCAGAAGAGAAGATTTTCAAGAATAAACAAACTAGGTGCAATCAAAGTTCAACAACCGTTAGTCAATCAAATCAGTCGAAAACTAATAAACTGCAATTATCTAGTTTCCCACCAACGGTACTTGTAGAGCTTCTTGATCCCACAGAAGTCTTTAACGAGCGGTCGTAAGAGATTTTGCCTAATTAGGGTGTTTTCCTCTCCGAATAAACGGCTCCACCAGAAACAACAAAAAGATGAAGTTTGCCTGGCTCTTAGGATAGTTTTCTAGAAATGCAAACTTAGGTATTTATAGACCAAGGATGTTTGGACACCAAGGAAATTCAAAAACCAAAAGTATTCTCAAGATATGCAATAAATGCCCATTCGATTTTCATAATTTCAGGAAATGCTTTGTCTAATATTTTTTGAAATCTCTCAATAGAAAATCTCCAATTAGTAAACGCGCATTACTAATTTTTATTCTCTAGAGATATGCATTTAATTGCTGGTAATTAAAGAATATAAAACTAACAACCTTAATTAAAAGATTTTTAATTTATTTCGGACTGGTATCTCCTTGAGTAATTAAGGAATATCTTTGAACAATAAAAGATAAGAGTTACTGTTCGTGTTCAAAGTATGTTGACATCTTTTCTTTATAAATCCTCTTTCATATTTACAATCTTTGAATCGATTATACCACACTTCCAAACAAGTTTAGAATTGGTTCATCTGTATTCCAAGACAACTATGTGATTGATCAAATATCAAATCACATTCATGGGTTCAATCGGTTCTACTAATCACTAGGATCGGTTATACCTTAATATGGAACACTTGTGATCAGTCATACAAGTTACTAGGACCGGTTACTTCAGTTACTAGGATCGGTTACACCATTACCAGGACCGGTTACCATATACTCATGGTATTGCTTGTGATCGGTCACTAGGATCGGTTACACCAATTACCAGGATCGGTTACACCAGTTACTAGGACCGGTTACACCAATTACAAGGATTGATTACACAACTCTTTTGTGATTTGTCACACCAATTACTAGGATCGGTCAAACCAATTACAAATATCGATCATACCATCTCAGGTGATTACTTAAAATCAGTTACACTAATTAATCAAAACTAGTCATACCAAATCATAAGTCAGGCATTGTGATTAGTTATACCAAGATACATAACAAGTTATGATCGGTTCTACCATCTCACACATATTGGTAATCCAAAGATATGCAATGAATAACAATACCAATAAGCCTAGCGATTTCCCTTTCGATTCATAAACAAGTTCATGAATGTACTTTCCTTTATACAAATGTAAAACATTGTTTCCTAAGATGAAATCTTCACCTTCACCTTTACCCATACACATAATCACAATAGCATTCATAAGATTATGTCGATGTCATATCTATGAAGTTCAAAAGATAAGCGTTATACTTTGTAGTCTAATTCCTTAGTACTATGATCATATGATCATGTCTCACTACTAGAGTAAAATATTCATTCACAGCTTCGCAGTTATGTTTTCAATATAGCACGGCTTTAAAGATACGTTAGGAATGAAACAGTTCAAGTCAATATTACTAACCTCAAGAGGAAGGATGATGTCGTCGTTGTAGCTCGTTACTTCTTCACGTTTTTTAGGTCTTCGAGTAATACTTGTATGCCTCATATTCCTAAACTTTCTAGTCCAACCTATATGAAGTTGTCTCTAGTACATAATCAAGCGACTCTTAGATGAGTTTTGATTCACTAAAATATGACAACCAAACTTGACATACCAACGTTTGGTGGGTTCAACCGAGCTATGCTCTAACAATCTCCCCCTTTGTCAATTTTAGTGACAAAACTCTTAATACATATGGATAAACAAATTACAAGAATTCATTATACATAAGCTTGATTCCAAGTTTCAACAGCACAATAACCTGCATATATTCAATCAATAAATGTCGTTGTTGACATCTGAATAACAAAGCTTATACTCCCCCTAAAGGTAAGATAGGTAGATATTCAATCCGAACATCTTTGTTATTCCCCTTTTGTAGTCAAGATAACTACACAGATATATGATATGTTTCCCCTTAGTCAATGCTTTACTCTTTCGTTAGATATAACGTTTAAGCACAATTGTCCTTTCCTTAGTGATTGCAAATCACTTGTTTACTCCATATATTTCTCCCCCTTTTTGTCATAAAATGACAAAGGTTCGAGCAAATGAAGGTCAAACCGAAAGGATCTTAGAAATCTAAAAGACCTGTACACAACCTATAAGAGTTAAGCACGAAGGTTTCACATACCACTTTAGACAATCAATATTAAAACCGAAACTACAAGTAATTTAATTTTAATATGTTATCAAGGAAAACTTTTGCCCGAAGCAATTTTCCCTAATAGTTTAACAAATTGACTAAGAAACTTAGTTCCCTTGTTAAACCGATTGTAAACATACAATCACTTATTTCGATAAGACCAAAATAAAGATCAGAATTAACTTTATTTCTCTCATCAGGTTCTAATTATTCAGACAATAACTTAGACCTTTCTCTTTAGACAAGATAAGTACTAGGTTAGTTAACTAGTATTTCTTGTCAAGGCATTCGATTAGACTTGAATAAACGAATCCTTCAATTTGATAAGTCTTACTAAGATCAGAATTAACTTAGTTTCTCTTATCCGGAATTGAATTGGACTAAACAAATGATCCCGTATTTTGTTAAGCCATAAACAATACATACAAACCAAAATAAATTGACTTGCACAATTATTTTCTTAACCGGAAGCAATTGAAACAAACATAGACATTATAGCACCGCAATTGCACCGAAATTTCGTTAAGCAAAAACACTTGATACCAAACAATGAAGAAGATACCAAACAATAATCCAAATAAATTGACACAGTTTTTCTTAACCGGAAACAATTAAATCACACACACACACATCCATACACATCATAATGGAATATATCAATTGTACCAAAATTTTGTTAAACAAAAGCAAAATATATGCAATATAAACAGGCTTTTCTTAAATAGGAAAATGATTAACTAACAAATTTGTTACCTCAGATTTCACATCCTCTTCTCCCCAGAAAGATATATCATTAAGCGCAAGTTCAAGTTAGAACTCTCCCTCAGTTTGTCGTCATCCTCTCGCAAGAACAAAAAAATAACAACAAAAGCAACCTTTACCAGAGAAAGGTTGAATCGGTTTTAACTAATGCGTGGCAATAACAAAAGTTTAAAACCGAAACACATATGTTTATGCTAAACACAACTCATGTAAACACAAATCAATTCAACATATTGTGACTTTTCACATATGAGTTTCAATCGGAACACCTTATGATCCTTTGATAAAGCCTACCAACATGGGCTAGAACTTAATCCCGCTAAATCAAAAAGTCACACAAACCGTAAGGGTTCACATCATATGAGATCGAATATTAAGGTTATGAAAACCGAAATTAGACATCTCATAAACCGAAAACACATAGCAAAATATAGACATTCAAGCACGGGCTATGTAATCGGAAACTATCACAAGAAAAATTATAAAATAATAATTTTATTCATAAATAATGATAGTTTTATTCAAAAATAGACCTTATACAATAATCGAAATAAATCAAAAATTATTGTCCATTTTCTTTAAAATAAGAGTTTATTCTTATTTTATGATCAATTTAATCCTTCATATCGGTGCTAGAGGAAGGAAGATTATTACTTTCAGTCTTCATCTTGTGAATTTCTTCAAGTAGATAACCTTGTTGCTTGACCATTCTTGCCGCTTAGATGTTTTCGTGAAGGATTCTGCAAGTACATGTAATTATGTCTTTGATTGAACGCAGAAGTGTGTCAATGCCTCAATACACTGATCTTTCTTCAACATATTCTCTCTTTCCTTCTTGCTAAGACAATCTCTCATTTTGATTTTCCTCTTAGGTTTCTCAGCATCAAGAGAAGGTGCAGACTTATTCTTAAAGAGATCTTATAGATCAAACACCTTTTCAGGAGAGGATATCGGATCCTGACTCATAGTTCGTACAAGGAATGACCAGAGAATGAGAAGGATCTTTTTATATTTTTCATACTTCCGAAAATATAATATTCCTATAAATACGAATATCTTAAATATATTTTCAATTACTAGATTTTTGTTCCCATAATCTATATATAAGTGCCTTGATTTTTACTTCCTCACACACAAATTTGGCACACAAGGTGAGGATGTAATTCTAATACCGATTAGGCGGTATTAGTATGAGATTTTCTCTTATCATGGGATTTGGAACAACCAGTGTGTCCTTGATCTAGTATCGTATGAAAAAATCTTTTCTTGTTACCTCGAATTAACGAAGTTTCTTGAGATTGGTCGGAGTTGCATATGCACCTTTTAGCAAACCTGGTTTTTGAGATAGTTTTACACTTTGTCTTATTTTTTCCTTTACCATTAGATGATTTTTCAACATCGGAAGACATGTCCATTATTAAAATGGTTAAATCACTAATGGAGGAAGAGGGAATCAAATTAACTATTAGTGCAATATTAGTTGTTTCCTCTTCTTCAGAATCATATGAATCAGAGGCCTCGTCTAGAGTTACAGCTAATGCCTTGCTCCCAGTGTATTTCCTAATATTAGGACAGTCTTTAGCAATATGACCAAAACCTTTGCACTTAAATCACTGAGGCTGATATTCATCATCTTCTTCCCGATCCTTCTTGTTCTTGACAGGAACTCGATCATGGGGTCGAGAAGATCGATGAGCATCTTTTATGAATCTCTTATTTCTTTTCTTTAAGAGATCTCGAAACTGTTTAGTGATTAATGATAATGATTGTTCAATTTCATCATCATAATTTTCCGCAATCAGTTCATTAGAATCATCCATCAATTTATCTTTCTCCATTGGAGCTATTGGAAGTTTTGCAGCTTTAAAAGCGATTCCTTTAGCTTGAATAGACTGTGATTCATGATCAAAGATCTTTAACTTCCCAATGAGGGTGCTTCGTGAGAGTGTTGAAAGATCATTTGCTTCTATGATTGCATGCTTCTTAGATTCGTATCTAGATGGCAACTATCTGAAAATTTTGCACACTATATATTTTTCAGAAATTGTCTTTCCAAGAGAGAAAGAAGCATTAACTATCTCAAAGAGTTTAATATGAAACTTATAAAAAGTGTCGTTATCATCCAGTCGAAGGTTTTCCCAATCAGAATTTAGAGTTTGAAGTCTAGATTCCTTTTCTGATGTGTTACCTTCGAATACGATCTGAAGGTTATCCCAAGCTTCCTTTGAAGTTTGGCATGTTGATACATGATGTTGTAGATCACGACTTACAACATGTATAATAGCATTCAAACCATCTGAATTCTGCTTTGCAAAAGCCTTTTCTTCGCTTGTATAATCCGCTAAGCGTTTAAACTCAGTTTCCGAATTTTCTACTTTCGGGCGATTATAACCATAAACGACTAATAACCAAGTATTAAAGTCTCGTGATTGAAGAAAAGATCTCATAGGAGATTTCCACCATAGATAGTTTGTTCCATCAAATCTTGGCGGTACGTTAACTGAAATCGATTCATGTGAACTCGAGTTCATTTCTTATAGGTTGGATCACACCAAACACAGATTGTTAGATCTTTTCGTGTTTGCCTGCTCTGATACCAACTGAAAAGATGAGGGTACCCAAATACACCACAATCTTTGATTTATCCACCTATAAGTCCTCTTACCGAAAGTGATTGTCATTGGACAAAGTCGAGACAATACGACAAATCGATATTCACACTTTGTGTGATTGTCTATGGATATGAGATCGAGACAATACAACTACCAAAGTGTGATTACTTGATAATAGGTTCGGACTTAACCAAACTCTATAGGATCACTATCAAGTAAACCGGAGTTACGTTTATGTAATTTACTTCTAACTATAATAAACAATTATAATTACGGAAATAGAAAAGTAAAAGACACATATTTTGTTAACGAGGAAACCGCAAATGCAGATAAACCCCGGGACCTAGTCTGTTAATAATGGATTATCACAAGATGTCTTTAGATCTACTAACACCAAGGAATTTCCAAAACCAAAAGTATTCTCAAGATATGCAATAAATGCCCATTCGGTTTTCATAATTCCAGGAATTGCTTTGCTCAATATTTTTCCGAAATCTCTTAATAGAAAATCTCAAATTAGTAAATGCACATTACTAATTTTTATTCTCTAGAGATATGCATGTAATTGCTGGTAATTAAAGCATATAAAACTAACAACCTTAATTAAAAGATTATTAATTTATTTCGGACCGGGATCTCCTTGAGTAATTAAGGAATGTCTTTAAACAATAAAAGATAAGAGTTATTGTTCGTGTTCAAAGTATGTTGACATCTTTTCTTTGTAAATCCTCTTTCATATTTACAATCTTGGAATCGATTATACCACACTTCCAAACAAGTTTAGAATTGGTTCATATGTATTTCAAGACAACTATGTGATTGATCAAATATCAAATCACATTCATGGGTTCAATCGGTTTTACCAATCACTAGGATCGGTTATACCTTAATATGGAACACTTGTGATCGGTCACACAAGTTACCAGGATCGGTTACATCAGTTACCAGGATCGGTTACATCAATTACCAGGACCGGTTACCATATACTCATGGTATTGCTTGTGATCGGTCACTAGGATCGGTTACACCAATTACCATGATTGGTTACACCAGTTACTAAGACCGGTTACACCAATTACAAGGATCGATTACACAACTCTTTTGTGATCGGTCCCACCAATTACTAGGATCGGTCACACCAATTACAAATATCGATCATACCATCTCAGGTGATTACTTAGGATCGGTTACACCGATTAATCAAAACTATTCATACCAAATCATAAGTCAGGCATTGTGATTAGTTATACCAAGATACATAACAAGTTATGACCGGTTCTACCATCTCACACATATTGATAATCAAAAGATATGCAATGAATAACAATACCAATAAGCCTAACGATTTCCCTTTCGATTCATAAACAAGTTCATGAATGTACTTTCCTTTAAACAAATGTAAAACATTGTTTCCTAGGATGAAATCTTCACCTTTACCCATACACATAATCACAATAGAATTCATAAGATTGTGTCGATGTTATATCCACGAAGTTCAAAAGATAAGCGTTATACTTCGTAGTCTAATTCCTTAATACTATGATCATATGATCATACCTCACTACTAGAGTAAAATATTCATTCACAGCTTCGCAGTTATGTTTTCAATATAGCATGACTTTAAAGATACGTTAGGAATGAAACAGTTCAAGTCAATATTACTAACCTCAAGAGGAAGGATGATGTCGTCGTTGTAGCTCGTTACTTATTCACGTTCTTTAGGTCTTCGAGTAATACTTGTATGTCTCATATTCCTAGATTTTCTAGTCTAACCTATACGAAGTTGTCTCTAGTACATAATCAAGCGACTCTTAGATGAGTTTTGATTCACTAAAATATGACAACCAAGCTTGACATACCAACAGTTGGTGGGTTCAACCGACCTATGCTTTAACACATACCTCGATTCTCGAATAAATCCGCTCCTAGACATATCACATGCTAGTGTAGAGCAATTCATAGATTAATTCTAGCGTGTCATTCATCAACTTGATTCCTAAAAAATAATTTGTTTATCTCAATTACTCCGTTCCATGGATGATCCTTAGATGGATTCCATGGATTAGTAATAAATACTCAATTTATCTCATTACTCATTTCCATGGTTGATCCTCAGGTGGATTCCATGGATTAGTAATAGATGCTCAATTTATCTTATTACTCTGTTCTGTGGCTGATCCTCAGCTGGATTCCATGGATTAGTAATATTTACTCAATTTATCTCATTGCTCCATTCCATGGCTGATCCTCAGCTGGATTCCATGGATTAGTAATAAATATTTAATTTATTTTTTTACTCCGTTTCATGGCTGATTCTCAGCTGAATTCCATGAATTAGTAATAAATAATCACTTATCGGGCATCTGGGCCACCACCCAGTAAGCCCCGAGAAAATGGTGCGAGTGTACTTAGCAAATAATGCACGAACGAGCACCCGAACGCACGAATGAGCATTCAAAAATATGGACAAACGAGGAAACCTATGAAAAATATGGAAGAAAAATAATATTAATTAAATAATAAAGAGGCGCCTAAGGGGGCCGGGCCCACCGGTCGGTCATGCCGTCGTGGCCAGTCTCACGCCTTTTCCTTTTATTTTACCTTATTTTATTATTTTTCCTAATCTTGAGCAAACTCCCTCGTTTGAGCAAAACTCTTAGTTTCTCCATATTTCTTTCACACGATGGAAAAATAATTAAAAATAGGGAAAGGTGTCACGGGACCGGGCCTACTAGCCGGCCGGCCATGCCCTAGCCGTGGCCGGTCCCACACCTTTTTATCCCTTGTTTTATTATTATTATTATTATTATTCCCTTCATCTCATGGAACTCCTTTGTTTGAGCAAAAACCGTGGTTTTTCCATATTTTCTCAAATATTGCTCAAACAGTCAAAAAGCCAAAAAAAGTCAAACGGTCACATGACCGACTAGGCAAATATTAAAATATTATTATTTCAATATTTTCAAAAATATTGATCGTACGAGCTAAGTTTTACTTGCTTATTAGAGCAAAATCGAGAGTTTTAGTCAAGATCAAACTCTTCTGAAAATCCAAAATATTGCTCGAACGCGCGTCATAAAATATCAAAATTCTCAGAATTGAGACACGGAAAATATGGTGACACGGGCATGCCACCTTGACCGACCAAGGTTGGCCCGGCTGCCAATATTTTAAATTAATATTTTATTTGATCATGCTATCAATAATTGCTCAAACGAGCAATATTTTCTCAGACTATCAATATATAATTCAACTATCAATATTCAGTAATCCATCAAATGAGCAACATTTGCTCAGTCGCCCAGTAATATTATACTGTTTAATAATTCATCAATCGAGCAATATTCGCTCTCGCTCAGACGAGCAATATTTGCTCGTGCTATGAACTATACATATGTCCCAACACACATGTTCGATCAATGAATCATAGAGCATTCGTTAATTATGCTCGACTCAACAATACTTAGACTCATCGTCGAATCAAGTCAATAACTGACTAATTAAATACACGTCTGCCTTGCTGACTCCACAATCATGAGACATCAATCATGTCACATGGGGGGATATTAATTAGGGTTTTGGTCTGGTGGCCTATGGCACGTGTGTTCATCCACGATGAAAAATGTGAGTAAGTCGTGCAAGCAGTTGAGGGAGTTAGCAAAGTAGTAGGTGGACAATCAACCAAGTCTTCGCACGACCTGAAACTGGTTTAACCACGATTTCCCACTTTCGCACTCTTTCACTAGAGCAACCGTCACACTTACTGGAGATCAATGTGTCTACATTCTAGCAATATAATAAGTTTTTTGAATCCACGATTGAGGAAAGAACAGACAACGCTCATCTAACCAAGAATCGTCGTCTATAGAAGAATTCTCATCCGAGCAATCACTCTCGAGAATTCGATCAATCAACAAGAACTTATTCGAACCCAGCAATTCATTTGCAGAAACTTATAACACATTCACAATCCTTGATCTCACACACTTCTCAGCTTCCCTCCTACAGATCAACCCTCTTCCCTCTTTGTGACCGAATTGACTCTGGAACGGCCATTGTCTTGGTTTAGTCCGGAGTCCTACAGATTGATCTTTCAAAATCAAAGCATTCCCGTGCAGTGTATCTGTTTGAGGTTAAGCAGTTTTCTCGGTTGAGGAGTCCCGTACGCACGGTCGTCTCTTTACTTTCCCAAAAAAATAGCAAATCGTTTTTCCCCATCAACAATGACCAATCACAAGTATTTCCATATTGAGGTATAACCGATCCTAGTGATTGGTAGAACCGATTGAACCTATGTATGTGACTTGATGTTTGATCAATCACATAGTACTCTTGGAATACAGGTGAACCAATTCTAAACTTGTTTGGAAGTGTGGTATAACTGATTCCAAAAATGTAAATCCATGTAAATATGAATAAGGAGTTACAGTGAAAATATGTCAACATACGTTGAACACGTACAATAACTCTTATCATTTATTGTTCAAAGTTATTCCTTAGTACTCAAGGAAATCCTGTGCCGAAATAAATTGAGAATCTTTTAATTAAGGTTTTTAGTTTTATATGCTTTAATTATTCGGAGAGGAAAGTATCCTAATTAGGTGAACCGCTCGTTTAAAGACTTATGTGGGATCAAGAAGCTCTACGAGTACCGTTGGTGGGAAACTCGATAATTGTAGTGTTATTAGTTTTCGATTGATTTGATTGACTAACGGTTGTTGAAACTTTGATTGCACCTAGTTTGTTTATTCTTGAGAATCTTCTCTTCTGATATAAGATTCACTCAAACTAGATCGAAGTATCGACGGGATCTTTAGAACTGTTTTAAGATCTAAATACATCTTGTGATAATCCATTGTTAACAGTCTCCGTTCTGTGTGTGATTGATCACAAAAGATTCAAGTGCTGTTGTGTGTTTATTGAAGATTAAAGAAGATTTCTTATTAGTTCTCATATCTTTGGGTGTGCACAAACCTTGATCGTCTGGGATCCAACTAGAATCGGATTTATTCAATTGATTAGTTGCGTGAGATCGACATCACTTTATAGTTTCTTGTTGGAATCTATATTGATTGATTGCAAATCTAAACTTGACTACTTTGGTAGTTATTGGATAAATTGATCTAACAGGGAAAATGAGTTTATTAGATTAAACGGAAGAGCCTTTGCGTATGACTTTAGATATCTTTATCTTGAAAGAATCGAAAGAATTATTACTAAACAAATTTGTTGTTCCTTTACTGTTTGGAATACGATCCAAAGTAATTGTTTCAGTGCGTGCACTCATTGAAGTCGGAAGCACATGGATACTGAAGAAACTAAGTGAACTAGGGGTAGTTGCTTGGTCTCAACTATACTAAATTGGTTTAGATTTTGTATATCGGCTTAATTATGAGAGTATTTAATTTTGTACTAGGTCCCGGGGGTTTTCTACATTTGCAGTTTCCTCGTTAACAAAATCTTGCCGTGTCTTTTACTTTTCTATTTCCGCAATTATAATTGTTTTATTATAATTAAAAGTAAAATACACAAATGTTAACTCCGTTATAATTGATAGTGATCCTATAGAGTTTGGTCAAGATCGAACCTATTATCAAGTGTTATACTTCGTTGTTGTATTGTCCGATCTTGTATCCATAGTCAATCACACAAGTTATCTTGTTGTCGTATTGTATCGATCTTGTATCCATATACGATCACACAAAGTGTGAACCGATTTGTTATATTTTCTCGAATCTGTCAATAGACAATCACTTTCGGTAGAGGACTTATAGGTGGATAAATAAAAGATTATGGTGTATTTGGGTACCCGCGTCTTTTCAATTGGTATCAGAGAAGGCAAACATGAAAAGGTATAACAATCTGTGTTTGGTAGGATCCAACCTATAATAATTAAATCCAATGACTGATTCAGTTAACGTAGTAGAAGGATTTTACATCTTCAAGGTTCCGTGGTAGAAGACACGAATGAAGAATGTGATACTCTCATTTAAGGAATTCCTAAAAGTTGGCCAGGAACTTGTGGTTTCTCAAGAAAAATTCTTTTAAATCTAAGAGACAACCCACTGATTTCCTCTTATGATGGATCTTTCAATCAAGGAAATCAATGCAATTCAACAAGGTTTCATAATGTTGACTTGGATGGGTTACGAAATATCTCCTTAGTTGCTTCAGTTTCTCACTGTGAACATTTCACTAAGAGAAATTGTTATATCAAAATCTTAAGATTTGTGAATCTTATCTTTGGCCCTGTATTATCAATATTCACAAACAATCATGTTGGATTAGATTTTAGAAGCAACCATATGGAGAGGTTTTCTCAAACAGAGAATCAAATAACTCGAAACGTTACTAATAAAGTAATAATTCTTACTGTATTAAAAAACGGTATTGTAAGAAAATCCTATTACAATATAATTCGAGCTTAGAAAATACTTCGATCTTATGAGATTAATAAAAAGAAGTATTCTTTCATCTTCTCTATGAAAAGTAGCCATATGCACTCACCACATAATGGTTTCCTCGAAACCATTTATAGGCTAAAAGGAATCGGTAACCTTAATGAGTCAAGTTATCTTATATTTAAAAATCCCTCAAACATAACTTATAACTTGTAGGTTGGTTTTCGATTCTATGGGACATTACGGTTCCTAAAAGTCCATGTATAGATCGGTATCACCTCTTTTGAAAGAGTTTTTTTTTCCCGAAAATATGTTTTCTTAAAAATAAATGTATTTTCAATATCGGAAATAAAAAACTTGGATTATTCTGCAAGTTTTTGTAATATTTTCGAATAAGATAAATATTTTGATTCCTCGAAATATTCATCTTGAGGTTCTCACAAGCGTCCTTTCAAAGATGATACCGAATGAAGATCTAAGGAGAAAACTGACAACGATGATTCTCACCAAGAAACTTGCTCGAATGTTTAAAGGAAAGTGCTATCAAATTCTCTATGTGGTGAATGGTATAGTCTGTGGGGAGATTGTCAGTGATTATTGTTTCCACAAGATTGAGAAATATCTTGATTCTTTAGATTCTGACAGGATGACTTTGTGCAACAATACATGCCACCATTCGATTCAACTCATATCCTCTTCAAAGGTGCATGCATCCAGTTTACTTGATGGTGTACTAGACCTAATTAGAAGAAGAGTGTTGCTTGATGAAAGAGTTGATGATGAATGGAAACTAGTACTCTACTATAAAGAGTTATTAAAAACAACCTAAGAGAACTCCTCAAGTGATGTTATGCATCTTACCAACATTCTTAATCATTATGAGGATGTTTTGTGGGAGTTTCGGTCTCTACTCAATGAGATTTCCCCTTAAACAGAATCACAAGAGGGATTAAGAGAACTCTTGTATGAAAACAAGTAGATGACAATAAGAAATAAGATTAGACTCTTATTTAGAGAAAATAAACATCAATATTTTGATTTGCTTCAATTATTGTATAAGGTCTATTTTGAATAAAACTATCATTATTTATGAATAAAATTATTTCTTTATAATTTTTGTTGTGATAGTTACCCATTACATAGCCTGTGAATGAATGTTTATATTATTTTTTATGTGTATTCGGTTTATGGGATGTCTGGTTTCGGTTTTCATTAACCTTAATATTCGATCTCATATGAACCCTTATGGTTTGTGTGACTTTTCAATTTAGCGGGATTAAGTTCTATCCCATGTTGGTAGGCTTTATCAAAGGATCATAAGGTGTTCCCATTGAAACTCATATGTGAAAAGTCACAATATGTTGAATCAATTTATGTTTACATGAGTTGTGTTTAGCATAAACATGTGTGTTTCAGGTTTTCAACTTTTGTTATTGGCACGCATTAGTTAAAACCGTTTCAACCTTTCTATGGTAAAGGTTGCTTTTGTTGTTGTTCTTTTGTTCTTGCGAGAGGATGACAACACACTGGGGGAGAGTTCTTACTTGAACTTGCGCTTAATGATATATATTTCTGGGGAGAAAGTTCTAAGTTATTGTCTGAATAATTAGAACCTGATGAGAGAAATAAAGTTAATTCTGATCTTTATTTTGGTCTTATCGAAATAAGCGATTGTATGTTGCAATCGTTTTAACAAGGGAATTAAGTTTCTTAGTCGATTTGTTAAACTATTAGGGAAAATTGCTTCGGGCAATTGTTTCCTTGATAACATATTAAAACTAAATTACTTGTAGTTTCAGTTTTAATGTTGGTTATTTAAAGTGGTATTTGAAACCTTCGTGCTTAACTCTTATAGGTTGTTTACAAGTATTTTAGATGTGTAAGATCCTTTCGGTTTGTCCTTTATTTGATCGAACCTTTGTCATTTTGTGAAAAAAAGGTGGAGAAATATATGGAGTAAACAAGTAATTTGCAATCACTAATGAAAGGACAAATGTGCTTAAACGTTATATCTAACGAAAGAGTAAAGCATTGACTAAGGGAGGGGAAACATATCATATTGCTGTGTAATAATTCTGACTGCAAAAGGGGAATAACAAAGGTGTTCGGATTGAATATTTACCTAGATCACCTTTAGGGGGAGTATAAGCTTTTGTTATTCAAATGTCGAGAACGACATTTATTGATTGAATATATGCAGGTTATTGTGTTGTTGAAACTTGGAATCAAGCGTATGTAAAATGAATTCTTGTAATTTGTTTATCCATATGTAAAAAGAGTTTTGTCACTAAAATTGACAAAGGGGGAGAATGTTAGAGCATAGCTCGGTTAAACTCGCCAAGCGTTGGTATGTCAAGTTTGGTTGTCATATGTTTGTGACTCAAAACTCATCTAAAGTCGCTTGATTATATACTAGAGTCAACTTCGTTTAGGTTAGACTAGAAAGTCTAGGAATGTTGAGAAATACAAATATTACTCCGAAGACCTGAAGAATATGAAGAATAAGCGAAGTACAACGACAACATCATCCTTCCTCTTGAGGTTAGTAATATTAACTTGAACTGTTTCATTCCTAACGTATCTTTCAAGTCGTGTTATATTGAAAACATAACTGCGAAGCTGTATATACTGTAAATATTGTATAATACTCTAGTGATGTGGCACAGTCATATTTGTATGATCATAGTATTAGGGAATTAGACTACGAAGTAACACTTATCTTTTGAACTTCGTAGATATGACATCGACATAATCTTGTATATACTGTTATGATTATGTGAATGGGTTATGGTGAAGATTTCATCCTAGGAAACAATGTTTTACATTTGTTTAAAGGAAGTACATTCATGAACTTGTTTATGAATCGAAAGGGAAATCGCTAGGCTTATTGGTACGGTTATTCATTGCAAATCTTTGGATTACCAATATGTGTGAGATAGTAGAACCGATCGTAACCTTGTTATGTATCCTGGTATAACTAATCACAATACATGACTTATGATTTGGTATGACTAGTTTTTATTAATTGGTGTAATTGATCCTAAGTAATCACCATGAGATGGTATGATCGATATTTGTAATTGGTGTGACCGATCACAGAGTGTTGTGTAATCGATCCTTGTAATTGGTGTAACCGGTCCTAGTAATTGGTGTGACCAATCCTGGTAACTGGTGTACCGATCCTGGTAACTGGTGTAACCGATCACAAGCAATACCATGAGTATATGGTAACCGGTCCTGGTAATTGATGTAACCGATCCTGGTAACTGATGTAACCGATCCTGGTAACTGATATAACAGGTCCTAGTAACTTGTGTGACCGATCAAATACTGAGGTATAACTAATCATAGTTATTGGTAGAATCGATTAAACCCATGTATGTGACTTGATGTTTGATCAATCACTTAATAGTCTTGGAAAACAGGTGAACCAATTCTAAACTTGTTTGGAAGTGTGGTATAATCGATTCCAAGAATGTAAATCCATGTAAATATGAATAAGGATTTACAGTGAAAAGATGTCAACATACTTTGAACACGCACAATAACTCTTATCATTTATTGTTCAAAGATATTCCTTAGTACTCAAGGAGATCCTTTGCCGAAATAAATTGAGAATCTTTTAATTAATGTTTTTGGTTTTATATGCTTTAATTATTCGGAGTGGAAAGTATCCTAATTAGGTGAAATCTCTTACGACCGTTTATTTAAAAACTTCTGTGGGATCAAGAAGATCTATGAGTATCGTTGGTGGGGAACTAGATAATTGCAGTGTTATTAGTTTTCGATTGATTTAATTGAGTAACGGTTGTTGACACTTTGATTGCACCTAGTTTGTTTATTGTTGAAAATTTTCTCTTCTGATATAAGATTCACTCAAACTAGATCGAAGTGTCGACGGTATCTTTAGAACTGTTTGTAGATCTAAAGACATCTTGTGATAATCCATTGTTAACAGACTCCGTTCTGTGTGTGATTGATCACAAGGGATTCAAGTGGTGTCGTGCAGGTGTTTATTGAAGATTAAAGAAGATTTGAAGACAAAGAATATTTCTTATTAGTTCCTATATCTTTGGGTGTGCACAAACCTTGATCGGCTGGGATCCAACTAGAATCGGATTTATTCGATTGATTAGTTACGTGAGATCGGCATCACTTTATAGTTTCTTGTTGGAATATATATCGATTGATTGCAAATCTAAACTTGACTATTTTTGTAGTTATTGGATAGATTAATCTAACCAGGCAAAGGAGTTTATTAGATTAAACGGAAGAGCCTCTGCGTATGAATTTAGATATCTTTATCTTGAAATAATCGAAAGAGTTGTTACCAAACAAATTTGTTGTTCCTTTACTGTTTGGAATACGATCCAAAGGAATTGTTCCAGTGCGTGCACTCATTGAAGTCGGAAGCGCATGGATACTTAAGAAACTAAGTGAACTAGGGGTAATTTCTTGGTCTCAACTATATGAAGTTGGTTTAGATTTTGTATATCGTCTTAATTCTGAGAGTATTCAATTCTGGACTAGGTCCCGGGGTTTTTATGCATTTGAAGTTTCCTCGTTAACAAAATCTTGCTGTGTCTTTTACTTCTCTATATCCGCAATTATAATTGTTTTATTATAATTAAAAGTAAAATACACAAACGTTAACTCCGTTATACCTTATAGTGATCCTATAGAGTTTGGTTAATGCTGAACCTATTATCAAGTATCATACTTCGTTGTTGTATTGTCTCGATCTTGTATCCATAGTCAATCACACAAGTTATCTTGTTGTCGTATTGTCTCGATCTTGTATCCATAGACGATCACACGGAGTGTGAACCGGTTTGTTATATTGTCTCGACTCTGTTCATAAAAAATCACTTTCGGTACAGGACTTATAGGTGGATAAATAAAAGATTGTGGTGTATTTGGGTACCCTCGTCTTTTCATAAAGATAAACAATATAATACGGAAAAGATATAACATAAGATACCAGAAATTTTGTTAATAAGGAAACTACAATCTTGTAGAAAAGCACAAGGACCTCGCCCAATTTGAGATCTGCACTATATTAAGCCGCTATATACACTAGCTTACGATCAGACTTCGGACCGGTATGTAGTTGTGACCGATTAAACCTCATAGCAATTCTGCTTCATTTGTGCTCACCGATGTTTATTAAATATCGCAAGATTCTACGCACTTGATTAACTTAGGTAACGTCCTTTACATCCTAAGTGAAAACTTTTGATACTTATCAGCTTCTAATAAAAATCCTATTGATTTTCTTCACAAAGATATACAATCAAGGTAATGGAAATCTGGTCACTTATGAGGAATCCTCAAGGATACAAAATAAGATATCAACCTCAAAAATTAGGATATCTTACTCTCTTCAAAAGGTTATAGGGATGCCTAATCGATTCCACCTCACAATATCAATCTAATAGATACGAAATTTTTGGAATTACAAGTTTTAGAT
This sequence comes from Papaver atlanticum, assembly GCA_023531105.1. NCBI lineage: Eukaryota > Viridiplantae > Streptophyta > Magnoliopsida > Ranunculales > Papaveraceae > Papaver > Papaver atlanticum. Next base: position 3,184,822 of record JAJJMB010017528.1, on the reverse strand, counting down.
GAAAAAAACTTTTTAGTTTTCATCAATCTTATTCCCTGATCGATAGCTATTGAATGGTCGTACATTGGAAGGACGAACCCTAAAATAGACAACAACTACGATTATCAAGATAAGATTTCAAATATCAAGAACTATCAAGTAAAAGATAGTCTGACCATCCTTCATGAATCCCTTAGCGGAGACTTCAAAAGTCATAAACTAATAAAGTTTCACAAGTAAATCTAGGTCTTCAGCAAACGAATCTAGCGCAACTAGGACACATAAGTGCGAAGGTTGAGATTCTAAAATGCAGAGAATCATTTATTTATAATGATGAACATGGCTAGGTATCTTACACTGAAAGATAAGTTCGTAAATTAGTTTCCATAAGAATTACTCCGAGTCTTTGACACCAAGTAAGCTCAACTTCTCAATATAGACTGATTATATAAGCATGTGAGAAGTTTGCCTTGAATTACAAAGAAGAATGTGCACCTGCATATTTATCGTTGTAAGCTCTATGCACCAAATTATCCAAAGAAAAATAGTTAAGTTGTCCGTGAACCATATGGAAATCATGGAGTTCATTAACTATCGGTAACTAAATCAGTTTGTGAACTGAACAAAATAGTTTATGAACAAACTGTCGTCTCGGAATTCAAGAAATTTTTATCTCTATGAGTTCGCGAACTGTCTAAATTAGTTATTGTGCTCAAATAAAAAACAAATCAAAAAACCTTATAAATCAACCAGCTAGCGCATACTGAACAAATTAATTCGTATACTTGAGGATTCAAAAGTGTTCAGGAACATCACAAAATCAACTAGTTTGCGAATTGACCAAATCAGTTCGTGTACGGAAAGTAATAAGAGTTTTATTCTCCAACTATATTATCAATAAGATCAAAGTTCGTGTACTGACCAAATTATTTCATGAACATGAATATCACCTGATGTCTCCTATGAACTTCTTACACAATTACAGTGTTTTGAAGAAAAAAATTTTATTCTCAACTTAATACATGTTATTCTTTAGAACTTCCATCGCTTGAAATATAATTCAAGATGTTAGAGCATAGCTCAGTTGAACTCACCAAGCGTTAGTATGTCAAGTTTGGTTGTCATATTTTAGTATCAAAACTCATCTAGAGTTGCTTGATTAAATACTAGAGTCAACTTTGTTTAGGTTAGACTAGAAAGTTTAGAAATGCTGAGACGTACATGTATTACTCCGAAGACCTGAAGAATGTGAAGAAGTAACGACTACAACGATGACATCATCCTTCAACTTGAGGTTAGTAATATTGACTTGATATTGTTTCCATTCCTAACGTCTCTTTCAAGTCGTTCTATGTTGAAAACATAACATGCGAAGCTGTGTTAGAGCACTGCTCGGTCGAACTCGCAAGCGTTGCTATCTCAAGCTTGTTTGTCAAGTTTAGTTGATCAAAACTATATACTTGATTTCTAGTCTACTTATAGCTATGTCTCCGATTAGGATAAAATGTGTAGTTAAGCTTTAGACTTCGCGGCGTTCACCAATTGAAGAAGAAGATCTACTGAGGAACTTGGAGGAACTTCATCAACAAAAGGTATGTGGAGACTAAAACTTATCTATCACTCAGAAGTCTATTTTATTCTATCTTCTAATGAGACTAAGTCATATAACTATATAGACTTTTACATTATGCACATTTCATATTTCGAGCCGAGTTTATCTCGCTTATCTTTTCTCATAATACGTGTTGGAAGCTTTTTGCTTTAACTATGTTCATCGTATTCTTGGCGAGTTTAGTTAAAGTCAATTTATTTGTTGGAAACTAAATATTAAGTCAAAAGATGATCATGTGAAAATTACCTTGAACATCTTATATGATTTGTGTGAGATAGTCATTTGATGTTAGCTTGGGAAGTTTCGTATTGATCATTCGATCACTTGAAAATTACTTGAAGCTTATGGTATGTGTGAGATTACCATTGTCGTCTTCTATGGATGTTTCAATGATTGAAATAAGAGTTTAGAACGATTACCCATGTATGGATACAACACGGTATGCATACCCAGTATGCGAACTGTATTGTGATGATTCAAGTCCGGAACTCTTGCTTGCGTATCTAGTATGCGAACGGATTTACTTGAGAAGGTCCGGAACTCTTGTTTGCATACCTAGTATGCGAACGGGTTTACCCGAGAAGGTCCAGAACTCTTGTTTGCGTACCTAGTATGCGAACGAATTTACAAGAGTTGGGTCCGGAACGGTTGTTCGCGAACCGGGTTTGCGAACGGCTTGACTAGGCCAAGGTATGGAGCTGTTGTTCGCGTACCCAGTTTACGAACACAATGGTTAAGTTCTAAAATCGGTTATGTATGATTCTCATACTCATGAACTAAAACATTTATGATTTAAGGAATGCAAATTATCTTTGCAAACCATGCTTAATGTTCATGAATTGGTTCTTGTATAAGTACTTTGTACGATTATGAATCAATCCGATTTAGTTTAAATTTGTTCATGAATATTTCTATGAGATAGTGAACAATTGAACAACTCTATTTGAAACAAAATTAGATTCATTTGATTATCTATCATGATTTATTGATCATCTTATTTGATCTAGAAGTGTTAGATGAATATGGTTAAGACAAAAGTGTTCATATGGCTAATTTTGGTTAACTGTTATTGAGCCAACCCAATATACATGTTTAGGTATGGTTACTCATATCCAAGGTAGTCAATATCGTTTGTATCGGCTGATATTATAGGTTTTTATCGTGTATCGGGAAAAATCTTTACGATATCTAAAATATCGGCGATACAAGGATTAAACGATAAAAACACTCATATCGGCCGGTACAAACCGATATATCGGGTCCACTGATAATATCGGTAAGGGTAATTTGGTAGCATAAATTATTTAGATATGAAAATTTGTAAACCGAATCATTCGTCCTAATCATCTTCTTCTTTTGTACCCTTTAATTTGTACCGTGAAGCTTTTGATCTTGAGAATTAATGCATCATATGACACCAATTTTTATAAATTGAAACATTTATAATTTTATTCTTAATGATGTATCACCTGTAAAAACAGATATAATCTTTTGTATAGGTGTATCGGCCCCGGCCGATACGATACCGATACACGATATTAACTACTTTGCTCATATCTAAATATAAGTATATTTCATTTGTGTGTAACAAGCTAAGACCATCTAACGGTGGAGATTAATTGCTTAATTTCTAAGCAGACTTAGCTTGAATCTTAAATCAGGAGTTCATCTAACGGTGAATATTAAATTCTTTATACTAAGCTATCTTAGCTTTAATTGTAAGCAACCCTGATTTGAAAGGTTATATAAGGGAGAACTCTAACAACTGGAAAACCTAATCCCTACACTTCCTTGTGTCCTAGTTGCAAACTAGAGTCGATTCTCCTTTAACCTAGGGTTTTCCAAAACCATTATTAGGTTTACGACTCGAAGACTTCATTTGGGATTCGTGAAGCCAGATCCAACTATATTCTCTGTAGTAACGTATTCTGATCTTAGTCTCAGATATAAAAAGTAATCACAACAGTTCTTCATCTCATACTCTTGTGATTCCGCAATAACTTTTTCGGTTAATCAGTTGGGTTATTGTGAGGTGACTGATATTTCTAGGCTGCTCTTCGGGAGTAAAAGTATGGGGTATTAGTTGGTTTCTGTTCACCTTGATCTTTGTATCAAAAGACATACCAAAAAGAATAAAGGATAGACATATCTGTGGGAGACAGATTTTTTTTATAAGTCTTCGATTTTGGGTCGTAGCAACTCTTAGTTGTGGGTGAAATCAGCTAAGAGAATCAAGTGCACAGAATCCGGCGTGGTTCTAGAGGCGTGAGGAACGCGACAGTACCTTAATAGGTGTGAGACTTGGTTAGGGCTCAACTACATTCCAGCCCGAAGTTAACTTTTAGTAGGCTAGTGTCTGTATCGGCTTAATACAGTATGGTGTTCAAAGCTGGACTAGGTCCCGGGGTTTTTCTGCATTTGTGGTTTCCTCGTTAACGAAATTTCAGGTGTCTGTGTTATTTCTTTTCCACATTATATTTGTTTATATAATTGAAATATCACAGGTTGTGCGTAGTTCAATCACAGCTGATAAATCCGACCTTGTTTGTTGGATATAACTTGATTGACACTTGGGCATTGGTCTTTGGTACCGTCCAAGTTATTTCTTCTCATATCAATCAGGCTCGCGGATTTCTATCTGTTCGATTTGTTGATTGTATTAAGAAAGAGATAAAGCTCTTTAATATATTTCTTGATTGAGTCTCACTTTTAAGTTGGTGCTCTCGGAATTATATTGGAGTTTAGTCCATACAGATTGTCGAACGAATTATTGGGTGTGGTTGTTATACCCCCACTTTTTCAAGCTATGTATATTGTATATAATATTCTAGTGATGTGACTTGGTCATAATAGTATGATCAAAGTATCAAGGAAAACATATTAAGAAGTATGAACGTTTATCTTTTGGAACTTCGTAAGTACGACATCAACATAATCTATTGTATATAGTTATTTGATTATGTGTGCATTATATAGGAATGATTTCACCCTATGAAACAATATTTTATAACATTTTTTTAAAGGTTGTCCATTTTTGAACTTGTTTCATAATTGAAAGGAAATCATGATTGGTCTTGCTATTCCATTGAATATCTTTTGGATGACCAATGGAATATGACTTTGGTAGAACCTATCTTAACTTGTTGAGATTTATGGTATAACCGGTCATAGCCTATATAATATAGTTTGTTATAATCGGTCATGAGCTTCATTGTAAATCTAGTTGTAACCGATCACAAGCTATATCGGAATGCAAGTTGTAACCGGTCATAAGTTACTTTGGGAACCAAGGTATAACCGGACACAAGATGAATTGGGAAGTTAGTTGTAATCGATCACAAGCTACCTTTGGGAACCGATCACAAGCTAACTCAGGAAGTAAGGTGTAACCGATCACAAGTTGCTTCTGGGAAGCAAGGTGTAAACGGTCACAACTTGGTTTGGGAAGCATGGTATAACCGATCAAAACTTATATTGTGAGATTGGTACAACCGATCCCAAGAAGCAGAACCGAGTTTCCAATATTCACATATCTTTGTATGTTTTGTGTGAAGCTTGGAATTAGGGTTTGCTAAGAAACTTCTAGATGTCGACATATTTGAACATGTACATAACTTCTATCATTTATCGTTCAAAGATATTACTTGATACTCAAGGTGATCACTGGTCTGAAAAAGTGAAAATCATTTAATTATGATTCTCATCATATATGTTTTAATTACCAACATTTAAAACATATCCTCTGAAATATATTATTAGTTAATGTGCTAGACTAATAATAGAAGTTTTTCCATGAGAGTTTTCAGAAATATTGGTTAACATTAATCGGGAATAAGAAAACTGAATTTAGGTACTTTAATGCATGTCTTGAGAATATTTTCGGTTTTAGAATTTCCTTGTTGTCAAAAGATCCTTGGTTTATAAATATTCGAGTTTGCATTTCTTGCAAACTATCCTAAGAGCCAGGCAAACTTCACTTCTTGATTTTTCTAGTAGAGCAGTCTATTCGGAGAGGAAAGTATCCTAATTAGGTGAAATCTCTTACGACCGCTCGTTCAAAAACTTCTGTGGGATCAAGAAGCTCTATGAGTACCATTGGTGGGAAACTAGATAATTGCAGTGTTATTAGTTTTCGATTATTGATTTGATTGACTAACGGTTGTTGAAACTTTGATTTCACCTAGTTTGTTTATTCTTGAGAATCTTCTCTTCTGATATAAGATTCACTCAAACTAGATCAAAGTATTGACGGGATCACTCAGACTAGATCAAAGTATTGACGGGATCTTTAGAAACCATCTTCAGATCTAAAGACATCTTGTGATAATTCATTGTTAACATACTCCGTTCTGTGCGTGATTGATCACAACAGGATTCAAGTGTTGTTGTGCAGGTTTTCAAAAGAAATAAAATATTTTAAGACGAAGAAGAATTCTTATTAGTTTCCGTATCTTGTGGATTTAATGCACAAACCTTGATCGGCTAGGATCCAACTAGAATAGGTTTATCTTTGATATACTTGATTGATTAGTTGCGTGAGATCGGCAACTCTCTATAGTTTCTCTTTGAGATATATATTGATTGAGTGTGAATCTAAACTTGATTATTTCGGTAGTCAAATGATAGATTGATCTAACCAGACAAAGGAGTTTATTATATTAAACATAAGAGCCTTAGTAAACAACTCATCAAATATCTTTAGCAAGATTGATTAGAGTGGTTACCAAACATATTCTTCCTTTGTTGTTTGGAATACAATCCAAAGGACTTGCTATTCACGTGCGTGGCTCTAGAAGTCGAAGGCACAGGGATACTGACAAAACTAAGTAGCTAGGGGTAATTTGCTTGGTCTCAACTATACGTAACGCAAAACCGTGAATAAAGAAATTTGATAGTAAAAGTAGGATAAGTAGAGAAAACTCAATATTGATTGACAATAATGTATAATTACAATAGACTTGTCTCATATTTATAGGGAAACAATAGAACTCTAGTTAAGGAAATCCTAATTAACTCAGCTTGAAGCTAAAGTCATTCTAAAAATAAATATCTTCTTAAACTAAATAAATTCTAAAAATAAGAATTACCTGAAATAATAATAAACAAAAATAAAAATATTAATCCTAAATCTAATGGATGTCATACATCAGGCTCGCCATCTTGAAAAGAATTCGTCCTGGATCGACAAAATACCGAAAAACATGTGCTACATCAGTCCCGCCATCTTGAAAAAAAGTCTTCTTCGAGTTCACCAAATATTGTAAATGACCCGTCCAACAAATAATATACTTTGAATACGTTAATGATAGTAAAGTGTAACACCATATAATAGATCGTTTAACACTAAAACTGTTGGCGACCTTGTACGGTATATCTTTCATAGTAATTTTCTCGGAGTACGTTTGATCGGCAGACATCTTTGTGGTTGGTTTTTGATCTTCAACAACAGGAATAACTTGACTAACTTTTGAAACCTACAAAGAAGTTATTGATGGTGATTCTATAATTGGAGAAGAAAGTGTTGGTGTTGGGGTCTGTATCGTTGGAGGAGTAATCTCATAAAGAGCGTTGAGTCGCGACCAATCTGTTTGATCCAAAATAAGCTTCGCTTTTGTGAAATGTTGAAGACTTTTTTTTGTGATTCCGCAAATTTACGTAGAGAACGCGTCATATCTTGAAAATTAGAATGCTTGTATTGTTCTTTACCGATCATGATTAAGTACCGACTTATACGGCTTGTTTTGGTAATGGGCGTGTAATATATAAATATGGGTGGAGTTTGGGATAAGAATACAGTTGGACTTTGGAGTGGGATATAGATTTAATGGGTTGTTGGGCTTAGTCTGATTATGGCCTATTGAGCTTATAACCGTGGTGAGAAACTATCTGCTCGTGACTAAGCAGAAGTGAAAACAGGATGTTGGTAATGGACGTGATGGGAGATAGGGACGGAAGAAAAGTACTAATGACATCTTTTTTCTATTTTTGAAAAATAAACACAAAATTGGTTAAAAAGACTGAAAGCAATAATTTTTGGGTGAAAAAGACAAGCAAAAATAGATACTGTTTAAGTATCCAAGGATTCAAAAGATACTGTTCAAATATCCAAATCTGGGTAATTTGCCCAAGCTTCTATCTTTTATATAATTGATTTTATAGATAACTACCTAAAATATCCTTTTTGATTTATCAGGCACGTCAGTGGCCAGTTATTACATATAAAATTGAACCCACATGAAAACTTAATGTGTTTGTATAACAACGAACATATAGATCAAAGGAACATGCAAGACGAAAAATGATCTGTGTAACAAAACAAAGCAAATTAATTAAAAAGTAAAAGAGTATAATTACTGATACCAAGTATAATGTAATTATAAGCTCTCTTATTCAACAACTACTCAGTGCTTCTCCCCATAATTACTAAAACTTCTATTTACTATATATCAAGTTCAAATGATGCCATCACATGTCCACCTACTTCCATAATCACCATTACTTCATGTTTAGCAACAACACTAACTTCTACTCAAGCTTGAGCTATGTACGTTAGAATTTCATGCCTGTATATCCATCCATCTAAACACTCTATACCACCATTAGTTGTTATTGTTTCTTCCACTCTCTTCAAACCATTCAAATCACCACCATTATCAAGAGAGGTCATTTTGTAATACATGATTAACTGCACACGTACTCAAAAGTCATTTTGTAAACTCAGTTTATATACTAAAGATCATAACACTGTCATTGTTGGTTCTCAAAAAAAAAAAAAAAAAGCTTCTTACAAAGGTATCTAATATTATAATTTGGATTCGATGTACAAGAAAAACTGGAAAGGATTTGGCATACAAGGTAAACAAGAAAACAAAATAATCTCATACCTGTTTAGAGGAAACCTTAGCTGCATCAATAAGCTCATCAACTAGTCACTCTACATTCCTAAATGTACTTTCTCTAGCACCAGTTATGAGAAGGAATGTAGCCTGGTTGAATCTCCTAAATTGAGAATTATCAACAGCTTGGCGCCTCTTACAACACCAGTTGAACAAACCCTTACAACATCTTCTCTTGGTTCAATGATATCAAATTAGAAAAAATCGATGTAAAAGAAGCATACATAGTCGAGAACTGCTTAACGTAAGGATTTCAGTCAAGCACCACAATAATAACAACAATTATATATGACAACCATAATACCATGAGCTATCACATAATTCCATATCAACAACATGGTCGGCGCCATATGATTCTATGAAATAATCCAAACACCCATATTAACGGGGGACTGGTTTCACCCTAGTTTAAACATGGGTGAAACCAAACTCAACCAATCTATAAAACAGAATGAAACTGGTTTCATCATTGTTTAAACGTTGGAGAAACCAAGCTCAACCAATCTAAAACATAATAAAACTGGTTTCATCATTGTTTAAACATTGGAGAAACGAAATTCAACACAAACTAAGAAAGGACGAAACTAATTTCATCCAGTTTAAAAATGTGAGATTTTTTTTAACGTAGTCTAAAATACGATGATTCAGGTTTCATACTACATGGAATGTTGGAAATTTTTAGAAATCCACCTGGATAATTCTGAACAATATGCATAAGTATCGATAAAATAGACAATAAAACGCTTAAAAATATCAAGAAACACCTAACACATAAAAGAGGAAGAAACTAGTTTCATCTTAGTTTAGACATGGGTGAAACCAAATTCCACCCATTGTAAAATTAAATGAAACTAGTTTTATCTTAGTTTATACATGGGTGAACCCAAATTCAATGTGAAACTGTTTTCATCTTAGTCTAAACATGGCTAAAACCAAATTCACCCGAATATAATAAAACAGGATGAAACTGAGGTTCATCTTAGTTTAGACATGGTGAACCAAAATTTTACCCAATGTAAAACAAGATGAAATTGAGTTTAATTCAACGCGTTATAATAAAACAGGATGAAACTGAGGTTCACCTTGAATTTCTAATGAAACATGCCAACAATATCTTTCATGGGAGTATGTAGGTGAACAAGATGTTTATTATAGAGGTTTTATCCACCGGGAACGCATGATGAAACTAGTTTCATCCAGTTGCAACTCATGATGAAACACAAGATGAAACCGGTTTCATCCAGTGGCCACTCGTGATATAACACAAAAATGCATCAAAGTTTACACTAAGATGTAAACAATGGTGTAGTCAATTGCATCAGATTCTATAGCTATATCTAAACAAATTCGACACAAATTTAAGCTAGTATGTGTATAAATGCATAAAAATGAAAAATAAAGCATTACATTCACGTCCGAAATCTATGTCAACATGTGCATCAACTTTTCAACTAAATGAAACCAATTAGAAATCAAATGTAATTAAGAAGAAAAATGGGGTTTGGAATCTTACAAATTTGAGTATTGTCTTCATTCCCCTTCTTGTGAAATTGATTTAACACAAAACCCTAATACCCTTAATTTCAATCAATTAGGGAACTATAAAATTCAATTGACAATGGTGGTGTTGGTATCGATGAAGGTGTTGGAGAAAGATGATAAAGTCGACGGCGGTGGTGGTGTTCGTGGTGGTGGTGTCGTTAATGGTGGCAGACGAAGATGGCGTTGTTTACATACTAGCTTACATTTATGTTGTCGATGGTGGATTTTTTGTTTGTGGGGGTGGAGATGGTATTGGTTGTATTGTTGATGGTGGTGAAGAAAAATGATGTTATTGATACTCTATTGTTTTGCGGTGGTGGAAATGGAGGAAGAAGGTGAAGAAGATTGATATTTTTGAGAAGAGTCTTTTGGTTTCCAGGAAAGATAAAGTTATGCTGGAGGATATAATTGTCTCTTTTAAAATCATATATTGCTTGTCCATTTTGCCCAACATAAAGTTTACCCGTCCATCTGAACCGGCAAAAGTACTTTTTTGGGCAAATAGCCCATTTTCTGAATAATAAAAGGATAGTTGATAGGTGTTTTCTGACGAAGAGATGCGGAGATCTCGATAAGTAAAGATGACGAAAGGGTAAAGAAAATTTAGATGAAAAGAATAAGAGGATCGGAAGCTGAAGCTCTAGATGCCACTTAACGCAGAACGGAAGCGTGAATAAAGAATTTGACAGTAAAAGTAGAATAAGTAGAGAAAACTCAATATTGATCGATAATAATGCATAATTACAATAGACTTGTCTCCTATTTATAGGTAAACAATAAAACTCTAGTTAAGGAAATCTTAAGTAACTCAGCTTGAAGCCAAAGTCATTCTAAAAATAAATGTCTTCTTAAATTAAATAAATTCTAAAAATAAGAATTAGCTAAAATAATAATAAATAAAAATAAAAATATTAATACTAAATCTAATGGATGTCCTACATCAATACGAAGTTGGTATTAGATTTTGTATAACGACTTAATTCTGAGAGTATTCGAAACTGGACTAGGTCCCGGGGTTTTTCTGCATTTGCGGTTTCCTCGTTAACAAAATCTTGCCGTGTCTTTTACTTTGTTTTCCGAATTATAATTGTTATTATAATTAAGTAAAACACACAAGTACGTTAACTCCGTAATACTTGATATTGATCCTATAGAGTTTCGGTTATTACCAAACCTATTATCAAGTAAACACTTTGTTGTCTTATCGTCTCGATCTTGTATCCATAGTCAATCACACAAGTGACCTTGTTGTTGTATTGACTCGATCTTGTATCCATAGACGATCACACGAAGTGAACCGAATTTGTTGTATTGTCTCAACTTAGTCCATAGACGATCACATTCGGTAGAGGACTTATAGGTGGATAAATAAAAGATTGTGGTGTATTTGGGTACCCTCGCCTTTTCACAATATTTATCAAGTACTAGCTTGAACTCAAAATTTCTTCTTTGCAATTTTTATCATAATACCAAAGTCATACAACATTGTCTCAATAGATAGAATGGTTGAAACTATGAGTAAATAAGATAGTCAATCTTCACATACCTTTGTTAATGAAGTTATCTTAGATGTCTTCGTTGTTCTTCAGACTTTAATCTTCAAGATCGATTGGTGAATTCTGATACTCAACTGCCATGCTCTATTCCTAGTCAAGGACTGACTTTAGTAGACTATAAATTAAGATATAGTTTTGATCAACTAAATTTGACAACAAGCTTGACAAACAAAAACTTGTGAGTAAGACCGAGAGTTGCTCTAAAATATACATTAAAACATTAGTTCAACCTAGAGCGGAGCACTCTGAGATCAGGATGACCAGGGGTGAAGAATTTTTGAAGCGTCATTTTAACGCAAAAATTTGCATTCTGCGTATATACTATATGTTTTCTGAAATAAAATAAATTCTCTATATAAAAACAGAGTTTTTTCAAGCGTTGTGGTTAACCGGAGCTTCTGGTTGATTCTGGCCCCACCAATAAATCTTTTTTTGGTAACGTCATGGAATTTTAAGCAATAAATTTACGAAGAATATTTTTTTGAACCAGAATATTTTTTTTCGGCCAATCATATAAAAAAAAATTTAACCTAAAATAGCTAAATCTTAAAAATCTCATTACAAACCAAATATATATATATGGATAATTAATAACAAAATCCACGATTTCATCATGATAATCAACAAATAACAAAATCCACGATTTCATCATGATAATCAACAAATTAAATCAATTATGCATCGATCCCACAATAAGTCTAATGACCATCACATAATAAATAAATAACGACAAATGTCCAATTGTCCGTTTACAGTCTTAAAAAATAATATTTTCCTAATTACAACCCCAGACTATCAATAAAAACTCCAAATATCGAGAAATAAATAAATAAAAAAACTAATTAGCTCGGTTGTGGGTACTAACCTTTTGATTCCTCGATGAATCTCTTTTGCATGTATCTTTGTCAGTGAACCTGCACAGCCGTTAAATTTTTTGTTATTATTTTTAAAAAAATAATTGAATGCAAAGATTATGATCTAGAAGAAGCTAATACCAAACAAACATGAAAAAACCAAAACAACCAATGTCGTAATTCTAATCAAAATAATCATCCTGATTTCACTGCTACTTTTCTTAGTTTTGTTTTTTCCAAAATTAAAAGTAAAATAGGTTTAGAATAGAAAATTGTTTAGATATTCTGTGTGCAAAAATAGTTGCATCCACTAATTGCGACAATATGAGGATATCTAACTTTTTGAAAGTTTCATCAATATTATGGTATTATTTCCCGAGTTAAAGAGGTTTTCAATATTTCGAAATTTTGTCTAATTGGAAAAATTCCCTTGGATGTTCTCTATATAAAGCGTTAGAGAAAGGGTTGGATCTCATTGTTTTCGTGTGTTTTTTTTTGCCCAGTTAGGGTTTTTTAATTTTCGTGTTTTTTTTTACCTAGTTAGGTTTTTAAATTTTTGATAGTAAATTGCAGGTCTATATACCTAATGCTCAGTTATTAATCTAATTTCAAGGTGCTAACGGTGCTTCTGGGAATACAATGGCTGCAAATCAACACCCGTTGATGTCATAAATATATTAGGTGCTATACTTGATATTCTCTTATGCACGGGTCTGTTTTTCCTAATCATGGAAATTATGTGTATTTGTGTATTCTATGTATACTTTTATTTGATTTGTAGGTGTTACTTACGCCTCCTCTCAGTGAAGAGTTGATATTAAACGTATATGTGAAACCTGGGTTTCTGATCACATCGGGTATATATTAACTGTGCGCTGAGAAGTTGTTTTCATCTTCTCCTAAATCGATAAGGTGAGGAACTCATTTTTAATAGTAATGGTTTTCTTTGTTTCTTATTTTTTCCAGTGGTTTTCTGCCATTTTAACCATCCTACTTCGCTTTATGGGTTGTTGTTACTGTGTGACCTTTCGTATTAGAAAAAATGTTTGATCATTTTTAATAGTAATAGTAATGGTTATCTTAGTTTTTTATTTTCCCCAGTGGTTTTCTTCCATTTTAACCATCCTGCTTCGCTTTGTGGGCTGTTGTTGTTGTGTGATCTATCATATTAAAAAAATGTTTATATCGTTTGCGCAGTTGTACTTTTCTACGTCTAGGTTTTTTTTTTTTTGCATGGGGTGATGAACTTCTTTTTCTTTTTTGTCTATGGTTTTTAGGTTTTCACCTTTATTTTTGGGTAGTAGCAGTGGCTCAAAAAGATTCTCGCGTGATGAAACTAGAAGAACTGCGTAGCATCTACTGGTACGAGTAACACTACCTACGCATAAGGAAAATCGGGCAGAACAGTTTCCTGAAATAATAAAAACATGTGGAATTACATGTGTGTACGAATTCCAGATAGTTGGAGGGGAGTTATATGGATATAGAACCGTTTCTGTCCAACACATATATCATCTCAATCACGAATTGGAGGCTAAATATGACTTTAAAAGAATGCTAAGAGTCGGAAAATCAGCAAATAGTGAAGAAACACAGCATCACCAGCCACACACATACCATCCAAATCCGATAATAAAAAGCAATGCCACGACTCGTTGACCCCATTAAAATCTATGAGAAAGTTGTGAATTGAAGAGGTAATTCTTAAGTGTGTATACTTGCAGTCACTGTTTGCGCTCATTTATGAATCATTTACTAAGAATTGCCATTTGATGCTCATGCCTCTCTTATGCAATTTTGTTCTTTCTACTTGAGATTTAGGCTTTTTTTTGTCTGATCCATTTGGTTGTTTCTCTTGCAGGTATCCTCACCATGCACCAGTTGTAGTTGTTTTCCGGGCATAACTCATTCTTGCAAATATTGTTGTCGTCGATATCAAAACAATATTATTGTTGTTTTGATGCATAAAAGGAGTTTTTTTTAATTGTTCACCTGTTGCTAAACCAGGAAAATAAAGGTTTGTTCAATTGAATAGCTGACCGTGTTCCTATGATAGTTTTTTTTCTTCATTTTCTTTTTTTTTTCTTTTTTTGTTGTTGTTGAACTGAAAGTTTTGTAACGCACCACGTCTTCTACGATTTTTTTTCCCTTTCCCTTTCCGCTAATCCTCTTTATTTTTGAAGTTCATGTTCACTACCTTTTCATTTATAGTGTTTCTGAGTTGTAAAATGCTTATGCCGCGATGTTTCATCTGTATTTGATAGTCCATAATGGAAATCCATTTGTTTACTCCTCTAATGTTGCACCTATTCTGGCAGTAGAGTAGTGTGAGATATTTTCTAAGCGAAAAACGGTTTAGAGGGATTTGAGATTTTGGCATCAAGGATTCTGCCAAATATTTTATACCATTGAATATTCACAAAAGTTTTTGTTCCTTTCTCCCACAGGTCGGATTTCTTCTCGCACATTATCAAAAAATTGTATTTGTCCAGGTTTGAGACTCATGCTTATCTTAAAAGTCATGTGACAATATTTTTTTTAAGCACCTAATTGATTCATTTTTGTTATGGGACACTCCATTCACTGAGATGTACCAATGGTGCGGATGTTTATTATCAAGATTTTTGTGATGGAAGATTCAAAATGTTAAAGACCAGGGTCATATTAAGACGGTACTCATTGGCTGCAATGTAAAATGTGAATGCTCTTCTAATGTAAAATGTAAATGTGGCTTAAATTTTCAAGCCAGCTTTTTGTAATATCTTTGTTTGAACAAATGTCAGTTCGCAGTTCGAATACAAAAAAAAAAAAAAAAAATTAACAAAGAAAGGGAAAATTTTATAAAAGTAATAGTCACCGGAAAAGTGACATGATACAAGATTACACGGATGAGTGAGTCACTGCATCCCAATTACAGATAAGAGTTGACAAACTGAACCCTGAAAAAATATCAATATTCATTGTCCAATTGAATAGCAAAGACTTAACCTCAATAACAATCTGCTTAAAGTTTCTTGAAACATTTTTATATAATCTGTTGTTTCTCTCTAACCAAATACACCACCAGATTGCAAAGGGCAAGTAACCCCAAAGTCTTTTAAGTCTGTTCTTGCTCTTTTTATTCTTACATTCCCAAAGAGTTCTTCTAACATCACTTGAGAAAGACCAGCTGACCCCAAAACTACTCAAAATGTAAGACCACAGTTTAAAAGTCAAACTGCAATGTAGGAATAGGTGAGCATTTGTCTCAGTATGCTGGTTGCAGAGAAGGCAAATATCATTCTGCACAAGACCTACATTGAATAAAACATCTAAGGTTGGAGCTCCATTCAGACATAAAGTCCACACCAAAAAAGATACCTTTAGAGGAACTTTTGGATTCCATAGTTGCTTATCAGGGAAAGAAATAAAACCATCTGTTTCCAGTGATGAATAAGAACTAGCCACTGAAAAATCTTTCCCATTACCATAATCCCAAACTCTTCTATCCACAGGCACATCAGAAGCAATAATATTACCGGGGTCACCAATCACCTACAACAAGTTAACCACCTCTTGGATTTCATTCTCATTTGGAGGCCTAGAAAAATGTAGATCCCAAGCACCATCTGCAGACACCATATCTTTCACAACTACTCCCTTTTTTCTTGAAGGCTTGTACAAACCTGGAAAGGAAACCTGCAAAGAATGTTCCCCTATCCATTTGTCTTCCCAAAAATAAATGCTAGCACCATCACCTAAAACTAGTATAGTACCAGACTGAACAAAATTCTTAGTGTTCAAAATGCCAGCCCACAAACTATAACACACTGATTTGTTGGTATGATTCTGAAAGAGAGCTTCAGTGACCCCTCCAAATTTTTGATTCACAATTCTTCTCCAAAGAGCATGTTTCTCATTGCCATATCTCCAAATCCATTTGGCATGTAAAGATTTATTCATCAGCTGCAATTTCTTGATTCCAACACCACCTCTGCATTTAGGAAGATTAACTTTAGACCAATTAACCCAACTCTTCTTTTTTCTTGAATCAGAAGAACCCCATGAGAAATTCCTCATAATTTTCTCCATTTCCTTAGCAACACTCACAGGCATCTGGAACAAAGACAGATAATAAACAGGAAGGCTAGCCAACACACTTTGAATAAGGATCAATCTTTGACCTTTAGATAAATAATATCTCTTCCAACCTGACAGTTTCTTGTGAAGTTTTTGAATAATATCACTCCAGACTGCCTTGCACTTGGACTTACTATCAATCTGAATCCCCAGATAATTCATAGGAAGCTGAGATAAGGAACACCCAAAAATGTCTGCACAAGACTCTCCATTATGCAATTGGCCCAAACCAACTATTGTACTTTTCCTAAAATTCACTTTTAACCCAGAAACAATCTCAAAGGCTAATAAAATGTTTTTCAAGTTATGAACTTCTGATTCATTATCATTGATAAAAACAATGAGATCATCTGCAAATTGTAATTGAGTGATCATAGTACCTTGTGAGTTTACTTTAAAGCCAGAAATCAAACCTTGAAAAACAGCTGACTTGAACATCAAAGATAAGATCTCTGCAACAAGAATGAAAATAAATGGAGAAATATGATCTCCTTGCCTGATGCCTTTTTGACTTTTGAATAAACCAGTGGCTTCACCTTTAAGAACTACTGCAAACCTTGGAGATGTAATACACCAATTGATCCAGCTTCTCCATTTATGACCAAAACCAAATCTATCCAAAGCCTTATCAATGCAACCCCAGTTCACATTATCAAAAGCTTTCTCAAAATCAACTTTGCAAATTAACCCAGTGAGTTGTTGTCTTAGCCTACAATCTATCAATTCTGAAGCAATTAAGATACCATCATGAATTTGTCTTCCATGCACAAATGCACCTTGGTATTCAGAAATAATAGAAGGCATTACTAATTTCATCCTCTCTGCCAGCAATTTAGAAATAATCTTATAGACATCGCTGATTAAGCTAATTGGTCTAAAGTTGCTTAAAGAGACAGCACCATTACATTTAGGGATTAATGTAATATTAGTGCAATTTATTCTCCAATCCAGAGAAGAATTGATTTCAAATTCTTTCACCACCAATATTAAATCATCCTTAATAATCTCCCAAGCATGCTTATAGAACCCCATAGTAAAACCATCTGGACCAGGGCTCTTGTTAAGACCAAAATGATCAATTACTCCTTTGACTTCCTCCTCAGAAAAAGGTTTCTCCAAATTAATGTTGTCCATAACAGAAATTGTTGGCATTTCAAGCTGCTCAAAGCCAGGCCTAGACTTATGATTCTCATTGAATAAAGAAGCATAAAAAGATTTAGTTTCATCAGCAATCTTCTGTTTATCAAAACACAAGTCCCCATCAATTTTTAAGCAATTAATACTGTTATGTTTGTACTTAAAAGAAGCCATTTGATGAAAGTAGCTTGAATTTTTTCTCCATTCTTAAACCAATTCTCTTTTTTCTCTTTGATTAGCTTTCCTAGCAATGTTCAAAGAGATGTGAGCATGCTGCAGTTTAGCAGTTTCTCTAGCCACCACATCATCATAAGATAAAGGGCTAATTTCTTCTAAGTGATCAAACACATCAATAGTAAGTTCTAAATTATCCAATTTACCTTGCAGATTGCCAGAAGTTTCTCTTTGCCAATTTTTGATAAAAAAAAATTTAGCCTGTCATTTTTTAGCAAAAATGAAACTAGGCTTCCCAACAAAAGATAAATTCTCCCACCAAATCCTAAGATTTGTCAAAAAATCAGGGTGAGAAAGAATAAAGTTATCTAACTTGAAAGGTGATTTTCTCTTATCCCCAGAATCACAACAAAGAAGGATTGGAGCATGATCAGATATAGGTCTCTTCAATCTCATTTGAATGGAGAAGGACAATGAGTTTGAAAATCAGTAGATAACAAGAATCTGTCCAACCTTAACAGTAGAGGAGGTTGTTGAGAATTGGACCAAGTAAACCTTCCACCTACCATGGGAAAATCAATAAGAGAGAATTTACTAACAAATGATTTGAAAGATTTTCTATTAGCAGTGTAATACCCCGAGTTCCGGATCTGGGTCAAACCCATATGGAAATCCGAACTCGAAGCGTTACGGGCCGGAAAGAAACTTATGCATATATTTCTGTTACTTAAATTTATTTAAGTCTTACAACAACATAACTTAGCCTTTCTAACAAGAGTCTACACATATGAAACATGAATTGATGAATTTTAATTTACTAGAAATCTTTAAAAACATTTTAGTTCAAATTTACATTTCAAACAATTTTAAAAAAACAAAGCAATCACTAAACTACTCATTCCTAACTTTCGCTGCGTAACTCTGATAAATCTGCAAGGATGTCAATTGGGGTGAGATGACAGCTCAATAGAATGTATTCCCAATTCTCTAAAGATGCGAAAACATAATCATTTTGTCAAGGAAAAACATATAACAAGACTTCAACGAATCAATGATATATTCAACAATCTCAATACCAACAATTTTTTCGATAAATTATCCAATCTAGAATTCAGTCTATGAGTTCAAAATACCATTATTATTGTCAACTAATCATCCATTTGGGATTTAACACATCAATTCACAATTCATCCATATAATTTCACACTTGAGTTCAACAATTCATTAAATTACATTTTGCACATGAATTCATAAAACCAATTATGTTTTCCAACAAATCATATAATCTAGATTTCAACACATGATTCACAAATTAATATTGTCATCACAACAAGTAACCATGAGTTTACAATACCAAAATAATTGTCAACAATTCATTCATCAATGATTTAACACATCTATTCACGTATTAATATACACAGAGAAACCATGAGTTCATGGTACGGAAACCTTGGTTCGTACACCCACCTGTCGTTTATCGGCACGGACAGCCTTCATCGATGGTCAGGAACAAAAGTTCCTATGGGGATCATACCCATTTTCTCTCGGGAATCATTACCCATTTCATTCATGGTATGAAAACCTTGGTTCATACATCCACCTATCGTTTACCGGCACGGGCAGCTGCCATCGATGGTCGGGAAACACAAGTTCCCATGGGGATCATTACCCATTTAACTCTCGGGGATCATTACCCGCCGTTAGCATGAAACATGTTCCATATAACGGTAAAACATGAACTCATTTCCTTTTATAAATCATTTTCACAAACAACACAAGCAACCATGGCTTCACAACATGAATCTCTTTCAAGCATTTATGCAAACAAGTTACCTGCATCCATATTACATTATATGTTCCATGGTAATAACTTTGTCTGATCATCTTCAAAATTTACAAGGACATTCTTAACACATTCATGTATTACATTTCCAAAATTCACACCAAACCAATGGTTCAAACAAAAGATATTTGTTTTATATAATCATTCTAAAAACTTGGCAGATAACATCATATTAGAAAAATATTCACAGTAAATTCATATTAATCTCAAATTGATCAGTTCCAAATCAAAATGAAAGATAAGATGTTTATCTACAACTTTTGTTAATACCTCAAATCATTTTAACATCATTAAGACTTCCTAAGAACATAAAAACTACAGCAAATCGGGTACATAAAACTACACACATAAATTTCAGAAACCTAATGATACAAGATTAAACGAAATTAAAATCAAGTATTAACAAAAACACAAGGAGAAAGGGGTTTTAACATTCTACCTCTCAATTGCTACAAACTCCTTCTAATTTTCTTAATCCTTCTTCTCTAAAATTCTCTAGCTCCATATCTTTCTTCTTCACCCTAGCCTTTTGTTTTCTAACTTGTAAAATTCCTTTTCTAAGTTTTTAGTTATAAAAACCTTAATAATACTTATATCAATAATGATAACTAATATTTATATTTATTTTAATTGTCTTTTCATTTTTGTTAAATTTATTTTCTTTTTAAATAAATTAGGTGATTCTATTTCCACCCTAGTTTGTAGCTTTTCTAGTCCAAACAACCCAGCTAGACTAACGCAAAGGAAACAACCTAAATAACAAACTAAGGCGGGTATAACCCGACCCAAAATGGTAAATAAAAATATCGGGTATTACAAGCAGTCCTGCCTCCAGGGATATTTCTTTCATCATCACTTAGAATTGCATTAAAATCACCTCCAATTAGCCAAGGTTCATAAAATAACAATCTAATATCTCTTAATTCTTGCCAGAATTGATTATAATATCCAGGAGGCACCATACACTGAAGTGAATAACCAGACAAAATCATCTGCAATATTTCTGAACTTGATTGACACTGAGAAAGCTCCAATTAAATGATCTTCTAGAGTCACAATACCCTCTTTCCACATCACAATTATACCACCAGAAACACCTTGAGAAGAAAGATAAATATAATTACATATATTATTACCCCAAAGAGATCTAATTAACTTATCATCCACTGCCTCCATTTTTGATTCTTGAATAGTTACAATGGTAGGATTGTTCTTCAAAATCGCATTCCTTATAGCATTAACCTTTGGGTCTTGACCCAAACCTATAATAATCCAACTTAGAATTTTATGATCCATTAAATAACCACATTATCCCTAGAAGCAATCGGATTGAATCCTACTTTTACCTCCGGATTAACATCATCAGAAGAAACTCTCACAACATCAATTTGAACATCCTCTTCTTCTATAATATGGCCATGTAAATCAGTATATGAATCATAATCAACCAGGCCATCATCATCTTCCTCTAGCGGAATTTCCATATTATTTTCTAGAGTAGAACCTCTCATCACAATCTCCTTACAAATATTAAAAGTAGAAGGATGTTCCACAGAAATACCCATCTGTTTTGTGAAATCAATTTTTGAGACAATTGTTTCGTTCAAAACTTCATTTTGTTCTTCAGTAACATTTTGTGTCAAGGAAGTTGAAACTTGAACCAACGGCTCTATTCTTGAGTCATTAATAAAAGTGGAATTTGAATTGTGATGCCAATCTAGCCGTTCAAGATTTGAATCATGAGCAGGAGTTCCATCCAATGATGTAGAGCCGATAATAGGGTCTAAATCCGCCCCTCAATTACCACTCTCCCCATCTGGCTCATATTTTGATTCAAATTTGTAGTCGAGTCATGGAAAGGAGTTCCACCCTTTGGTGTAAATCCGAAATCCTGAACCATACTTGGATCATTGGATAACACTCTCCCCATCTGGTCCATATGTTGACTCGACTCCGGCTTTCTGGTTCTCACAGTTACCCAAGGGATAATAATATCCTCGTTTTGATTTTGGCCTGTATTTTCCGGAACCAAAAAAGACTTATCATTTGGGTTACCCCTTAACTGTAAATCAGCTACCTTCCTCCAAACCTTCTTCAATCTTTTTAGCACCTGATTTGACGCATGCAAATTTGAATTTGAAGATATTTGAGAATCCGTCAGCTGTAAACTTCCAAAATTAATAGGAGGAGAATTAACACCATTGTCCGCTGATTTCACCACAGGTTTAGTAAGCTTTGACTGATGTCGATTATCCAAGGAAACTATCTCAGATCTAATTTTTGGTTTAGGAAGTTGATATAACGAGTCTTGGATCCACTCAATGCTTAACCATGAACCTTTGAACAACACCGTAGAAGGAATTTCGTGAAGATTAACTTTGATTTTAATTTTGCAGCAATTGATTTTAGAAAAATCCACTGAAGAATGATGCGCCTCAATGAATTTACCCTAAGAGCCACAAATACCTTCAAAGGAATTCGAATTCCATAAGTGTAGAGGCAAACCTCTAATCCCTATCCAATGTTCTGAATCAGAACATTTTGCTTTATTAATAAAAGCATCTTCAGCTGACCATTTTTTGATAGAAACTTTAGATTTACCTATATTAAAACACTTGTCTTTCAAGAATAGATTGAACGACTCTAAAGATGAAGCATAAAAAAAAGCTAATCTTCCTTTAACACAACTCAAATTTAATTTTTCCGAGCACTGAAATTTATTCATGAGACCATGTTCAATTTTATTCCAACCAGCATGAGAATTATGAACTTCAACCGCTAACGCTAGATGATAAAAATCCTTCACAACTTCATCATCCTTATTTGATAAAGTAGGAAAGTTATTGTTATTTACCACTAGCTTGTCTTCAAATCCATGCTTTTTCTGTGATGCACTAACAATTGAGGAACTGTGATCCGGGTTAAGAGATTTCCAGAACTTCCTCCATATGGAACCATCCTTGCCAAACGGGATGCAAATATAACTTAGACGAGAAGAAACCTTTGAAATCTCATCTACTCTCAAGTAATTACCAGCTGAATTATCCAACCAGTGAATCTGAATACAACATTCATGAAATCGCTTTGACCAGATTTTACCTACCCCAAATTCTCCATCACAGGCCATCATAAGAACCGAAGAGAACCATGGTAGCGCTAATCTTGGAAGAGAGATTCTAGAAGATTTTTTATTATATCTCTCAGTAATCTCCAAACCAGTAACATTCCAAAAGAAAGAAAAAGATTTTGACTGTAAAAATAAGGGAGCAATCTGAACAACCTTCATGCTCGAACGAGCGTAAACATGAAAAAAGACGACGAAGATCTCTACTTACCAATAAATCTCGTCCCCAAGGGGAAGGATCATAGATCCGTCCTTGGATGGTGGAGAAGTTCAGTGAAGCACACTCCTAAGCTGATTCAATCTCAGAAGATTGAAACGAATAGGAGGCTGAGTTCTTGGAGAGAATCGCCATGAAAGAGAATCTCTAAGAATTTCGGAGGGAAAAAAGATGGTTAGAAATTTGAAACACACACAAAAATTTGTTTTGTTGGTTTTCATTATTTTTCTCACATTTCAGTTAAGGTATCATTCTTGCGCTTAAAAGATCTTGGTAATCATATGAATTGGTAGGAAGCTATGAGCTATTTCAGTAAATCCTGCTTCATGAAGGATTCACTGTAGAGTAGTAAGAGTAAGAAACCCAATTTTAGTAAAATTTAGTTCAATTATATATAGTACCCATTACCCATTCTGATATTTTTCTTGACATCTGTTGGTGACTACTTGGATGTACAGGTATGTTACGGGCAAACATCCACATGATTATGAGCAGTCGGGCTTTGGGTAAAGGTAGGAATGTAGGATTTTGCTCAACAATCAAGTTGACATTGGGTACATATAGATATGCGGTTCCTTTGACATTATTTTAGGGTATAGTTTAAGATAAGCTCATGGAGTATGATATGATGAGTTTGTTTTAGAATTTGACACTTTAGAAATTTTGTCTATACGTTTTTTAACAGTACCCCTTTCCAGGTATGGTAGCATTAGTTGGGTCAAAAGCAAGGAAGTAGAGTCCTTGAATTTTTGTCATCTCACATTGTGATTTCATTTGTGATAGTGTAATTATGGTTGTTTTCACAAAGATGTGATCTCCGTAATGGATGGTTGTTTAGATTTCGGCTTAGCAGAATCCTTCTTTGTTTCAATGATTTGCATTGTAGGCAATTCATTTGTGTTTTCACAATAGAGACTTTGTTGGAGCAGTTATCATCATATGTGAGAGGAGAGACACTTTGTTGATGCTTATACCGATGAGATACAAGCATATAATGATCGGATGAACCAAAATAGGCAAGAGAACATAAAAAGCTAAAAGCACGATCTCACGAATTTTAAAAAAAAATATTTTTTTTGGAAAGGGCCGGGAGAAAAAACTCTCCAATAATTCATTAAGCCAGAAAAATATTTGTAGGCTTTCAACATGTTACACTACAAGCACATTTAGGATGAGTTTGGTAATGTTTTTTTTTTCTTTCCAAAAGCACTTTCAAAAGAACACTTAATTGGGGGATACTTTTTTTAATGGGGGATATTTTACTGTAGCTGACGGCATGGTTTTTCAATGCCGGCAATCCATGACCATGCCGACAGCATCAAAAATCCATGTCGGCAGATATCCCCCAATTAATTTATGTATCCCCTAATTTGGTGTTCTTTCAAAACTTATATATGTCAATAACCTTTAATATTAGTGTTTGGTAAAAACAATTTTTTTTTTTTTTTTAATTTTTCTTTTTTATCAGTATTTTTATTTTATAAATGACAACAGTTACCCTTAAATTTATAATCAACTTTTTATTAGTTATATTTTTTTCTTTAAGTATTTTTCTTGTTTTCTTTTTATTAGTTAAGACTTAGGTTGAATCTATCCTGTGTCGGGTTTACGGCTTTGAGGTACTAATGTTTTCTACGGGAATATATCAGATTCTCAACAGGTATACTATATTCTGTGGTAATTATGGGAATGGCTTTATCATCTTTACTCTTCAGTGTACAGTTTGCGTGGAAGTTTTCAATTTTTTTGTTGTTGCAGTAAGGGGTTATATCTGTTCTTCTTAGAGTTCGCAAAGAAGGTTTGTATGCAGGGTGTGACCAACTAAAATTAAGCATTGCTCTCTTTTGTTTGATACTGTAGGTGAGACAAGTATTGTTCTAACTTCTTAAATTAACTAACCTGAATTGATCACAATTAGTACTGAGTTAGAAACTATATAGAATTTACATTAACATTGATCACTCAAGTTTTGGATTTTTGTAGTAAAAAAATCGTGATTGCAGCAAGGGAGGGAAGAACTATGAGTATCAAAAATCAATGTCAAAGATGTTGTTTAATTTTTTAAATTACTCTGTATTCAAAACTGCATTGTTGCTGGTCATTTTGGTTAGTAAACATGATTAATCTTAACCCGATGACTCATGTATAGAGAATTTTTCAATTTTTGATACTGGATTTATATAGGATTTATTTTTGTTCTAAACCTGTGTTGTTTGAATCATTGGCCTTTCTTTCAGTCGATATTATAATTTGTTTAACTAATGACTTGATTGCACATTCTTTGGCTCCGGTAACTCTCATAATGAATCTGTGTAGGCTTTCGTCATCAATTATATTAACTTATAAGTTTCTATTCATGATCGGGACGGGGGCGAGGCGGACCTCATCAAAAATCCTACGCGATGAAGCGAGGCGGTGCCGAGCCAAATCAAAAGTCCTAAGTGACGGGGCGAGGCGGAGCCGAGCCACCCCAAATTGAAAATGCATGACGGGGTGGGCGAAGCCCCACGATATCAAATCAAAAATGCACGATGGGGCAAGGCGAAGCCACGTCACACTAAACCAAGAATATGGTTAGAGTGATATTCATCTGTTCTTCTCAAATCGGGGAGAGGCGGAGCCGAGCCACACCAAATCAAATTGGGATGGGATGGGGTGAGGCAAGGCGAAGCCGAAACCGAGCTTTACCAAATCAAAAATATGGTTAAAAGTAAAAGATGCCCGATACATAGCAGACATGGACCAAATGATGATGGTGGATGGTTTTGAGGTCCACCCGGTACGTAGCACGGGCTCAAAATCTATTTTTCTTAATTACGAAAACCAACTAAAAAAGATTTAGAACTATGGCCCATATAATTTTAGGCCTCAAAGCCGTAACCTATACAAACAATAATGAAATCTACACCTTGGAAGCCGGGCTTTCTCATAAATTGGGTTAGAAAATTCAAGTTAACCATGTCAAAAACTTTGCTTATGTCTAATTTAATTTCTGCCAGACTGTATTTGCTCTTAGTTTTTATCATAATGTGAATTACTACTTTATCCGTTATTAGTTATCATGTTGCCAGTGATTTCCGTGGTGGACATAAAACCATAGGTTTGTTTCCAGTAAGTAGGATTGATGGTTTTCAAGAAAAACAAGTACATCACAGCATAAAACAAATACCAAAAAATATGCAACACGTAAATAAATCTCCAAGAGAAAAAGCAG
This sequence comes from Papaver atlanticum, assembly GCA_023531105.1. Taxonomy (NCBI): domain Eukaryota; kingdom Viridiplantae; phylum Streptophyta; class Magnoliopsida; order Ranunculales; family Papaveraceae; genus Papaver; species Papaver atlanticum. The sequence goes on along the minus strand of JAJJMB010017528.1, from coordinate 3,158,555 downwards.
TCGATAATGATAGCGCCCAAATCTTGTACTATGAGATTGGAGAAGAAATGATATTTAAAATTATAGTTGGACCATTTTAATAGATATTGAAAAGAGATTCTTCTATGATCGACGAGTGATTTACCCAAAAATTCTTCGTATGCTGCAAAAACCCGAAAATCCTAGATCTATTTTCCTGATGAAGGATCTTGCCCGCGTCAAATCGACGATGTACTTTTACCAAAATAACCAAACACGAACAAATTGTTAAAAATAAAAACAATATAAAGTGAAGGTAAAACCACCCTAATAGCAAAAATAAAACATCGCTTTAGCAGCGAAGAAGTTTTTGGAAAAAAAAAAGACTCCTAAATAAAAATCAAATATGTTTAATATTACCAAAAATAAAACAAAAATCTTTGCTCGGATTACGCCCTTATACAGTAGAAACTCTTTTAATTAATACTCGATTATTTAATAAACTCTCTTAAATAATATTTTTGGCTGGTTCCGAGTCGGGGACAACGTACCAAATTAATAATTCGCTAAAATTATAAGATAATACATTTTTGATTACCTATGTAGACCCCATATGAAATATAAATTAATAATGGATTATATATATTCGATACATTAAAGATTTACGGAGACTTTTTGAAAAATGATTTAATTGTCTTATGTTTTTTTTTTGCTAAAATCAATATCGCATTGAATTTCATCTCTAATTTTTCTTTTCATTGTAAGAATTTTTGGCATTGTTTGCTCATATCTCAGCAAGAAATTATTCAATGTGATTGCCGCTATAATAGCCTCGTTTCGTGAAGGGGGCTCTATTGTAGAACTTTCATCATCTTCTTCCACATCTTTATCAGTTCCCATAACGCTCTCGATTATTTCTTCATCAGTAAACAACTATGTAATTTCATTTCCTTCCGGATAATTTAGGACATCTTCGACATTCATTGAATTGAGATAGCCCAACTTCTCGATCAAATTTTGAAAGTCTTCAGTGATTTCACTGTCTGTATGTTCATCCAAATTGTCTAAACTTGTGTTATCGGTTGATCGAAGTTTACAATGACGAAAGCAGTTTGCAAGTGTACTTGTACGAACATCGATATCCATGCTGATATTGCAAGAATTGTTGAAGTTGTGTTTGGTGGCAAAAAAAGAAAGAAAAAAAATCAACATTTTTGAAGTTGTGTTCGGTTAATTAATATCTCGCTTAATTAATAAATTTTGATGGTCCCGACAGCATTAATTTATAGAGTTTCTACTGTATATAAGCCAAGAAGAAAACAACCCCTAATTGATCATGATTTATATGGGCTGATACCAGTCCATATAGGACAAAAAGATCCTAACGATTCTGACCATTGGATCGATGGACTGATGTCAGCCCCTAGTAGAGCTGGTATCAGCCCATATAAATCATTCAATTGATGAGTCTTTCGGTGACTTTTGAGAGGGGGATAAGAGAGAGAAATATGTTTTCCCCCACAGACATAAAAGCATAGTGGAAAGGAGTAATGATCCCATAAAGTTCCACTAAAACGTTGGATTGTTATCGAGTGCTTGTGATTGTGAACAGTTGAATTAATCAAACATGTTTTTTGAATCATTTCTACAAATAGTTTTCAGCAAAACAACAAACACGAGTGTAAATCATATGGACCAGACCAATGTCAATTTGACAACTTCTTTCTTTGCCGTAGAGCCGTGGTATGTCATTCTCGGTCCGAATGTCTCTTCTTGGGTCCATAATTAAGGAGAGTTAACTGGGGTGTCCTTCCACATCTGTGAACTACTAGTTGGCACGTAAGGCTGTAGTCTCAATGCAAATTATTCATGTCTTTGTTTCTTGCGAACAAATTCTTCATAATATTCCCAACCTCAACCTGTTTTATGTTTATTTCCAATTTGTAGGGGGTAATTCTTGATCATAAAAAGCTGATGACCCTTTGGTTGGTCTCTCTAATCCCAGTGGGAGGCCTCCACTAGTTTTGGTAGAAAATTTGCATTCCAGTTCGCCCAATATTCAAATGAGTACTTACTACTTGCCTCATCCGTGTGCATAGCAGTATGGTAGCAATAGCATCTCTAACAGCACTATCCAGTCACAATTGCCAATGGTGTTTCTTTTTTCTTTTCTTTTTTCTGTTAGCGTTAATGATGTCTTTTAATTTGTAAAGTTGCCTGATTCTCTTTCTTATGTTACTTTTTAGTTGTTCAGCACTACAGAATAGTCACGACCCATCTTGACATTCAGGACCCATCCCATATGTAGAAGTTGGGACACCATCAATTCAAGAAGCTAGGCCCAGAAATTCAATCGGTATGGAACACATTTCTTTTAAATGATGTTTTGGGGACTACTCAAAATAGGTGGGGGACTACTCTTCTATTTTGTGGTGGATATTTGAAGTAATTTTGGGTCACCCCTTATCTAAATTTTTTTAATACCAAATTTACCCTTGGTAATTAAATTAGTCAGTTTATTGATTAGTTAGTGTTAGTGTAATGATTAATTACTGATTAGTTAGTGATTAGTGAGTTATTAATAGGATAGTTTTGTTAGAAGAAGAAGAAGAAGAAGAAGAAAAAGAAAAAGAAAAAGAAAAAGAGGGCAGAACCCTCAAAATCTTATTTTGAGTTTAGTAAATATGATATGAGTGATTCATGTGATGATACCTCCTCCTCAGAATCAGAACCTCCTTCATCTCTTAATATATTTGTCAATATTTCTAATGATCCGGATATGAGTTATTTGTTAGATGATGAAAGCTATTTACCCCAAACTCAACCTAACGACCCAAATGATGAATTTTATCAGCCACAACCAGAAGATGAAGTTATGGGTACTCAGGTATGTCTCAAATTTAGTTAATGTAGCTTGAATTGTGCGAAAAATTGGCCAAATCGAAAATTTCAGGAAGAAATTTCGGCTAGGTCAAAGTAGTTCGGTTAGCAATTCGGCAGAACAGGTAGCCGAACTCTCCTGTATGTGCAGTTCAGTTACTCATTTCAGCATACGCAGGTAACCGAACTCTGTTTTAATGGAGGTTTTTGAGAGTTCGGTTATCTTTTTCCAGAAAACGTTGCCGAACTAATTTTATAGAGTATACAGTTAATAGTTCGGTTTAGTCGAGTTTAGTCCCTTTGTTACTGAAGTTTATGTTCGGCAAGCTCGCAAATCACGATCATTGAATAGCTAACCGAACTTTGCAGTTCGGTTTAGTCGAGTGTAGTAATTATGTTTCCGAACTATACCATAGAAAATTCCAAAGAACAAGTTCGGCAAGATCGCAATTTTTTTTCATAACCGAACTTTTTGTTCGGCAGGATCGTTTTTATTTTTACATTGCCGAAAATTTAAGTATTTCTTATTTTTAGTTGGTATTGACGTTGTGCTATTACTCGTAGGTTGCATCTGATCTAATAGAACCAATGGAAAATCAACCTACCCCTGTTGATATTTTGTATGATGACACGTCCCATCACTACATGAATGACTTGGTATTCAAAAGTCCTTTAGAGGCAAAGAGTTGGGCTAGACAACATGCACTAAAACACATGTGCGTATTAGTATTGAATGGGAGAGAAAGAAAAACCCGCTTTGAAATGGTTTGTGAGAGAAGCGGTGATCCCGATAAAAGCCACAAGAGGAAGGGTTATGTTTATAAAGGAAAGACAAATAGGAAGAACAAAACTTTCTCAAAGAATATTAAATGCCCATTCAAGCTTGCATTTAATTACAACGAAGAATTGGGTGGATGGGTTCTCTACAAGGTTATGGAAGGTTGTCATAACCACTCTCATCCGGAGCATCTTGAAGGATATTTCATGGCGGCCAAGCTAACTCCTGAAGAGATGGACAAGGTAGCTAAAATGAGGAAAATGGGTGTTTCACCGATTCAAATGCTCCAAATACTAAAGGAGGATAACAAGGATAACCACTCATCTTTGTCCACCATTTGTAATGCAATTGTGACAATTAGAAAGAAGGAATTGAGAGATAGACAAGTGATGCAACAAAAAAAAATTTGGCCAAAGAGAAAGACTACGCGGTTCAAAAGGATGTGGATTCGGACGGAGAGATAACACAACTCTTCATTGAGCATCCAACGAGTGTTCAATTGGCTCAATGCTTTCATGAAGTTCTCATAATGGATTGTACTTATAAGACGAACAAGTACGAGATGCCATTGTTGAATATTGTTGGGCGTACTTCGACGCAGTCACCGTTTACCGTGGATTTTTGTTTCTTAAGGGACGAGCAAGAACCTAGTTACATTTGGGCACTACAACAAGTTAAGGCAATCTTCCGAGGTGATGATATTCCCGGGGTTATAGTCACCGACAATGAAGTCGCATTGATGAATGCAATAGAGGTAGTGTTTCCATTAGCACACAATATGATTTGTACGTTCCATATATGGTGTAATTTGATAAATAGGTGCAAGCCAATAATTTGTCCACCCAAGAAAAAAGGATATGAAGAGATTAAGATGCTACCGGAACATGAACGAGCGGATGCAAAAGAGGAAGTTGAAAAACAATACCATCTAAATTACGCTAAATGGGTTTCTTTCAACGGTGAATGGGAATCATTGTGTTGGTCTCTTACCGAGGAAGAGTATCATCTAAATCTTGCGGAGTTTATCGCCCATTGGGATACTCCCGATTCTCCCGGTGTTGTATCGTATGTTCTTCGCCAATGGTTGGAACCACACAAAGAGAGGTTTGTTAATGCCTATACCAACCAATATAAACACTTGGGAAATCAAGCGACAAGTTTAGTAGAGTCGGCTCACCATCGGTTGAAGAAGAATCTCTTTGGATGTGTTAATAATTTCGTAACCGTGTGGAATGCTATGGAAAATTACTTCAAGCGCGACATTGATAGAATTAAAGAGAAGTTCCAAAAAAGCCGTATATTCAAAACGACCGGAAAATATGCCGACCACCCATTGTTCAAGGGAATCCATTACAACGTATCTCGCCAATGTATGAAGTTGTTGATTATAGAAGTCGAGTTGATTGATAAGTGGGAAACCAAGAGGGATGAGGTGTGTGTATGTAACATGAAGAAGTCTATGGGACTCCCTTGTCGCCATATGAAAATCAACTACGAGCATGGCCTAATCCCTTTAAGTGACATTGATCCATATTGGAAGCATCTAAGTTTCATCCTTCCTCCAAAGGGAGAAGAAGCCGGAGAGGAGTTTGGTGATAACGAAATGGGTAGAACCGTACTAGAGATGTATCGTGGAATGAACAAGCTCCAAAAACAAATATTTTGGGATGACATGAGGAAAATCATATATCCACAAACTTCGGAGAATGTTTATGAACCGTCAAAATGCAAATGCAAAGGTAGGCCAAGCATAAAAGAAACTAAAAAACAACTAAGAGAATATGCAAAGGTGTTAAGTAAGAAGAAAAGTGAGCAAACCCCATTTACTAGAGATCCTTCGGCCCATGAGCATACCGCGGCAATGTACTTGGAGCAAACCTAGAAACGGGGTAGGAGTATTGAGAAGAAAGGGGAAACAAGTGAGCGAGATTTGAAGAAAAAAGGTACGATGTGTCCATCACAACCAAGCCAACCATGTTCCGGCGACGTGAAGCTTAAGTCTCCAATTTGCCCTATCCAACCATCTTCCCTATACGTGAAGCTTGAGGCTCCAAATAAAGACTATTTGAATGAGCTACCTCTATACATTAGAGAATACGTTATATCCACCGACGACGTTCCTCCGGATGGTAATTGTGGTTTTCATGTTGTCAATCAACAACTTGGGCCTTTCATCGAAGGTGCCAAGCTAAATAATGGGTGTGCAATCACTCATATAAGGCAAAGGTTGTTATCCAAACTAAAGGAGAATCCGGCATTTTACAAGACAATGTTGTGCGATAGGTTGGGTAGTCTCAATGAGAAATTTGTTAAGTATCAACGTCGTCTTCATGGGGGCCATCCGATCACAACGGATTATTGGATGAGCATACCGATATGTGGACACTTAATCGCCGAGGCATTTAATTGTGTGGTTCATTATTTCTCAAAGTATGCTAGTTTTACCTTCACCCCGAAAACAACCGTATGTGTCGAGCAACTCAAACGAAGGAGATGTGTGATGGCATTGACTACCAACAACCACTTTATAGGCCTTCATTTAAAACCCGATTGTCCACTGCCTCCAAAATCCGGAAACTCTTATTGGCCTGCATTTAACTCCGATATAATGTTGGGTTGGTGTATTATATATGAGCATAACATGGAGATGTGGAAAGCTTTGAAGAAATCGGACGAAATTGTACATGAAGGTCAAATTTCACTTGAGGATGATTAAATGACACATGTAATGGAACTAAGTATGCTTATCAATCTAATACTATGTTTTTTGAAGTGTGGTATTCATTATCGAGTTAATGTTAGTATTTTAGTGAGTTGACAGATAATAGTTCAGTTAGCACATATGATTATTCAGGTTGCCGAACACCTGTTCTGTGTCAGATATAGAACAATGTAATTTTAAAATTCAAAGTTCGGTTAGAAAATAAATATTTGCGAGCCAACCGAACTAAAAAATTCGGTTAAATGGTATATAATTGAGGTAACCGAACTTTTATTTGAAGGCTCAGTCACAAACTGAACATATATATGATACACAAACCAATCTAAAACAAACCTAAGAGTGTAGTTCTGTGATTTCTGCATCAAGAGAATGACTTCTCCAACTTGTGCAAAAGCAAAATTTTGAGTCTCCAGAGACAGGTTCGGTTACCAGTGATATTATACTTTGCTAAACGAACTAGAAAGTTCGGTTACAAGGTAAAAATTTAGGTAACCGAACTTTTTACCTGAAGTCTCAGTCACAAACTGGTAGGATTTAGCTGTTTTATTTGAGTCTTCAGAGAAGAGTTCGGCAACCAGTGAAATGTTGCTAGGTAACCGAACTCTGTCTTCGGCAACCTGGTAGGATTTAGCTGTTCGCCGAAAAAATAGTTCGGTGACCATTAATTAGTCACAGGTTACCAAACTTTAAGTTCGGTTATCTGTGTTAAAATTTCAGGCTGTCGAAAAAAATCCTGTATTGAAAATTTCATCCATATAAAATTGAAAACACAAACCCAATTAAAATTAAAAACACAAACAAGGTTCTAAAACAAATATAAAAGTTGTTATTCATACCAAACTACGAAATCCTTAACTAATTGTTTAAAACACACAAACATACGAAATTAAACCATACGAAATCCATAACTAAGATGTTTTTTGAAACTAAAACCATACGAAATCACTAACGACCACCACGACGAACCCTTTTACCACTTCCTTGTTTACCACGAGTTTTAGGTTGAACTTCCTCATCACTTGGGGTTTCATCTACTCGACCGGTTTCCTCCAAGGCGCGACTTGAACATTCTCCTTGTTGTCGACCCCTCTTCAATTGCTTAGACCTACTTGGCTCCATCATTCTTATAGTTATAAGACCCTCCCACTCGTCGTAGTAGTAGGTTTGTTCCTTAGTCGACATCGGCTCTCCACTACGGATTTTAGCCATCCATTTCTTCAACAATTTCGTACCCTTCTTCACCTGATTCCAATTAAAAGCATAAGTAAATATATTTTCAATACTTTCAAACAACAAGGAAGTATAAGAGAAGACATTTTCTTACCACATTATCCCATAACATTTTTGCTTCTTCTCCACAAATATGCATCTCCTTCTGAGCTCTCTTAGCCTCCCCCTCCTTTCCCTTCGCCTTATCAGTCTTAGCTTGTTGTTCTTTATTTATCACAAAAGGATGACTAATTTCTTGATAAAACTCCATATAATCTTCATCACATGCATTTACATCTCCACCACAAGGTACACAATCACCTAAAGGTAAGTAGTAGTTATGAAGTGCATTCCAATGTCCTACCGTAGGAGTTGGTTCATGTTTTGGAACAAAATATTTCTCGGTGTTCTTTGTTCCTTGAACCACCAAATTGAAATTTTCATTCACAACGTCGGGATCCATTTGGACACAACAAAGTTGTCTTAGTATTCTCCTTGGATTATATATTGCGTAGCCATTAGGATACCAAATTGGTCCGTAAGCCGAGACGGTAGAGAAACCATTCAGATCTTCTTCATCTATAGGGACTTCATCGGGTACGGCGTATGGGTGAAATACCACATCGTTCACCATAAGTTTATCCAATTTCTCCCTCAACGAAGTCAACTGCTCTACTTTAGACTTCTTTTGTATGTCCAAAAACAACCATTTTCCTGCTGTAGGTTCGTCATAGGGATAAGGTGTCTTTTCCCTAGCCAATCCCAATGAAGGGAAGTGGTCATAAATCCAAACCTATGCGAAAATACGAAAATATTAACCACATACATGAAAATTGATTTGGAAGCAGAAAATTTAGGCGAAAAATTTGCTAACTAACAATGTAAAAGGTCACCTGAATAAAAGTTAAGTAACCTCCAATTTGAGTTTTCTTAATCCTCGACCCTTTTCTCATCTCTCCTAGAACAAAAGCAAGCACCCCAGTGGCCCAAGAGTATTTGTTAATCTCATCGAGATTCTCCAAAAGCTGTAGATAATGTGCATCCACCCTATTTCCAGAAGTGTCGGGGAAAATGACGGTTCCTAGCTGATATAACCAATAAGCGGTGACATGATTCCTAAGGGTCTCCTGGTCCATCACCAACTTTCCTTTCTCCACCTTCTTTCTTGTCCCTCCAAATGCTTCCTTCAACCTTACCAACTTGTATTTTTTCACCATCTTCTTCAATGCTCCATTTACCTCTCTTGGATTATACTCATCGCCACGTTTAGGGGACCTCACAGAACGTCTAAACTCACATTGAGCCTTTCTTGCATCCCATCCTAGACATTTTAGAGCCAATTCTTCAAGAGCTTCATAATGCATCAAGGGGTTGTAGCCTTCTCGAAGACATTTATCTTCCACTGGTAATCCGGTGATTCTCGAGCAATCATCGGGAGTAATTCCCATCTCGCCAAATGGAAGATGCATTGTATATGTCTCGGGATAATACCTCTCGAGAAATGCGGATACGGCAACAACGTCAAAATCCACATGTGCGTACTCAATAGCTCTCCATAACACACATTCTTTAACCTTCACTTGAAACTCGTCACACTCCAAAGAAATATCCCATTTGGACGCCTTTTGACGACGAATAAGACGAACTGCATCATTATGATCCTACGAAAATAACATAACGCTATTAATACTTGACGAAACATGTCCCAAAAAAAATATCGTTTTGTTAGTTAAGAATGAACTTAAAGAATATCTTTGTCGCATAGATCTTCGCAGCCCATGAGTGTTTGTAGCCAAACAATGTGGCCCCTCCATCATTTGGAGTACCATAAGTTGGGTTCACTGGTGGCAAACATAAATTATCAGGGGGAATGTGTGAGTATCGATCACAAGGCGGCTTCGGCTTCTTTTTCTCTTTAACAGGAACAATTTCTTGCTCTTTTTCCTCTTCCTCCTCTTCTTCCTCTTCCTCCTCTTCATCCTCTCCCTCCTCTTCCTCCTCTTCTTCCTAATCCTTCTCTTCCTCTTGTCCTTCTCCTTCTTTGCCCTATCCCTGTTCTTCTTCCTCTACATTTTCAACGTGTTCTCTATGTGGTTCAACCTCTTAATTTCCTTGGTCTTAATTTCCTTGCTCTTCTTCAATAACATTATCAATTGTATTCTCCATCACCTCTTGATTGACTTCCTGTAACGATCCCCCTCCATGTTTAGCATTATTAGTACCACAGTTCCAAATGTATTCTACCGCGAGGGGTGGGAGTTCTCAAATCTTCGGCTAGGTGGGGATTAGATTTTTTTCCTTTGTTCCTAATGAATGAAAACCACATTATTAGCTAAACAGAATATTGTCTTATCAAATAAAATTGAACATGGGATTACATCAAACACAAAATGTTAACAGACTAAAGTTCGGTTATCTAGTATAAGTTGCGAGGTAACCGAACTACAAGTTTGGTGTTGACAGATCAAAGTTCGGTTACCACATAGAAACTGCGAGGTAACCGAACTATATTTTATCAAAGTTCGGTTACCTATATAAATTTATCGACTAAACCAAACTCAAAATTTTCATATAAAGGAGTTTGGTTACGTTTTTTTTTCTGCGAGCTTACCGAACTACATAGTTCGGTTACCTAAAAATTCCTAATTGGCTGAACTGTTCTTCATATTGAAAGTTCGGTTACCAAAATCTAGGGTTTTCAAAATTTCTCCTAGCCGAAATCAATACTGTAACGACCATTTTCAATGGTTTTTGATGATTTCTAATCGATTTCTTCAACAAAAAACGATTCAAAGGAATGGGTATAAAGAAAATTACCTACGGATTTTCATTTTAATCGAATCGGACTTCTTGGTTGATGTTGGATGCTTGACTTCGTCTCCCAACTTTGCTTGAAGTTGTTTATCAACTTCAAATTGATTTGGGAGATTCGCTATGTTATCCAGACCCGGACTCAATCCGGGAATTCTTGGTGTCTGCTTAGAACGCATTGTTTATAAATATTGATTAATCGACGATGAATTTTTTTCGAATCGACGATTAACATTGATGTATACGAAGAAGAAGAAGAAGAAGATGAAGAAGAAGAATAAAAGAAAAAGAAAAGGGTTTTAAAACTGATTTTATGTTTTAATTTAGGGGGTTAGATTAGTGGGTAGTGGTTAAATTAGTGGGTTATTAGGATTAGTTATAACCTTAATTAGGATAAGGGCAGATTAGTCTTCCCTAATCTTTTAGGACACCCCTTAAAATTTGGGTTAGATATTCATATAACAAAGTAGTCCCCACCTTTTTGGGGTAGTCCCCAAAACATCATTCTTTCTTCTAATCTGATCGAGTGGACGACAAACCACTGTTTTGATAGGCAATTAAAAAAGAATCATATTATTCGGGCTTAAAAATGCTTGGCTTTTTGGGGCTATATGGGGTCATGAAATAGTGAAAGTGAACACCCCCTATCCAAATATTTACATAATGACTAATATGACCCCATACGATTTGAGATAATAAACTTGATTAAAATAACTAATCATGATTAGCTAATTAATCAACACTAATTCATTTCTTTAAGTTAAGTGTTGAAGGTGAAAATCAAAACAAAAAAAAATCAGAGGGAAGAGAAGAATAAGAGAAGAAAAAAAATTGGGGAAAAAAATGAAAATCAGTGATTTAAGCAAAACTTTTGATGTAGGTGAACCCTCATCTTCAAAATACGATAACATATTAATACCCATCAACAACGATCAGTTCTTTGCTGATTTTTCAGAAAATCATGAATTTTTTTCTCAAACTCAAAATAACCCTTATGAACCTTACTACGATTTCTAAGGACCAACCCAAGAAGAAGAAGAAATCGAAGAAACAATTGCTCAAGATTACCAGGTATACCTCTATTCTAACTCCTATTTCAGTTTTTAAGCTCAAAGTTGCAAGAAGTTTCGATTTTTTCCTTCCGAAAACCCTAGGGTTCCAGCCGCCAGGTCCAATCATGGCTGGGAACCCATGAACTCCTGGCCGTTATCCTGTTTTACGGCTCACAATTAATGAACTCCCAGCCGTTATCAAAATGTTACGGATGGAACGATGAATACTCCTGGCCGTAACTAAAAAATTATGGTCGGTTTTTTTCTACGTGCATGGGAAGCATTTAATACTGTCGGCGGCGGGTTTCATGTCCGAAAATATTAAATGTTATTTAATGATGTCTGCGTCGGTTGGGTTACCCACCCGTAACCTTATTTAAGGCTCGTTTTTTATGCCGTAAGCTGACTCTTCCAGTTACAGGGCAATTTACGTCCTGGAATTCCTGGACGTAACCAGTTTACAGTTCAGAATAATACTTTTCGACCTAGCCGTGTAAGTGATGATGGCTGGAATATCACGTTTCGACCCAGCCGTTTAAGTTATGACGGCTAGAATATCACTTGTCGACCCATCCTTATACTCATTGACGGCTGGAATATCACTTGTCTACCCAGCCGTTTCTGTGTGTTTAAATTTCTTTTATGAATAATGATGTGATATATTTCATTTTATTATAGATTGTACCGTACATTCCGGTAGAAGACCAAGAGGTGGTTATGGAAGACCAAGAGGAGGTTATGGAAGACCAAGAGGAGGTTATGGAAGATCAACCCCAACCTGTGCAAGTTTCCGAGGATACAAGTGCTCATTATGCAAACAACTATGAGTGGAAAGATAAGGAAGATGCAAAGAAGTGGGCTCGATCACAAGGATTGAAAAAGATGTGCATCATAGTCCAGAATAAACAAGTTACAGCCACCACCTTTCAAATGGTTTGCGAGTGTAGTGGAAAGTATGGGAGCCATTGGAAACAGGGTAGTGAGTATAAACCAAAAACAACAAGGAAGAAGGGACGTTATAATACGAAGAAATGCGGATGCCCTTTTAAGCTTCAATTTAAATATAACAATGATAAGAAAGTGTGGTTTATGGTGAAAGTCGTCTCGGGTTATAATAATCATCCTATTCCGGAGAGTTTGATCAACCATCCTTATGCGGCAAGGCTTAACCCCTTAGAAAAGGAGTTAGTACACGTGTTGAATAAAAGACGCACAAGACCTATTGATATTCTTAGTGGCGTGAAGGTGTTAAACCCCCAAAACTCATCCTCATTGGCAACTATCTATAATGAAAGAGAAAAATTTAGAAAAGAGTCATGGCAAGAGAGAGTGCTTATGCAACAATTACTGTTTTTGTTTGAGGAGGCAAAGTACTCTACCTCCTATGAAACGAATGAAGAAAAGGAAGTGGAATATCTTTTCATCGCCAATCCGGAATGTGTACAATTGGAAAGATGCTTTCATCAAATTCTCTTTATGGATTGCACATATAAAACTAACAAGTACAACATGCCGATATTGAACTTTGTTGGGCAAGCATATACCAAGTCGACATTTACTGTTGCGTTTTGTTTCTTGAAAGACGAGACGAAGGAAAGTTATATGTGGGCATTGCAAAAGGTGAAGTTATTGTATCAAGAAGGTTATACTCCATAGGTGTTGATTACGGATAAGGAGCAAGCATTGATGTGGGCCATACCACGTGTTTTCCCCTACGCGCGTCATCATCTTTGCACGTTTCATCTATGGAACAATGTGCAAACTAATTGCAAGAGGGTTATATGGCCAGCAAAGAAGACCGAGATGGAGAGGATTATAAATCTACCGTTGGAGAAACAACAAGAAGAGAAAGATAAGTTTGAGATCAATTACAAAATAGCCGAGGTGTGTTGGGAGGATTTTCAAGTTGATTGGGAACAACTAATATGGTTGCTCACGGAACCATTATATTTCCTAAGGGAGCGTTTTGTAATGAAAAAATGGTCAACCTACCCGGATGTTATAACATATTTGAAGAACGAGTTATTGGATCCCCACAAAGAAAAGTTTGTCAGTGCATGGGTAAACCGTTATAGACATTATGACAATCAAGCCACAAGCACGGTGGAGTCGGCTCACTATCGGTTCAAGAGTAAGTTAAATGGTTGTGATGGTGGATTCGTTGTTTTTTTTGAAGCTATGGTCGAGTATTTCAAGCGTGATCTCGATAGAATTAAAGGGGATTTTGAAAAGAGCCGATCTAGAACGGTTGTGGACTACCGGGATAGCCCTTGGCTCCGGGGAATAAGTTTATATGTTTCTCAATGGGCAATCCTAAAAATTATAACGGAAGTGGAGGCTTGGGAGGAACACAATTTTCCACCGGGAATGAGATGTAATTGTCCCATTAAGTCGGCTTTGGGGATCCCATGTAGGCATGCGGTAGCAAATTATCCCACAAGGATGATTCCGATCGAAGATATAGATCCATTTTGGCAACAACTAACATTTAAAGATCCATTACCAAATCAAGGTCTTGGGGACGTGTTTTGCGACACGGAGGTACACAAGGAACTTTTTGAGAAGTATGCTTCTTTACTACCGGCGCAAAGACAACTTTGGTTGTATGAATTGCGTAGATTCAACTATCCATTCACTAGAGAAGATATTTTAGAACCTAACAAGGGGCAGGGCAAGGGTAGGCCTTCGACCAAAATAACAAAGAAACAAGAAAGGGCAGAAGCTAAGAGAAAGGTTCAAGAGGGTCCACAATTGACTCATTCAATGCGAAGAGATCTTTCGGGTTTTGAGAAGTTGAACGACTGGTACAACCTTAAACGAAAGGAAATGGAAAAAGGAGGGCCAAGCCGAGCTAGTGAAATGAAGGTAAAAGGCCGCAAGAAGAATGTGGTTGTTGCATCCCAAGAAAGTTCAAAAAGAAAAGTTGATAGTGGAGTCAAAATTAAAGACCCGGTTGTTCCATCCCAACAAGGTTCAACAACAAAAGAAGCTAGTAGTGTCCAAAGAAAAGTTGGTGGTGTGGTTGATATTAAGTTATTAGCGAGAATCCGAGGTAATGATGTCAAAGGAAAAGCATTGATGGTCGAACCATCGCAAATCACCCCATAAAGAGTTGTTAGTGGTGAGAAAGAGACGGGTTTTTTGGATGTAGGTCTGATGAAATCACCCCCTATAGATGAGGAAGGTAATTATATCCGATCTACTTACACGATATACAAAAATTACATGCACTTTTTACCACATTTTATTCATGAGTACGTCAAGTCCACCGACGATGTTGAGGGCGACGAAAATTTTGGTTACCATGTGTTCGTAGATCAACTTGGACCTTTTGAGGAGGAAAAAGAATGGTGTGACGACCAAATTACTTATGTAAAGCAAAAGTGTTTGCTTGAACTACGTGGTTTCCCCGATTTATACAAGCCAATGATGAGATTCGAAAGAAATGACACGGAGGCGGTGCTAAACGAGGAGTTCAAAGCATTTGAACGGCGTTTAATGGGGAACACTACATTGACAAGTGAATATTGGATGAGAATGCCAATATATGGCTATCTACTCGCCAACTCATTCCATTGCGTTATTCATTCCATCTCCTATGCACATAGTGTTACATACGCACCAACAAGACGTATTTTTACCGAAGAAGAATCACCAAAGATAGTCATCATGGGGTTTGTGAACATGAACCATTATATCGGCCTCCAATTGAAAGATGGATGCCCATTACCTCCATTAAGGAAGGGAGACGGTGGTGACGGAGAAATACCATTGGGTTGGTGTCATAGGTTTGAGGAAAGATTTCAAACGTGGGATGCATTACAGATTTCGAGGGATGGCCTTTATCTACTAATGAGTTCCGATGAGGATGACTATGAGTAAATGCGGTGTGAACCTATGTGTTTTGAAGGTTAGTGATAATATGATAACAATGTTTTTTGTACATTGATGATTAAAATGATAATATGATAACAATGTGGTGTGAACCTATGTATTTTGAATCACTCATTATAAATGAACAATCTAATTTTACTCTTATTATGTGTTTACAATGATAATATGATAAAAATGTGGTTATTTAGAGGTGCTTACGGCCAGGTTATACGCTGACACGACCTAGCCATAATGACCCAAGTGAGCTTTTCGCAGAATTACGGCTGAAACACTAAGCCGTGAACAAGATTACGGCTAGGAATCCTAGCCGTTTTTATGGGTACTGTCAGAATAACGGCTGAAACACCAAACCGTGAACAAGTTTACGGCTAGGAATCCTACCCGTATTTCTGGGCACTGACAGAATTACGGCTGGAAGTTCTAGCCGTACATTTCATTTACGGCTGGTAATCCTGGCCATAACTCTCCCTGGAATCTCAGTATCAGATTTTACTCCGTTACGGCTAAAACACCTAACCGTTAATCCCATTACGGCTATAAATCTTAGCCGTAACTCTCCCTGGATTGTCGGTATCAAATTTCACTTCGTTATACTTAAACAAGAATCTGATAAATTAACAATCAAAACACTAGTATCTATTCATTCAAGGTAAATTAATATCCCATTACTTAAAACAAACGAAATCACCCAAATCCATAACCTAAAACATGCTAAAAGTAAGTCTGCATAATGAAAAGATGGAATGACTTAAACAAGTACATAAAACAATCATCCACTACGACCAACAATCGAAGGAACATCCTCAGAAGATGATGAAGAACTGTCGGGAGTTTGGAAATCACTCATCCAATCATCCTCGTCGTTAGTATAGAGATCATCCATCGTTGGATTATGTAACTCTTGAAGCCTGAGAAGCAGTGTTCTTTGTTGGTCGCAATCCAAATATAAAACCTCCTCAATGTTACGGATCAGTCCCCTGGCAATCCACTTAGCTCTCTTGACCTATTTTCACATCATTCAATTAATAGTGGTACATAATTTGAGAAACGTATATAAAAAAAAGAATCATATACTTAGCCTACGTACCATCATCGTAGCAATATCACACATTGGTAGTTCCTGGGGTTCTTTCTCCTTTTCAGGGTTCCTAAAAATGATGAAAAACATATCAGAAGATAGGGCCAATTCACACGGAGTGATACAATTACGGTTAGGAAATAACAGACAACCCATCCGTTCTACAAACTATCGGCTGGGAAAAGTGAGACTTCCTAACCGTAAACATAGTCTCGGCTAAGAAACATGCAGGCAACTTGTAGACACCCTAATTTCACCCGGTCATGAAAGTATGCCGCAAGATCGTATCCGAAGAATACCGAACCTAGCTGTTTGTACGGGAACCGTGTCTACCTTCTGCTTATGCGATCACCCATCACAATTTTGGACAAAAGCGGACTTAGTAGCCTGTTTTCTAAGACCTCAAGATTATAGTCCATAATTAGTAAACCAAGCCATATGCACCAAGTCCAAATGAAAGGTTAAACTCGAGCTAAAGTGGTAATCCACTAATTAGTGCCCACTAGTTTTTGAGGCTAAGGTAGACGTACATTACAATGAGTCAAAAATGATAATCCATCGACCACCTAAATTCCGTTGCACCTATACCTATTGAGTACAACCTAAATGTCGACATTATGAGCCATGTAGCCGATGTTTCCTAGTAAAATATAAATCTAGGTATTAATTATGATCTTGATAATTTTAGAAAATGAAATAAAATAATATATAAGATTTTTGTTAAATGGAAATGATTTTGATAAAGCTAGTAATAATTTTTAGGGTTTTAATGTGACCCGTAAGATCGATATCATTTAATCCTCTGGTTACGGTAACGGAGAAAGAATATAAATAGAGAGCTAGTTTTGGAGTTTGAAGAGCAGGGAATCCGATAGAGAAATCAGTAAAGATTAGGAGGAAAACATATTATTATGGTGATTAGCTTAGTGTCTTGAGAATTACAAAGTTTGGTCGATACGATTTTGCGGAAGCTACGTTGTTGGTTGATCATTTCTATCTAAGTTACATTATCAATATATCCCGGATGAAAACAAGTCAGCTGCTTAATCCGAAAGAGTTTGTTGGTGAGCTTTGCAACTGGTAATAAATTTCCTTCGATTTATCACTTTAAGTGTTATACTCGTTTGGTTACCATATTACTAATCCCTGTGTGTTTTATTCGTTTTGATTAGAAGAGTATATACGCATAAGACCATGATGCAGTAATGGTAACTTTATTATCCAATGATAATACGTCTTCCGTTCCGTGACTTGTTAGCTCCACTCAATATTACTGAGGTGTAGTCTTACACGGACTATTTGGCATTTTAATACAAATTGTTTGGGCTTGATCGGTTTGTTTCGTATGGTCTTCCAGTTGTGCACAATAATCCCGTTTGGCATTAGCTAGTCTTGGTTCATTTTTCATGATATTTAGATTGTGATAATATAATAATAATAATAAATGATAGTCTTTATAGGAATTATAATAATAATAATAGTTTGATTTGATATTATTGAGTTGCATTGATAATAATAATAGTAGTAATAATAATAACCACAATAGTAATAATACTTTTATTTTGGGATTTGATTTATTTGGGTGCATCTGATATTTTGGTATTTTTTCCTGGTATAAGTTCATATTTTTATATATATATATTTGTCATATAAACTCTAGCATCCCAATTATAAAGTAGGGGTCAATCCTTAGATTGGACGGGTTAGGTGTCTCACACCTTCCTAGCTCGTATCTTGATTCCCGAACTCATCTCTGTTTTTGGACCAATGTAATTTTTGGGTCCCAACTCCCTGAGTTGGGTGGCGGCTTCGATAAATAATTATTCCAAGTGTATTTTTTCATTTTAGATATTTTAGAGATCTTAACGGATTTCGACGGTATCTACACAACCTAACCGTAAACTTAGTATCGGTTGGAAAATATAAATAACGGTTAGGAAAATTTAATTACGGTGAGGAAACTCCCAGCCGAAACACTCATCACTCAATTTTACTCTGCAAACACAGGACGACTTACGGCTGGGAAAGTCCCATCCGTAAAGGTATTTCACGGTTGTGATCTCAAATTTTCCTAACCGCATGAGACATTAACGGCCGGGAGTTCATGATGTCCCAACCGTTAGGTATACATTACTGCCAGGACGATATCATATCCCAGCCGTAAACGTTCAGAAAACAATTTTTTAAAACCCTAAAACCATCAATCGAACCTATTTTTTCAATCTAATGGTAAAATAGCTGGTGGGTTTTTCGATTCTTACCTAGTAGGAGTCATTTGTGGAGGATTCGCAGGTGTTTGAACAGATTGGTTCACCACATCTCCATTAAAAGGAACATCAATAACTTGCCCAGTTTTAGAATCAGGGTTCAATCGGCCGGATCTTGTCACTCTTGATCTTGCTGCCATCTTGAGAATCAACTTTAGAATCGATTCACATTGAGCTGCTTCAGAAATCAGTGGAGAAGAGAGGGAGATATTGTTAGGTTTTGGAGAGTGTTTTGGAGAGGTTTTGGAGAGTGTTTTTGAGAAGAAGAAGAAAGAAAATGAAAGGGTTTTGATTTTTTGGGCTTGAATAAGGAATGGGTTTTGATTATATAAGATTTGATTTTAAAATTGATTTATTAGGGAAGGGTAAATCTGACTTTTGAATCACTTGAGATCTCCCCCTATCCATATTTTGGCTAGCCAAAGAACATTAAGCCCTCAAAATCCTTAAGGGTTCGAGCCCCAATAATAGGATTCTTAAAAAACCCTTAGTCCTCGATATCTGTGTAAAGAGACAGTAATTTGTGGTATATTACCTGAGCATGTTCTAACTTTAAAGACTTTGTCCCACCTCTTTGGAGGTAGACAGTGCGTAGCACATAAACTTTTATGCATGGCAACATTTTCAGAGCAACAACACGTTATACTCCTACATCTGTGGGTAGGCTGAGGCTCGCATCAGTATCAGATCGATACAGATCCATACAGATCGAGATTAGATATGGAAACTGGTTTTGTTTGGAATCGGTGATACTAATTACTGATATAATTTGAAAGTATCATGTTGATGCCGGTGAGGGATAGTATGATCTGGAATCCGGATACTTGATACTGCCAATGATGTTATTTAGAATTCTAGACTAGAGAGGTAAGAGAACTACTCGTGCAAAATAATATTTTGACAATCCCAAGAGAAATTTTCGTACAAGAGCTACTTCAGCCACAAGAAGGATTAGGGTTGGTCTTAGGAAGGGAAGCAGAGATAAAGAGAGATCAGAGAATAGAAGAATTACTCTAAGAGTTGTTGAGAAAGCTGTGTTTAGCTTGGTGAATAGATGGGATATTTATAGTTGAATTCTCTAACTCAAGTCGATGAAAATAGAGAATATTTGTCGTGCGAGCCATTCCTCTCGTCTGTTCTGGAATAGCTGGGATAGATCAGGATAAGTTTATCCTCTTATTACCTTTCACCTCCTTTACTCTCTTTCGTGGTGAGAAATAAGCCGGTTATTTCTCACACATGTTGTAGAACACCATACCAAAATCCTAATTTGTATCCCCCAATTGTGTTTGACTGAGTTAGCATTTGCGATGATACGTTGATAGGGTAGGATATTCTCTATAATTGACGTTGGAAGGGATATAAGAATATTCCCTTATTTGTAAGTGTGACTAGGGTGAGTCACGTGAAAGGATAAGAAATGTCTTAATAAATTGTATGCAGAGTGTGAGATGAGCTTAGACGGAGCTCTATATATGCATGTCCGGACACATATGTTATGTGGAGGTTGAACTCTTGCTAGTGGGCCCCTCTGATGAACATGCAGAGCTTAGAGATGTTTATCCACGTTTTTGGGAAAGATTGTGCGAATCAAACTCAATTTTGTGAGCTTGTTGGAGAAGCTGAAAAGGAGTGCCTAAGGTGAGGCTTACGCCCGAGTCTTATTCTTGTACGAGACTCTGCATATAAGTTGGTTTAGCTCAGATTATCATGAGGCCGGATGAGGTTTAACTCACGAGATTAAGCCTCTTCAGAGTCAGTAGGACGTGTTCGAGACAGAGAAATAAAGAGAGGCTTGCATGCCTAATAATGTCTCTGTGAGACCATGGACCACTTGTGTTTGGCCAGCTTATTCCGCAGGGATATGCTAGGAGTCAATCAGGAATGTTCCCGTATTATAGGGCCGAGATGACCAGTGTATCTCGAAAGGGTGTTCTAGGAATCTATTACAGGTTCCAAGGAGAATAACCAGTGTATCTCGTGGGGATGTTCTAGGAATTATCTAAGAGACCTCAATTAGTCGATTCGACGCCTAGAGTAGACATGAACAGTCGTTATCTCGTGGGACTGTTCTCGGAATCAATATCAAACATCGAGGAATCGTACTATGGGAGACGGGATGTCTCCGCTCATGCTCATAACTCAGTCGTGTACGTTTTTGTTGATGGTGGATTTTCAACAAAGGACTAAAATCATAAAATCATGATCTTGCATGTCTCTGACACGGCTTCAGGAATGTATGTGAAACTTATATTTTAGGATTCGTGAAAGCTCATTTCATAATCTCTGACTGAGCGTACACCCTCTCATAGCCTTATATGAATATGTTATTCGTAAAGCCTCCCCGGCTGAGATTTTCGACACTTCACATATTTCATCAACACCTCTATCTACATAGAATCGAAATAATTGGACGGCTTCTAGACATATTGCATGCTAGTATAGAGCGTTAACGTCTTCGGGATGCCACACTGTTCCCTGACTATGTAGAGAGAATATTATAGAATCTCTTAATGATTGGACGACTCCTATACATATTGCATGCTAGTATAGAGCGCTAACGTCTTCGGGACGCCACACTATTCCCGGACTATGCACAATCAATATTCAGAATGAGTATGATGCTTCCATCATCTCATACCTCATTGTCGAATAAACAATGCTCCTAGACATATTGCATGCTAGTATAGAGGGATTCATGGATTGAATTCTGCGCAACATTCATTAATCGAATTCCTAGAAAAATAATCTATTCTATCTCATTACTCTGTTTCATGTCTTATTACCGACTGAATTCCGTTGATAAATAATAGATAATCAATCTACTTTATTACTCCGTTTCGTGGCTTATTCTCAGCTGAATTCCACGAATAAGTAATAAATATTCATTGTCCAGGCATTTGGGTCACCACCGAGTAAGCCCTAAGAAAATGGTGCGAATGTACTTAACAATAATGCACGAACGAGCACCCAAATGCTTAAACGAGCATTCAAAAATATGGACGAACGAGGAAATATATGTGAAACAAGAGATAAATAATAATAAAATAAAAATAAAAGAGAGGCGCGCGGGATCGGGCCCTCCGGCCGGCCGTTCATGCCGCCGTGGCCGGTCCACGCCTCTCCCCTTTTATTTTTTATTTTATTTTATTACTTTCCTCATCTCATGAAAACTCCCTTGTTTGAGCAAACTTCCTCGTTTGAGCAAAACTCCTAGTTTCTCCATATTTCCTGAAGTGATGAAAAGTAATAATATAAAATAGAGAAGAGCATGGGACCGAACACATGGGACGGCCGCCGGTCCCATATCTCCCAATTCCTTATTATTTTATTATTATTATTTCCTCCTTCATCTCATGAAACTCCTTCGGTTGAGCAAAAACCCGGGTTTTTCCATATTTTCTCAAATATTGCTCGAACTATCAAAAAGCCAAAAAGTCAATTGGTCACATGACCGACCGGGCTTCTCACGGCACATATTAAAATATCATTATTTTAATATTCCAAAAATATTGGTCGCGCGAGAAAAATTCTACTTACTCACTCAAGCAAAATCGAGAGTCTCAATCAAGATCAAACACTTCTGAAAATCCAAAATATTGCTCAAACGTGAACCAGAAAATACCCAAATTCTCAAAATTCAGTCATGGACAATATTGTGACACAGATATGCCACCTTGACCGACCAAGGTCGGCCCTTAGGCTTGCAGAAGCCGGACGGTCTCACACCCTATTAACGATTTTGACCTAATTAATCCTCTACAGTTCATATTGGGTTCAAACTCTTTCCAACCAATTTGGAAATTGATCAATCAACCACCAGCTGGTCCCAAGACCACCAAGGGCCGGTCTCACACTCCTTTATTGGTCCCTCATCTCTCCATAATTAGGTTTTACCACCTAATGCTCAGACGAGCACTTTTTAATAATGATTAAACGATCATTTAATCATCTTTTCACCAACTGGTCTACAAAGGACTTTGGTGCACTCTCCTTCGAGCACTTGGGCAATACATGGTCGGCCATCATCCCATGTATCCGGTCCCTCTCTCGATCATTGGTTGATTTCCAGTAAATCAACAATCGACGAAAATTAGGGTTTCAAATCAAATGCTCTGCAAAGCATAATTCTGAACATACTCAAACCCTAATAGTTTTATGTTGATCTAGAAATCAACATTCTAATTAATTATATTATTTGGTCCCGCTACCAATAATTCATGAATCGAACAATATTGCTCAAACGAGCAATATTTGCTTAAACTAGCAATATTTATTTTACACGATCAACTGGGCTCAGAACTCATTGATTCAACTATCAATTGATCGACCGAGCAATATTCCTCATGTTGATTCAACTATCAACATTCGAGAATTTTATTGATCTAGCAATTAATATTCTGATTTAATGTTTGGTCCTGCTATCAACATTTTTGCTCGACTAAGAAACATTGTCCGAACAAACGATATTTCTGGTTCTACGCTGTCATTCGATCATTCATGGTATATTAAATCAGAAATAAGCATTCTGCATAAGTCAACAATATCTCTGATTTCCTATCGAACATATCAGAATAAGTCCTTGGTCGAGCAACCTAAACGTGCGATCATTCAAATTCCAAAAATATCATTATTACCTCGACTGGTAAAATGATACATCACAATTCATCAAGACTCAGCGTTTGAGCGTGTCCCAGCAGACACCTTGTGCTCAATCCATGAGTCCCAGAGCATATCACATTCGTTCATTATGCTCGACTTAACAATGCTAAGACTCATTGTCTAGTCAAGTCAACAACTGACTAATTAAATACACGTCTTCCTTGCAGACACCCGTTCGTGAGACATCAATCACGTCACATAGGGGATAATTACTAGGGTTTTAGTCTAGCGGCCTATGACACATGTGTTCACCCATGATGAGAAATGTGAGTAAGTCGTGCAAGCGGTTGAGGGAGTTAGAAAAGTAGTGGATGGATAATCAACCAAGTCTCCGTACGACATGGAACTGATTTGACCACAATTTCCTACTCTTTCACTCGATCAACCGTCACACCTACTGGGATCAATGTGTTTACTATTCTTGCAATTTAAATAAGTCTCTGAATCCATGATTGAACAACCAACAATCATCATCTACAGAATAATTCCCATCCGAGCAATCACCCTCAAGAATTCAATCAATCAACCAAAACTTATTCGAACTCAACAGTTCATAGAAAACTTGCAGAAATCATCATACATCCACAATCTTTGATCATCATTGATCTCACACAGTTCTCAACTTCCCTCCTACAGATCGACCCTCTTCCGTCTTTGTGACTGAAATGACTCTGGAACAATCATTGTCTTGGTTTAGGCCGGAGTCCTACAGATTGATCTCTCGAACTCAAAGCACTCCCATGCAGTGCATATGTTATAAGCAGGTTTAAGCAGTTTGCTCGGTCAAGGAGTCTCTGTCCGCACGGTCGTCTCTTCACTTCCCTAAAAAAACAGCAAATTGTTTTTCCCCATCTACAGATTGGCGACCACAGTGGGAGATTAATCTCTCGGTTGCAATTCCAATTCGTCAAAATGGTCGGTCTTAGGTCTGATTAAACTAACCCAAATTCCGGTCAGAGTCTTTCGAACGCTGACACTCCTCATGTTCATTCGAACGAATCTGGTAATATTCATCATTCCTACTTTACGACTCATTTCCTCTCTATCGATGCATTCGTTGGAGAAATTCCATCATTGGCTGAGCTAGCAAGAAGGCAATAAATTTTAGCAAGAAATGTAAATCGATTGAAAGGAACAATCGATAACCTATTCACCTGCATGGTGGATTTGACAAGACTTTTCGGAGCCGAAGTGGTGGAACGTCCAGAATCTGATATTGATGCCCGTCCTCAAGCCAATAGTTTCACTACTTATGAGAAGCCGGTGGAGCAAGAATTCACACACTTGATCGAAAATCTATGTGAACTCCTGCACTTTTCCAGAGATCAACGTACGAACACATTTGTTGCACTCAACCAAATATCATCTGACGTGAAACTAACTCCGTCGTCTCTAGCAGTCGAAGAAATATCCATGGTGTCTGAACATTCGATCAACAACATCACTTTTACTGAAAAAGACCGAATGGAAGAAGGACATAATCGAGCCTTGTACGTAACCGCTTTTATCAAGGACTCTGAATTCAGGAGAGCTCTCGTCAATACAGATACTTCTACCAACCTTATTTCTCTCAAGACTCTCAGAGCGGCCAAGGTACCACAAAGAAAGATTGTTCGTCAACCCATCTTGATGACGGGTTTCAAGGAAGCCAGAGCCATATATACGGGTATGCATATGTAGACCTAAAAGTGGGATTTATTCAATCAACGGTCAAATTTCACGTAATTGAGAAAGAACCTGACTATCATATGATACTCGGACGACCGTGGCTCTATGATAACAAGGTTGTTCCCTCGATATTCCATCAATGCATGAAGGCTCTGCTCAACAACAAGATTGTTCGCATCGCAGCTTCATCATCTCCTTATGTTACGGTCTATGATGTTGAGTTCCTTGAACCTCAAAAAAGCATCGCTGAACCTCCGAGCAAGATCTACAGCACCCCACTCCCAGAATGGAAGTCCATTGAGAAAGCTGCTGACAAACCATCATCTTCAACGGCTGAAGTAAGATCCTCCAAGTCACCTGCGACACTACTAAAGCGTTATCAGGATCAGGGCTCGACTCACGACATACTAAGAAGGGATCTCACTTTATAACCAGCTATGATGCGGAAGGAAGGATCATTTACCTCCGACGCGGAGATTAACAATTAGCAGGGGAGGTCGATGAAAACTCTCCCCGCCCCGAAGAATCATGCCAGAACGAACGATCGCCTGAAGAAGAAATTCAAGATGCTCCACGTCAATTGCAAGATGGCACCAACTCCACTACTGATGATCTTGAAACAATCAACATCGGAACGGAGGAAGATCCAAGACCAATTTTGATCAGTTCTGCAATGTCATCAGAGGAATGAACATGATTGATAAGCCTGCTGAAGGAGTATCAAGATATTTTTGCTTGGACGTACGAGGAAATGCCCGGTCTAGATGACAAATTGGTCACGCATCACTTGCACATAACTCTCGGCTCCAAACCTGTCAAACAACCGCGTGGGGGTAGTTTAGACATCAAGTCGAGAAACAAATTAAAGTTGAAGTTCATAAACCACTAGCAGCTGGATTCATCAAACCCATTCAACACCCGACATAGCTAGCGAATGTTGTCCCGGTCAAGAAGAAAAATGGTTAGATCCGATGCTGTGTAGATTTCAGGAACCTGGATAAATGTTGCCCGGAGGATGATTTTCCCTTACCCAACATCGACATGCTCGTAGACCAGTGGTCATGGAATGTTTTTATTTGTGGATGGATTCATTGGCTACAACCAGATCAAGATGTATGAACACGATGCTAGCAAAACTTCATTCCGAACACCCATCCGGAATTTTCACTACAGTGTGATGCCTTTCAGATTAAAGAATGCAGGTGCTACCTATCAACAAGCAATAATTATTATCTTTAACGACATAATGCATAAACAAGTAGAAGATTATGTCGACGATGTGGTCATCAAATCAAAAAATCGATCATCTCACCTAGATGTTGTAAGACAAGTCTTCGAAAGATGCAGAAAGTATAAATTGAAGATGAATCCGATGAAATGTGCATTTGGTATTTCTTCTGGGAAGTTTCTAGGTTTCCAAGTCACGGTAGAAGGGATCAAAGTCGACCCAGACAAGACAAAAGTTATTACCACCATGCCTCTTCCACATACTATGAAAGAGCTTCAAAGCTTTATGGTCAAGGTAAAGTACATCTGACGTTTCATTCCAGGATTGGCTCAACTTGTTGCTTCGTTCACTCCTCTACTGAAGAAGGGAGCAAATTTTGTATGGAAGAATGTCCAACAAGATGCTTTTCAAAAGATCCAGCAAATACTATTATCACCCGCTGTCATGAAATTCCCGGTTCAAGGACGACCATTGATACTATACATAGCTTCTAGTGATGTTGCTGTTAGGGATCTCCTTGTCCAGGAAGAAGAATAAGGCGTCGAACATCCAATCTACTACTTTAGCCGTATGATGAGAGACGCTGAACTCCGGTACCCTAAAGCTGAAAGAACGTGCCTAGCCTTGGTTTATGCGATCCAGAAGTTCAGACATTATTTACTGTCCAACAGAGTTGTACTCGTTTCTAAAGCTGATCCTGTAAAATTGTTACTATTGAATCCAGCCTTGATAGGGAGACCTGCAAAATGGTTACTTCGGATGCCAGAGTTTGACATAGCGTGTGTCTCACCCAAAGAAATCAAGGGCCAAACAGTTGCATATTTACTCGCTGCCTTTCCAGGGGAAGACATCACAATCTTACATGAGGATGTGCCGGGTGAGTTTCCGGAAATTTCAGTCATTAAAGAAGAAACTTGGTTACTATACTTTGATGGATCCGCCACTCCTAGCAATGATACCGGCGGAGCAGGTGTGGTGTTGGTATCCCCGTCCGGTGAAGTCTTCTCACACTCGTTCAAGATGGATTTCCACAGCACCAACAATTCAGCAGAATATGAAGCTTTCTTGTTAGGATTATCCTTGGCCAAGCAAGCAGGAGCAATGCACCTGGACATAAAAGGAGACTCAAAGTTATTAGTCAATCAGATGAATGGTGTATACTCTCTCAAAGAAGTAACACTTGCTCCATTCAGAGATGAAGCACAACGACTATTAGCCCATTTTGTTGATGCAACAATCATCCATATTGGTCGTGCCAACAATAGGCATGTTGACTGTTTGGAAACTATTGCTTCAAAACTACAATTTGAAGGTCTATCACTGTACAAAGACATTATGTATCATCCACTTGGCTTACTCAAATTGAAGATGCTCAAGCAAGCGACTGGCAGGCACCTATCATTCATGAATTGAGCAGTTCTCTTACAAAAGGGAAAATTAGCCTCAAAGAATTAAAAAACTTGTTTCTGCTACATGGAGCATTATATTACTGCAACCCTGATGGATCTTTGTCACGATGCCTCAGAGATGAAGAAGCGAACGGGCAACTCAAACGCATACATGAGGAAATATGCAGACAAATGTTGGTGGTGACACTTTATAGGAGACTCTAAAGACTCGGGTACTATTGGCCCTCCATGGAAGCTCAGTCGAGAATGTTGCAAGGATCTTGTCCTAATTGTCAAACACCGCCTCATCATTTAGAATCTATGATAATTCATCACACTGGGGACTAGAGAGAACCTTTCATCAAGTATCTTCGCAACAATGATTTGACACCAGAGAAGAAAGAAGCAACCAAGCTCACTCAGAGATCTAAGAGGTTTGTCTATCTTGAGGGGGTCTTGTATCGCAAAAGCTTTGGTGAAAGCTTATTGAGATATCTAGCCAAGCATGAAATCCTAACAATCTTGAAAGAAATAAACGGAGGAGAACATCAAGGAAATAGGAAATTATTTCTCCAGATTCATGAGAAATATTATTGGCCAACTATGGAGGACGCTGCAGCCGCCTACGTTCAGAAATGTCATCAGTGCCAGATCCATGGTAACCTCATTCACACTCCTTGTCTCCCATTACATTATGTGAGCAGTCCATGTCCTTTCTACAACTGGGGACTGGATATCATCGGAAAAATCAATCCAGCGTCTTCGAAGCAGCATGAATACATCATTACAGCAACTAAGTATTTCACCAAATGGGTTGAAGCTATCCCTCTTCGAAGCACCACTGGAGTCACGATTGTAGATTTCATCAAGGAATACATCATATGTAGATTCGGCGTTCCTAAACATATCATCACAGATAACAGAACTCCTTTTGCCAACAAACATGTGGAAGAATTGCTCGAAGAATATGGTATCAAACAGATTTTCTCTACACCGTATTATCCCCAAGGAAACGGACAAGCGGAGAGTACCAACAAGACTTTGATCCGGATTCTCAGTTGAACGGTTCATGATAATCCTCGAACATGGCATGAACAACTTCATATGGCTTTATGGGCCTATCGAACCGCACCTAGAAGATCAATCAGGACCTCACCATATTCCCTCGTCTACGGTGCTGATGTCATTCTCCCGGCTGAGATCAAGATTCCTTCATCTAGGATTGCAACGGCCAGTAGAGTACAATAGGATGAAGCCGAAGTGTCCAATTCAAGAATTGTTGAACTGGACATGCTCGAGTCAAGGAGAGCTAAAGTGGGAAAATATGTGGAAGCTTACAAACAAAGGATTTCCAGAGCATACAACAAAATGGTAAGACCTCGAACATTTCAAGTAGGAGATTTGGTGTTAAAAACAACAAAACATATTCAACAAGACATGCCTTCTCCCAAGTTCTCTCCAAAATGGGAAGGGCCGTAAGTAATCATCAAGGCAGTATCCAGTGGATATTACAAAATCTTAGCTGTTAATGGAGGAGTGGAAGGAAACATAATCAACGACAAGTGTCTCAAAGCATATTATGCTTGAATGATCAGTGAACAATTACTTTAATTTCAAAATATAATTTATATTCCTTCAAAGAGTATGCAATATGCTCATTCGTTCAAAATTCAAAATAAATTTCATTAATCTAACAGAGAAAGTTCCTTCATCAATCAATCATTCTACTTTATCCAAAACCAAACCTAAACCTGCACAGGTAGCAACCTCAAACACTCACCTAGAATAAACTGTCTAACAACAAATAATTCTTACTAAAAGCCATCTCAAGACTCTTTTGGAAGTTTTCAGTCTTCACTCTCAAGTCCTGGATAGCTTTCTCAACTCTTATCGACTCCAGTGCGAGCGCTCTCTCCTCTTCTATGATAGAAGTTGAAGCAGAAATCATATTAGCAGCAACATCCGCTCTATCAATCTTATTGATGACCTCAAGCCAACGACGGAGCCAACCTACATTGAATCTCAAAGCCTCACAATTCGAGATCAGGTCATCCCATCGATGAAGCTATTTATTCTCGACATCACGTAAGTTCTTCTTGTTCATTTCATAATGATCGGCAACAGTCCGGCAACAGTAGTCAGAATAGTTGGCAGAAAGTTCCTCCACACTTCAGTAATGACAATATGTCTGTACTTCCTCCAAATCCTGGTGTAGAGAGATGCATAACACTTGGGCACGATGAAGCCACCAACGAGTTGATTGTCCGAGCAAGAATTTTCCATGGGGACGTCAAATAGGAGTCCATCTGTCGGGTACTCACCAATAAGAGCTCAGAGATTAGCATCTATAAAGGCCGAATCATTTCCAGTATGAGCATCATCATCAACTGCCACAACAGACTTTTTACGTTTTCTCTTTCAACGGCAACAACGTGAACATCAACCTGCAACGACATCTAGGTTCAATAAGGGTTTGGAAAATCGCTCAAATAAATCTCTGATTGAAAACAAACTTACAGATGTTCCGGCGTCTGTATGAGCGGATTTGAAATGAGCAGGTGCTTTGACAGTCCATTTAGGTCTTAAGTTATAAGGAGCAGAGGAAAGTCGGTCATCATGATTAATCTGCAACAAATATTCATAATAAGCTATTGAGCGCACAAAAGAAAGAAAGAGAAAGAATATTTCATACCAGATTAGGAGTTTATAAAAAGACGAGGGTACCCAAATATACCACAATCTTAACCTTTTTCACCTATAAGTCCTCTTACCGAAAGTGATTGTCTATGGAATGAGTCGAGACAATACAACGAATCAGTATTCACACTTTGTGTGATCGTCTATGGATACAAGATCGAGACCTTACAACAATCAAAGTGTGATTACTTGATAATAGGTTCGGACTTAACCAAACTCTATAGGATCACTATCAAGTAATACGGAGTTAACGTTTGTGTAATTTACTTTAAATTATAATAACAACAATTATAATTGCGGAAAAAAAAAATGACACAGCAAGATTTTGTTAACGAGGAAACCGCAAATGCAGAAAACCCCCGGGTCCTAGTCCAGAATTGAATACTCTCATAATTAAGCCGCTATACAAAATCACACCAACTTCGTATAGTTGAGACCAAGCAACTAAACCTATAGTTCACCAAGTTTCTTCAGTATCCCTACACTTCCGACATTCAATAAGTGCACACACTGGAACAATTCCTTTGGTTCGTATTCCAAACAGTAAAGGAACAACAAATCTGTTCGGTAACAACTCTATTCAATATCAGTGATATGAGTTAGACAAAGGCTCTTCTGTTTAATCCAATAAACTGCTTTGTCGGGTTTAGATCTATCTATCCAACAACTACGAAAGTAAAAGAGTTTAGATTTTGCAATCAATAATAGGATCTACCAAGATACTAAATACTGATGCCGATCTACGCAACTATTCAATCAAGTCTATCAAGATAAACAGATTATAGTTGGATCCTTGCCAATCAAGTTTTGTGCACACCAAAGATTATGAAACCAATAAGAAATCTTTTTTGTCTTCAAATCTTCTTAAATCTTCAATAAACACCTGCACACCACAACTTGAATCTTGTGATCAATCACACACAGAATGGAGTCTGTTAACAATGGATTATCACAAGATGACTTTAGATCTACAAACAGTTCTAAAGATCCCGTCGACACTTCGATCTAGTTTGAGTGAATCTTATATCAGAAGAGAAGATTCTCAAGAATAAACAAACTAGGTGCAATCAAAGTTCAACAACCGTTGGTCAATCAAATCAAATCGAAAACTGATAATACTGCAATTATCTAGTTTCCCACCAACGGTACTCGTAGAGCTTCTTGATCCCACAGAAGTCTTTAAACGAGCGGTCGTAAGAGATTTCGCCTAATTAGGGTACTTTCCTCTCCGAATAGATGGCTCCACCAGTAACAACACAACAAGGTAGTTTTGCCTGCTCTTAGGATAGTTTGCTCGAAATGCAAACTTTGGTATTTATAGACCAAGGAAGTTTGGACACCAAGGAATTTCCAAAACCGAATATTCTTAAGATATGCAATAAATTCCCAAATCGGTTTTCATAATTCCTAGAAATGCTCTGTCCAAAAATAACCGAAATCCTACTAGAATATCTCCAATTAGTAAATGCACATTACCAATTTTTATTTTCCAGAGATATGCGTTTTAATTGCTGGTAATTAAAAGCATATAAAAATTAACAACCTTAATTAAAAGACTCTCAACTTATTTCGGTCCAGGATCTCCTTGAGTTATTAAGGAATATCTTTGAACAATAAAAGATAAGAGTTACTGAACATGTTCAAAGTATGTCGACATCTTCTTTCTTTGTAAATCCTTTTTCATATTTACAATCTTGGAACCGATTATACCACACTTCCAAACAAGTTTAGAACTGGTTCATCTGATTTCCAACAACTATGTGATTCAATACACTAACATGGGTTTACGGTTCTACCTTAATATGGTTACTGGGACCGGTTACATCAGTTACCAGGATCGGTTACGTTAATTACCAGGACCGGTTACCATATTCTCATGGTATTACTTGTGATCAGTCAACAAGTTACCAGGACCGGTTACACCAATTACAAGGATCGATTACACACTTTTTTGTGATCGGTCACACCAATTACTAGGATCGGTCACACCAATTACAAATATCGATCATACCATCTTAGGTGATTACTTAGGATCGGTTACACTAATAAAAGTCATACCAATACATAAGTCAGGCACTATGATTAGTTTTACCAAGAACATAACAAGTTATGATCGGTTCTACTAACTCACACATATTGGTAATCCAAAGATATGCAATGAATAACAATACCAATAAGCCTAGCAATTTCCCTTTTGATTCATAAAACAAGTTCATGAATGTACTTCCTTTAAACTAATGTAAACATTATTTCTTAGGACGAAATTTTCACCCATACCCATACACATAATCACAATAGCATTCATACGATTATGTCGATGTCTTATATACGAAGTTCAAAAGATAAGCGTTATACTTTATATTCTGATTCCTTAACACTATGTCTACTAGGGTATAATCATTCATAGCTTCGCAATTATGTTTTCAATATAGCACGACTTGAAAGATACGTTAGGAATGAAACAGTTCAAGTCACAATATTACTAACCTCAAAAGGAAGGATGATGTCGTTGATGTAGCTTGTTACTTCTTCACATTCTTCAAGTCTTCAAGTAATACTTGTATGTCTCATAATCCTAATCTTTCTAGTCTAACCTATACGAAGTTGTCTCTAGTACATAATCAAGCGACTCTTTAATTGAGTTTTGATTCACTAAAATATGACAACCAAACTTTACATACCAACGCTTGGTGGGTTCAACCGAGCTATGCTCTAACAATCTCCCCCTTTGTCAATTTTAGTGACAAAACTCTTACAATCATATGGATAAACAAATTACAAAAATTCATTATACATACGCTTGATTCCAAGTTTCAACAGCACAAAAACCTGCATATATTCAATCCATAAATACCGTTGTTGACATTTAAATAACAAAGCTAATACTCCCCCTAAAGGTAAGATAGGTAGATTTTCAATCCACACATCTTTGTTATTTCTCTTTTGTAGTCCAAATAACTACAAACATCATATGATATGTTTCCCCCCCTTAGTCAATGTTTTACTCTTTCGTTAGATATAACGTTTAAGCACAATTGTCCTTTCCTTAGTGATTACAAATCACTTGTTTACTCCATATATTTCTCCCCATTTTTGTCACAAAATGACAAAGGTCCGAGCAAATACCAAAACCGAAAGGATCTTATAATATTAAAGAATTGTACAACCTATAAGAGTTAAGCACGAAGGTTTCACATACCACTTTAGATAACCAATATCAAAACCGAAACTACAAGTAATTTGGTTTTAATATGTTATCAAGGAAACAATTGCCCGAAGCAATTTTCCCTAATAGTTTAACAAATTGACTAAGAAACTTAGTTCCCTTGCTAAACCGATTGCACAAATACAATCGCTTATTTCGATAAGACCAAAATAAAGATTAGAATTAACTTTATTTTTCTCATCAGGCTCTAATTATTCAGACAATAACTTAGACCTTACACTTTAGACAAGACAAATACTAGGTTAGTTAATTAATATTTCTTGTCAAGCATTCGATTAGACTTGAATAACCGAATCCTTTACTTTTGATAAGTCTAACTAAGATCAGAATTAACTTAGTTTCTCTTATCCGGAATCGAATTGGACTAAACATATGATCCCGTATTTTGTTAAGCCATAAACAATACATACAAACCAGATAAATTGACTTGCACAATTATTTCTCTTAACCGGAAGCAATTGAAACAAACATAGACATTAAAGCACCGCAATTGCACCGAAATTTCGTTAAGTCTAAAACAATTGATACCAAACAATAAAGAAGGATATCAAACCAGTTTTTCTTAACCGGAAACAATTGAATCACACACACATACATCCATACACACATAATGGAATAAACATCAATTGTACCGAATTTTGTTAAGAAAAAGCAAAATATATGCAATAAACTCAAGCTTTTCTTAAACAGGAAAACGATTAACTAACAAATTCGTTACCTCAAATTCCGTATCCTCTTCTCTCCAGAAAGATATATCATTAAGCGCAAGTTCAAGTTAGAACTCTCCCCCATTGTGTTGTCATTCTCTCGTAAGAACAAAAGAACAACAACAAGAGCAACCTTTACCAGAGAAAGGTTGAATCGGTTATAACTAATGCGTGCGAAAGAAAAAGTTGAAAACCCGAAACACATATGCTTTTATGCTAAACCAAAATCGATTCAACATATTGTGACTTTTTCACATATGAGTTTCAATAGGAACACCTTATGATCCTTTGATAAAGCCTACCAACATGGGCTAGAACTTAATCCCGCTAAATCAAAAAGCCACACAAACCATAAGGGTTCACACATCATATGAGATCGAATATTAAGGTTAAGAACCGAAATCAAACATCCCATAAACACATAGCAATAATATAAAGCATTCAAGCACATGCTATGTAATCGAAAAATTATCACAAGAAAAATTATAAAATAATAATTTTATTCATAAATAGATAGTTTTATTCAGCAATAGACCTTACACAATAATTGAAAGAAATCAAAAATTGATGTCTATTTCGTTGCAAATAAGAGAGTAATCTTATTTCTTATTGTCATCTTCTTCTTCCCCACAAGTAATTCTGTTTACGGGGAAATCTCATCGAGTAGACACTGAAACTTCCACAAAACATCCTCATAATGATTAAGAGAGATGGTAAGATGCATATCATTATTTGAGGAGTTCTCATGGGCTATTTTTATTAACTCTTTATAGTAGAGTACTCGTTTCCATTCAGCATCAACTCTTTTGTCAAGAAAGACTCTTCTTCCGATTAGGTCCAGTACATCATCTAGTAAACTGGATGCATGCACCTTTGAAGAGGATATGAGTTAAATTAAATGATGGCATGTATTGTTGCACAAGGTTAGCCTGTCCGAATCCAGGGAGTCAAGATATTTCTCAATCTTGTGAATACAGTCATCACTGACTATTTCCCCACAGACTACTCCATTCACCTCATAGAGAATTTGATAGCACTTCCCCTTGAACATCCGAGCAAGTTTCTTGGAGAGAATCATTGTTGTCAGTTTTCTCCTTAGATCTTCATTGTATCATCTTTGAAAGTATGCTTGTGAGAACCTCAAGATGAATATTTTGAGAAATCAAAATATTTACCTTAACCGAAAATATTATGAAAACTTGCAGAATAATCCAAGTTTTTATTTCCGATGTTGAGAAAACATCTATTTTTAAGAAAATATATTTTCGGTAACAGATTCCTTCGATAAAGATGATACTAATCCATTTATGGATTTTTAGGAACCGAAATGGCCCATAGAGCCGAAGATCAACCCATGAGTTATAAGTTATATTTTGAAACATAAGATAACTTGACTCATCTAGGTTACCGATTCCTTTTAGCCTGTTACTGGTTTCGAAGAAACCATTGTGTGGTGAATGCATATGGCTACTTTTCATAGAGAAGATAAAGAGATACTTCTTGTTCTTAAACTCATAAGTTTGAAGTATTTCTTTAACTCGAATTATATTGTAATAGGATTTTATTACAATATTGTTTTTTAATACAGTAAGAGTTCTTACTCTACTAGTTACGTTTTGAGTTACTTGATTCTTTGTTTGACAATACCTCTCCATATGGTTGCTTCGAAATTCTAATCCAACTGGATTGTTTGTGAATATTTTTGATACAGGACCAAAGGTAAGATTCACAAAACTTAAGATTTTGATATAACAATTTCTCTTGGTGAAATGTTCACGATGAGAAATAGAAGCAACTGAGGAGATATTTCGTAACCCATTTAGATCAACATTATGATACCTTGTTGAACTGTATTTATTTCCTTGTTTGAAATATCCATCATAAGTGGAAATCAGTGGGTTGTCTCTTAGATCTAAGAGAATTTTTCTTGAGAAATCGTAAGTTCCTGACCAACTTCTAAATGATTCCTTTCATGAGAGTATTGCATTCTTCATTCGTGTCCTCCACCACGGAACTTTGAAGATGTCAAATCCTGCTACTACATTAACTGAATCACCCAATAGATTCATTTCTTATAGGTTGGATTGCACCAAACACAGATTGTTAGATCTTTTTGTGTTTGCCTACTCTGATACCAATTGAAAATACGAGGGTACCCAAATATACCACAATCTTAAACTTTTCCACCTATAAGTCCTCTTACCGAAAGTGATTGTCTATGGACTGAGTCGAGACAATACAACGAATCGGTATTCACACTTTGTGTGATCGTCTATGGATACGAGATCTAGACCATACAACAATCAAAGTGTGATTACTTGATAATAGGTTCGGACTTAACCAAACTCTATAGGATCACTATCAAGTAATACGGAGTTAACGTTTGTGTAATTTACTTTAAA
The DNA here is from genome assembly GCA_023531105.1 of Papaver atlanticum. NCBI lineage: Eukaryota > Viridiplantae > Streptophyta > Magnoliopsida > Ranunculales > Papaveraceae > Papaver > Papaver atlanticum. The sequence goes on along the minus strand of JAJJMB010017528.1, from coordinate 3,121,928 downwards.
TTATAATAACAACAATTATAATTGCGGAAAACAAAAGAAAATGACACAGCAAGATTTTGTTAACGAGGAAACCGCAAATGCAGAAAAACACCGGGACCTAGTACAGAATTGAATACTCTCATAATTAAGCCGCTATACAAAATCACACCAACTTCGTATAGTTGAGACCAAGCAACTAAACCTATAGTTCACCAAGTTTCTTCAGTATCCCTACGCTTCCGACATTCAATAAGTGCACGCACTGGAACAATTCCTTTGGTTCGTATTCCAAACAGTATAGGAACAACAAATCTGTTCGGTAACAACTCTATTCAATATCAGTGATATGAGTTAGACAAAGGCTCTTCTGTTTAATCCAATAAACTGCTTTGTCGGGTTTAGATCTATCTATCCAACAACTACGAAAGTAGAAGAGTTTAGATTTTGCAATCAATAATAGGATCTACCAAGATACTAAATACTGATGCCGATCTACGCAACTAATCAATCAAGTCTATCAAGATAAACCGATTATAGTTGGATCCCAGCCGATCAAGTTTTGTGCACACCAAAGATTATGAAACCAATAAGAAATCTTGTTTGTCTTCAAATCTTCTTAAATCTTCAATAAACACCTGCACACCACAACTTGAATCTCTTGTTATCAATCACACACAGAACGGAGTCTGTTAACAATGGATTATCACAAGACGTCTTTAGATCTACAAACAGTTCTAAAGATCCCGTCGACACTTCGATCTAGTTTGAGTGAATCTTATATCAGAAGAGAAGATTCTCAAGAATAAACAAACTAGGTGCAATCAAAGTTCAACAACCGTTAATCAAATCAAATTGAAAACTAATAATACTGCAATTATCTAGTTTCCCACCAACGGTACTCGTAGAGCTTCTTGATCCCACATAAGTCTTTAAACGAGCGGTCGTAAGAGATTTCTCCTAATTAGAGTACTTTCCTCTCCGAATAGACGGCTCCACCAGTAACAACACAACAAGGTAGTTTTGCTGGCTCTTAGGATAGTTTGCTCGAAATGCAAATTTGGGTATTTATAGACCAAGGAAGTTTGGACACCAAGGAATTTCCAAAACCGAATATTCTTAAGATATGTAATAAATTCCCAAATCGGTTTTCTTAATTCATAGAAATGCTCTGTCTAAAAATAACCGAAATCCTACTAGAAAATCTCTAATTAGTAAATGCACATTACCAATTTTTATTTGGGATATTTTGACTTTGGGTCACAACAAAGTGACAAGAATTGCAATTGGGTCACGATAAAATTTTAATTAGAGTTTGGGTGACAGGACCGTCGTTGACCGTCTTGACCGTTACATAAATAATTCTTTTTTAAATTAATTTAAATTTTTCTAACGGTGTTAGTTAATCGTTATCATGTGAACTGCACACGCAAGAAAAATTATTTTAATTTACACCAACTCCACCACTCATCCGCCAACAGAAGATCTTATGAACTTTAAATCTAATCTTCTTTTCTTTCCAATTCCAATTCCGTGACCCAATTTTTTGTTCTAGTCGTTCCGGCTAAGCAGTTGATGTACAAAATCAGAGTTCTTAAGCGCTTTCACAAGGAAACCCATCAAGTTTATTTGCTTGTTTTCAATTACTTGCAAAAAAAATTCAATGAATACAATTTCACCTTCAGAATTGTGTTGCTGCTGCCGCAATCTCACAACTTCGAACACCAACACACCGCGATCTCGTTTAAACATATCGATTTCGTCTTTCAATCCAAATAGTCCTTGATACCAAAAAGATTCAGTTCACCATCATAATCAATTTAAAATTTTCATGATTTCATTCAAACCCAACTTCACTCTTAGCATAATCTACAAACCTTGACTCATGTTTCACTATAATCCTTACTAACAAATGAAGATCCGTCAATAGCAGAATCAGACCAAAATCAAATCATAATTCGTGTTCAACAAAGAGGATTTTTTTTTTTTTAAGTTTAAATAATTGATAAATTGAGTTTTTATTATTGCTATTGTCAGCGATTTTGAAGAAGAAGATGAACCAATTTTTATGAACCCTAATTCGCAGAGAAGAAAATAGGAAGTTTTGGAGAGAAGTAGAAAGAGAATCGACATGAGGAGAAAGAGTTTACAGGGTTTTTAATTCCGGTTGTTGTTTTTATGGATATTTGTTAGCCGTACATGTGGCAAACAGAAGTTATGTGGTTTTGTTGGTAAATAAGTTCAAGTCCAATATTAATTTGGTCATTTCATTATTTAACTAATTTTCATAACAGTCAACACGGTCAACAGAGGTCTTGTGACCCAAACTCTATTTTTTTTTAAATCGTGACCCAATTGCAATTCTGGTCACTTTGTTGTGACCCAAAGTCAAAATATCCCTTTTTATTTTCCAGGGATATGCGTTTTAATTGCTGTAATTAAAAGCATATAAAAATTAACAACCTTAATTAAAAGACTCTCAACTTATTTCGGTCCAGGATCTCCTTGAGTTATTAAGGAATATCTTTGAACAATAAAAGATAAGAGTTACTGAACATGTTCAAAGTATGTCGACATCTTATTTCTTTGTAAATCCTTTTTCATATTTACAATCTTGGAACCGATTATACCACACTTCCAAACAAGTTTAGAACTGGTTCATATGATTTCCAACAACTATGTGATTCAATACACTAACATGGGTTTACGGTTCTACCAAACACAAGGATCAGTTCTGCCTCAATATGGTTACTGGGACCGGTTACACCAGTTACCAGGATCGGTTACGTCAATTACCATGACCGGTTACCATATTCTCATGGTATTACTTGTGATCGGTCACACCAGTTACCAGGATCGGTTACACCAATTACCAGGACCGGTTACACCAATTACAAGGATCGATTACACACTTTTTTGTGATCGGTCACACCAATTACTAGGATCGGTCACACAAATTACAAATATCGATCATACCATCTTAGGTGATTACTTAGGATCGGTTACACTAATAAACCAATACATAAGTCAGGCACTGTGACTAGTTTTACCAAGATACATAACAAGTTATGATCGGTTCTACTAACTCACACATATTGGTAATCCAAAGATATGTAATGAATAACAATACCAATAAGCCTAGCGAATTCCCTTTCGATTCATAAAACAAGTTCATGAATGTACTTGCTTTAAACGAATGTAAACATTATTTCCTAGGACGAAATCTTCACCCATACACATAATCACAATAGCATTCATACGATTATGTCGATGTCTTATATACGAAGTTCAAAAGATAAGCATTATACTTCGTATTCTAATTCCTTAACACTATGTCTACTAGAGTATAATCATTCACAGCTTCGAAGTTATGTTTTCAATATAGCACGACTTGAAAGATACGCTAGGAATGAAACAGTTCAAGTCACAATATTACTAACCTCAAGAGGAAGGATGACGTCGTCGATGTAGCTTGTTACTTCTTCACATTCTTCAAGTCTTCGAGTAATACTTGTATGTCTCATAATCCTAATCTTTCTAGTCTAACCTATACGAAGTTGCCTCTAGTACATAATCAAGCGACTCTTTAATTGAGTTTTGATTCACTAAAATATGACAACAAAACTTGACATACCAACGCTTGGTGGGTTCAACCGAGCTATGCTTTAACAAATTCGCTTTATCATTTCAACGGAAATAAACTTTGGGAAGATGAACTGTTTTCAAACATTTTTTTATGAGGTATGATTATGATCGAAATTCCTTCTGTGAGGTTAAACTCAATAATGGAGGAATACGTATTCGTATAAATGGAAAACCCTAAGTCTTGAAGGTCAATACACAAGACACGGTGGATACCTATCCTCTACAAATGGCCAAATCAGTTGCAATTTCTACTAAAGCCCTAAATCTATAATGAGATTATGTCAGTTACACGGAAGAAAAGTGATGATACTGGGGACTGACAGTCCATAACCATGTCCAGATGTGGTCAACGATAAGTACCTTGACTAGAAATTGATCATCCGCGCATATCACATGTTTTCCTAGCCCGCTCGTGCAATCATACTTCAAAGAATCATGATCAACTTTTGCACGCATGAACATTGGTCCACCTCATTCAATTGAAGGCATAAGGAAATTATGCAGAAGATATAATCAAGGATTCTCATTAAAAAATTTATTCCTGATGCAATATCTATGCAGTCAAGTTGCTCAAACGATCAAAATAACATCTACTTTAACGAGATAAAAAATGATCAACTACTCAGGAAGATTGCAAGCAAGACTATTCATCGGATTCATCATCGTCTTCGCGATCATCATCCATGGAATCTTCTTCAAGCTCTTCCTCAGAGTCATTGTCAGAATCGTTACTGGGGACTTCTTCCAATCGGTCTTCAGGATCATCATACATTGCATCCAAATAGTCGTCTTCTTCATACTCGGCTCGAAAATCAGCTTTGGCCAATCGTTCAGACCTCATACCTGGTGGATATGGCTTAAACTTACGCTCAAGAGGTTTCCAGGGATATTTAACCTCGTCTGCATCTGAATCAAAGGCTGCACCATCAGCACGAGATCGAACTTCATCTTCAGCCGCTAGCCTTACTCGCTAAAGTTGACGTCGTTTTTGCTGATAGACTGCAAGCTTTTTGTCCTCAGCTTTTCTCTTCGGTGATATCTCATCACGTTTCTATTTCTCTTCTGCATCTACTAAGGTCAAGAAAGAATTGATTCCATCACGTACCGCTCCCAGGTGAGCAAGGGACAAACCTTGTATCAGTTTTCCAGCACCTCTGAAAGGTTGAGTTACCTTGGCATGAACATCTGCAGAAGTTTTCATCTTTGGCTTGATATTTCTGGAGTAATCACAAGATGAGCAATTGGGACTGGAAATGACCATTATCTGGGCAAGAAATATGGAGTCATGGATACGCCAATAACAAACACGCAACAAAAACGGTAAGAACCCAACCTTACATGTTTACAATTTCACTAACAGTAGTGACTATAACGTACAACTTCGAGAACTTGCACGTTTCTTCGAACCTGCAAAGACGAGCAAAACTCATTATTAAAAAAAATCAAAATCAAAATTCGATTTTACAAAAAAATTATTTTTCGTGAATAACTCGCGTATTTAAAAAAAAATAAAATAACGTGAGTTAGCAACTCACGTAAATAAATAATAAAAAAAAAACCTTTTTCGCTCGAACGAGCATTCGTCTATAAATCGAGGGTCTTTTTATATTTGTGAAAAACCATATATTCAAAATAAAGTTTTGTTTTCATGAAAGCTCATAAACAAAATTTTCATCACTACTACTAGATCATGTCTATTCAAAAATACATATATTTCTCTCATATTAGGGATTAATTGTTTGTTTCTTAAACTAACGGACGGACGGAGGTTCGTTTCCTAAATCAAACTTTTTATGAAAATCTACGCATCCATATATACATATATGAGATTTTGTTTTATGAACAACTCATGAACTTAAAAAAATAATAAATAAAATAAAAAGCGTACCTTGTCGGCGTCGGAGTTGGCCGGCGGCAGTCGGCGATGGTCTGGCTCCGGCGCATGAACAAAAAAAAAATCCTGACGTGAGGGAGATTAGAATGATGAGAGGATGGTCGGTCAGTTGGAGAGAAAAAAATAATATTAGGGTCTCTTCCCTTTTATAACAATTTTATTTCTAAAAACCTAATTAAACAAGGATTCTCTTTTGGGCCGGGGCCGTGATTCCTAAACCGACCAAAATTGAACGTTCAACCGACCAAATCAGCGATGTATCACTCCTCCACGCTCCCTGAAAGACGCTCTATCATACTACCAGAGTTCTTATTCGAGTCATCACTCGTACATGACATCATTAGAGCAAATTGAGGCATCTGGTAACGTCTTTTACGATTAAGTGCGGCCACTTATTTCGTTTACAGTAAAATCACCATCCAGTGCTTACTGCGGAACATGACTGCCCCCCACTAAGCAGGGGACTTAATTTTGATGGTGGATTTTCAACAAAGGACTAAAATCGTAAAATCATGATCTTGCATGTTTCTGACACGGATTCAGGAATGTATGTGAAACTCATATTTTAGGATTCGTGAAAGCTCATTTCACAATCTCTGACTGAGTGTACACCCTCTCAGCGCCTTATATGAATATGTTATTCGTAAAGCCTCCCTGGATGAGCTTTTCGACACTTCGCATATTTCATCAACACCTCCACATAGAATCGAAATGATTGGACGGCTCCTGGACAAATTGCATGCTAGTATAGAGCGTTAACGTCTTCAGGATGCCACACTGTTCCCTGACTATGTAGAGAGAATATGTATAGAATCTCTTAACGATTGGATGGCTCCTAGATATACTGCATGTTAGTATAGAGCGCTAACGTCTTCGGGACGCCACACTATTCCCCGACTATGCACAATCAATATTCAGAATGAGTATGATGCTTCCATCATCTCATACCTCATTCTCGAACAAACAATGCTCCTAGACATATTGCATGCTAGTATAAAGCGATTCATGGATTAAATTCTAGCGCAACATTCATCAATCGAATTCCTAGAAAAATAATCTATTCTATCTCATTACTCCGTTTCATGGATTATTCCCGACTGAATTCCATGGATTAGTAATAGATAATCAATCTACTTTATTACTCCGTTTTGTGGATTATTCTCAGCTGAATTCCACGAATAAGTAATAAATATTTACTGTCCGGCATCTGGGAAACCAACAAGTAAGCCCCGAGAAAATGGTGCGAGTGTACTCAACAATAATGCACGAATGAGCACCCAAATGATTAAACGAGCATTCAAAAATATGGACGAACAAGGAAACATATGTGAAACAAGAGAGAGATAATAATAAAATAAAAATAAAAGAGAGGCGCGCGGGACCGGCACCACAGGCCGGACGGTCATGCCGTCGTGGCCGGTCCATGTATCTCCCCTTTTATTTTTTATTTTATTTTATTTTATTACATTACTCATTTCATGAAAACTCCCTTGTTTGAGCAAACTTTCTCGTTTGAGCAAAACTCCTAGTTTCTCCATATTTCCTCAAGTGATGAAAAATAATAATATAAAATAGGAAAGAGCACGGGACCGAACACACGGGATGTTCGTCCATGCCCTAGCCGTGGCCGGTCCCACATCTCCCAATTCCTTATTTTATTATTATTATTTTCTCATTCATCCCATGAAACTCCTTCGTTTGAGCAAAAACCCGGGTTTTTCCATATTTTCTCAAATATTGCTCGAATTATCAAAAAAGCCAAAAAGTCAACTGGTCACATGACGGACCGGGTTTCTCACGGCACAAATTAAAATATCATTATTTTAATATTCTCAAAATATTGGTTGAGCGAGCAAAATTCTACTTGCTCACTCAAACAAAATCGAGAGTTTCATTCAAGATCAAACACTTCTGAAAATCCAAAATATTGCTCAAATGTGCACCAGAAAATACCCAAATTCTCATAATTGAGTCACGGACAATATGGTGGCATGGGCATGCCACCTTGACCAACCAAGGTCGGCCCTTAGGCTTGCAGAAGTCGGTCCCACATCCTATTAACGATTTTGACCTAATTAGTCATCTACAGTTCATGTTGGGTTCAAACTCTTTCCAACCAATTTGGAACTTGATCAATCGACCACCAAGGGCCGGTCTCACACTCCTTGGTTGGTCTCTAATCTCTCCATAATTAGGTTTTACCACCTATTGCTCAGACGAGTACTATTTAATAATGATTAAACGATCATTTAATCATATTTTCACCAACTGGTCTACAAAGGACTTTGGTGCACACTCATTCGAGCACTTGGGCGCTACATGGTTGGATATCATCCCATGTAGCCGTTCCCTCTCTCGATCATTGGTTGATTTTCAGTAAATCAACAATTGATCAACAATCGACGAAAATTAGGGTTTCAAATCAAATGCTTTGCAAAGCATAATTCTGAACATACTCAAACCCTAATAATTTTATAATATTGCTCAAACGAGCAATTATTGCTTAAACTAGCAATATTTATTTTACACGATCAACTGGGCTCAGAACTCATTGATTCAACTATAAATTGCTCGACCGAGCAATATTCCTAATGTTGATTCCACTATTAACACTCGAGAATTCTATTGATCCAGCAATCAATATTCTGATTTCATATTAGGTCCTGCTATCAACATTTTTGCTCGATTGAGCAACATGGTCCGAACAAACAACCATCCAATATTTCTGGTTCTATGCTATCGTTCGATCATTCATGATATATTAAATCAGAAATAAGCATTCTGCATAATTCAACAATATCTTTGATTTCCCGTACATATCAGAATAAGTCCTCGATCGAGCAACCTCATCGGACAATCATTCAAATTCCAAAAATATCATTATTACCTCGACTGGTAAAATGATACATCATAATTCATTAAGACTCAGCGTCTGAGCATGTCCCAGCAATTTACTATGCTCAATCCATGAGTCCCAGAGCATATCACATTCGTTCATTATGCTCGACTCATCAATGCTAAGACTCATTGTCTAGTCAAGTCAACAACTGACTAATTAAATACATGTGTGCCTTGCAGACTCCACTTTCGTGAGACATCAATCACGTCACATGAGGGATAATTACTAGGGTTTTGGTCTGGCGGCCTACGACACGTGTGTTCACCCACGATGAGAAATGTGAGTAAGTCATGCAAGCGGTTGAGGGAGTTAGCAAAGTAGTGGATGGATAATCAACCAAGTCTCCGCACGACATGGAACTGGTTTGACCACGATTTCCTACTTTCCCACTCTTTCACCCGAGCAACCGTCACACTTACTGGGATCAATGTGTCTATTATTCTTGCAATATAAATAAGTCTCTGAATCCATTATTGAACAACCAAGAATCATCGTCTACAGAAGAATTCTCATCCGAGCAATCACCCTCAAGAATTCAATCAATCAACCAAAACTTATTCGAACTCAACAGTTCATAGAAAACTTGCAGAAATCATCATACATCCACAATCTTTGATCATCATTGATCTCACACAGTTCTCAGATTCCCTCCTACAGATCGACCCTCTTCCCTCTTTGTGACTGAAATGACTCTGGAACAGTCATTGTCTTGGTTTAGGCTGGAGTCCTACAGATTGATCTCTCGAACTCAAAGCACTCCCGTGCAGTGCATCCGTTAGAAGCTGGTTTAAGCAGTTTGCTCGGTCGAGGAGTCTCCGTCCGCACAATCGTCTCTTCACTTCCCTAAAAAACTAGCAAATCGTTTTTCCCCATCTACAGTTTTATAAGCCTGTAAACCCTTCACGACTAGCGTGCCTCATAGGGACGTATGTTAGAAATTATGGTTTCAGGATCAACGTGTCTCTTGGGGAAGTATGCTAGAAGTCATGGTTATAGTGCCTTGTTGACCAAGGGCTGAGTATCTCGTGAGAGTTGTGTTTGGCTTAGGAGGATTAAATATGTCTTTTTGAGTGAGGGTTAAAGCTAGGGCCGATCTTGCATTTTGGTGCGAGGTTTGAAGATAACGTTGAGCTTGTCTTTTGGCATTGAGGGCTAAGGCTAGGATTGAGCTTGTCTTTCGACAACGAGGGCTAAGCTTATCTTGAAAATCCTCTTTATGCATTAGGCCTTGAATAACTTTGATTTTAGTTTTGCCGAACATCAAAATGATTGTTTTGCCCTTGGCACGAAATGTAATGAAAATAAAAATCCTCTCCTAGTTATATTATTACTAGTTTGCCCATATTTCGAATTTTTACCCGAAATGACCATTTTACCCTTTGTCCAAATTTCATCATCTATATGGGATATTCAAATCCTTAGTTACATAAACAAGGTTAGTGATTGAAGATTGGTCTTTTAGTAAAATTCAATTGTCTCAATTCTCGAGCGACCGCACCAGAAACCCGAGTTTTTTTGGATTTCCTTTTTGATCAATGACAACTGCATCATTGTCATCATGACGTTGTCACGTTTTTCTTCCTATGCTTATCTTCGATTCTCTATCTATCCTTCCATCTATTGAAGAATAAAAACTTCATTATATGGATTTAGTATGAAAGACGTGATTATTGGAATAGATCTAAGTGTCAAAGGAATGAGGTACAAGAATAGTGTTATACTATTTTTTATGTGGTTTCCGAAAAATAACTTGCTTAACTTTCAAAGTTTGGCCGTTTAACAACGCGTGCATTTTAGGTCTTCAAAGTTGATGTTTGAGAAACATGAGATGCAACTTTCGCAGACTTCTTAACTTTAGAATATAAAACCTCTTGCTTTCGAAATCAGTTGACAAGTCGAAACATGTTACTCACCGCCAAGCTTTTGAAAACTGGTTTTCTTGTTTTTCGAGAATTGAAATAAAAAAAAAAATATTTTATTGCTCGATGTTAAACTTTTGAAAACCACTGATCATCTAGGTTTCAGAGTCTAGTACCTGAAATTTTGTCAGGGTAGTTTTCTTAAACCCAAAGATATATGTTTCGAAAAATCTGGACCCAAAATATGATTTAAGCTTGATGCCATGTATTGACGATTTCCTTTATCACTCCAGCGATATCTTATGCACGGTTTCTAAATCCATATAAGTACGTTGTTAACCTCCATTAGAAAAATTCTCGAAAAAAATATACCATCAAAAATGAGAGAACAACATGGGCGAAACAAGGACGAGACTTCTCTAGGCTCCATCCACCCGCAAGAATCCAAAAAGGTTATATTTACATTTCCTATCTTAGTTGGACTTTTTCTTATTAAGTCTAAAATTTAGCTTTAAGCTCGGGTAAAAAAAAATTCAAGCCTACCTTTTATTGCCCAATTCTACCATTTGCCCCTTGAAGAACAATCTTCCTTCATGGATCAACATAGAGTCCAATAAAACAATATATGTAAGTTTATTTGATTAATAAATTCCATCCTTCGTATTAAGCAAAAAAAAATTAATAAATTCTACGACTGGAGGCTACCAAGCAAGGAGAAAAATAACCACAATAAATAAAAGAGAAAGGGAACCAAAAAATTTGCTTACCCACCTTGAATCCAGAACCCAAATAACCAAAGACGGACCCGAGGTTCTTTCTTGGATGGGACTGGAATGTCACCAGTTGACAAGGCGGACGAAGACCGCGGTAATTATTTTTGAATGCATCGTACAATTGGTGGCCAAATAGTGCTCCACTTTTATAAAATATTAGATATATAAATAGAGAAATAAAGAATAAAACAAACACAAACAATAGTAAAAGAAGTAATTATCGAAGGATAAATTTGTATAGAAGAAAATAAAAGAGAAATGTGCTTAAGGGAAGAAGATTATTTGCACTAAACAAGATTTAAATTTTAATCCTCAAAGTATGTGATAAAAATTACATATTGTAGTTAGCTAACTGAATTAATATATGAGCTCAACATATATAATAAAACCTTTTTACCCCAAAATCAGGGATGAGCTATAGCCTCAATTTAGGTCTACCACTGCAAATAATTGTTGTGCTTGTTGTTTTAGTTTTTTCTTACTCATTCTATCATCCGATGTAATTCTCTTTGGTAATGGCGATTCTGTAACAAAATTTACTTGCCAAGAACGTCTAGGTCCCTAACTATTTTTTAATGTTGTAATCCCTCCGTCCCATTATAGATAACTTTTCCATTTTAATTTTTGTCCCTCCAAAGTTGAGCCTTATCAAAAGGATTCATATTTCTAATATTACAAATCTTAGTATAAGAAATATGTATAATTTGACATATTTCTCGATTATGCCCTTTCTGCAATAAATTTGATGAAAGCACGATGCATGTTTTGTTCAACTGTCCTTTTTCAAGAGCAGTATGGATGCAGATCCCAGGAGGTTCAAATGTTCTATTTGTTCTTCTTAATAGTATTGTTGAGGTGTTTGAAAACTGACCGGCTCTGATCCAACAATAGCATTTAAACGAGGATTGGTTACAGATTGCGATGATAGTCACTTGGACTATATGGAATGAGAGATGTGAAGTAAATTTCCATAACAAGAAAGTTGATCCGATAATTATAGCCAGGAAAGCGTTGAGTTTTGCCAACTATATTATAAAGCTCAACTCTATACAATCTGCTCAGGGCAGTTCTATACAGACTGTCAGGGCAAATAAACCAACTTGGAAACCTCATGCATATCCTTATTTTACTATAAACTGTGATGCTTCATATGATTCTAATACTTGTTTAACATGTATTGTTCTTATTTTACGTGAATTTGCAGGATAGTTGAGGGGTTTTCAATCAAAATAATATGCAGGAGTGATGGATTCAGAACAGGCAGAGTGTCTTGCATTCAATGATACAGTCAGTTGGTGTAAGGAATTGCAGTCAACACATATTGTCTTTGAATTAGACTTAGAGGAATCGACGACTACATCAACAACTCTTCACCGGTGATTGCATGGGAGAATGAAGTCATTCTGTTAGATGCCATTGAGAGTTTAAAAACTATTCCACAATGGGAGTGTCATTTTGTTCCACGTTATTGTAATAAACCTGCTGATAAACTTGCAAGATTCAGTAGGAAGTATGGAATTATTAATGTTTGGTTTGAGAAACCACCTAGTGTTGTAGAGAGTCTTTTGTTAGAAGATTATGTAAACGTTTCCGGTTAATAAAATTATCATCTTTGGCAAAAAAAAAAAAAATGCTTCTCAACAATATAAAATTTACAAATATCCGTGACATGGTTCGAAAATATGTCATTTCTAAATTTCACTACTTGTTTTTTAAAGATATAATTAGAAAAAAAATACATAAAACATATCTTGTTTTCTTCCTTGCCATCAAAATTTTGCAAACTCTGAAATAGGTCGGTTTTAGTGGGGGTGGGTGGGGTGGGGTGGTGTGGGTGGGGAGGTTGCTTATAACACTTACTTTGAAGAATCAGATAGGTAACTTACATATAACACTAATGCATAGAAATTTACATTTTCCATGTCTTGGTCCAAACACTTTTGATTGCAGGAGGAATTCCCCCGACAAATGGTACTCTAGTATAGCAAAAAAGTTCTCGTGCAATGATATCAAAACCTGACTTAAAACTCGTCGTGACTGTATAATTCCTATAATTGACAGACCCATACAAATTAACAGCATCATAAAACTCTTTAGACAATAACAACAGCCATTATGCATGCTAAAATTCCATCAAGATGTGTTTCCAGTCCTTGAACATTTCCAGTCCACAATAGCCGTAAGCAAGCAGTATCCATGCAGCTCCCAACTTAACCGTCACCTTATGGGTTTTCAAATTTGCTGTTGTAAAAGCTAGTGACTTAAATGATACAGGTGTAAGTGTAACAGGACTATTCAATTAAATTTATCGTAACTTTGACTCCTAATCCAACCAAGTTAGTTGAAATTGCTAGTTTGCTACGAATCTACATGATGAAGCCAGCAGTCTCGCGTAGCAAGTATGACTAAATTGATCACTTGGTCTATTCTATCTATATAACCGCCCCATTCTTCGTATGACCAATATTTAGAAGAACTTACACTACGGCACTTGTATAATATCATGACAATTTTAATCAACAACTTTGACCAATTATCTGGCTGCTTGTTGGACGAAAATGATAAAAAATAAAAAGTTGCATTCTAGGTTCTCTACCCTGACCGCAAGTAGCACAGGAGAATTGAGCTGGCTGTTGAATTCTTACCCTACTCACTACTGAGAAGTCTCATTAATCCTGGATAAAAATCATCAACATGTTACATGTTACATGTACATTTACATTTACAGGTTACGTGCATTCTTATCTTCCATGTGGTTTGGTGTTTACTTCTTACATGAATGGGGTGTAGGTGGCCCTTTTCTTACATTTTTTTTAAATGCCACATGATCAATACCTTCTTATTCTGCGCAACTGTAGCACAGTAGTAGAATTTTAAACTTATTATTTTAAAAACGGGCACCTAGCTCAGCTGGTCATCCCCGTTTCCAAAGTTTCATGTGTTCCAGGAGGTCCCAGGTTCGAGCCCCCAATGACGTAATATTGCAGAAATTAATATGGAAGCTAGTGTTAGCTTGTCCCCCTTGTGACACAATCTCAGCCCCATCCGCTTCGGCTCCCTTGGCTAGATAACCCATGAGGCTCGCTAGTAGGTTAGTATGTAGTTCGCGTTTAATACTCTTTATTAAAAAAATATATATATATTAAAAAGAAAAAAAGATTTGGAAAGAAATCTTTATAAATGGGTACTGCGTACTTCATTATGTTGAGGGCATAGTGGAGTGGTAGTTGCAGTTGATTCGAAGAGATCACAGTGTCGGTCCCTAAGACCAATCTTCTTTCTTTCTCCATGATCAGTAGTTATTCTAAGAGTACCAACACAGAGGCCATAGAGAGAGTATTGAAGAAATCGAGAAAAACCACACCAGCATCATCCTCATCATCATCGTCATCCATGGCAATTGATTGGAGTAGCAGTGATTGGGAAGGAAAATCAGGATCACATGGAGTAGGAGGAGGAGGAAATGGAGTTGATGCTAGAGAAAGACATAAACTAGCAGAAAGAGAACGAAGAAAATCAATGAGAGAATTATTTTTATCTCTTCACTCATTATTACCTCATGCTAATACGGTACGTAAAGAACAATCAGCAATTCTCGATGAAATTATCAAATATATACCGATTGCTGCTGCTCGTCTTCGATCACTTCAGAATCGGAAAGACAATAGCAGTAATTCATCTAATCATTCTTCATTGACTTCATCTGCATCTTCATCGAAATTATCTTCGACCATACTATCAAAAACAAAATCAAAATCAAAATCATATTCTTCAGTACCATCCGTTCAAGTCTCAGATCGTGATAACAAGAATAATAATAAAAACTCAGCTACTTCTGCTGTGGCTAGTACAATAATTGACTGTGACATCCGAGTTGCTCCTGAGCCTTCATCTTCTGTGGCGATTCGCATTAGAGGTGACCGAGTGAATGTTTCTTTAAGTGATTCTAAGGGTACTTCACACACTCTGTTATTATCTGCTGTTTTAGATGAGCTTGAAAATCATCAGCTTGAACTTGTTCGTTCTACTCATTGTCGTGATGGAAGTAAAGTCTTACATCATTCCGAAAGCAAGGTTTGTTTCTTAATTTCTATCATCTCTTTTTTCTTTAATGATCCGTGATTCACTTTTGTTTTTCTGATGATTTTTTTCTTAATTATTACTTTATCAATGAAATCAGCTCTGATTCTGAGTATCTTGTATATATATATTGTGTACTTACTGAATCGGGAATGTGATTATTCTATTGGTGGAGATCTGTGTCTGTTCTAACCCGCTGTTATAGACTCGTGATCTTGCTTACAGAATCATGTGTCAAATCTTTGAATTTCAGTTCACATAAAATTAATGACTGGAAAAGCAACGACTTTTTCTTTCTTTGAACTTTCTACTTAGTTTTGATAAAAAGTTTAAAACCTACGAAATTGGTTGGGATAGTTTTCTTTGCTTTTGAAGATCCCGTTTCTCTTTTACTTGACAGTTGACACATTATTTTTTTCTTAATGCGTTTTAGGTATCATTATTAGTTTTAATTATTATCTAATTAGACATGTTTATTTTCTTTCTTGTTGACAGATTTGTGACGGATTGGATAAATCTCCCAATTTATTGAAGTCGAAATTACAGGAATTAGCAAGAAAACTTCACAAATTGAGGAAATCGACTTCGCTCAAGAGAACATTCGATCAAATTGAATGATCGGTTTTCCAGAAATCTATTTGTTTTATTAATTACCTAAATGTAATGGAGCTGATGGTTAAAATTGTAGAGTAGTGGAGGAGGAACAGAGTGACTGTACACATGAAATGAGTGGTTGAAGCATCCCAGCTCTGTGTTTCTTTTCTTTGGCATAATAATAAACTAATCTCCACGTTTTCCCACCAAACCTACTCAAATCTCAAAATATACAGTGTCTGTCATTGTTTCTCTTTCTTCTATGGTATTTGTTATTTAATTATTGGTGGGATCTTCTACTTTCTAGTGGCACTCTATAATAACTCGATCATTTAGAGCAATAAGATTGCACATGTGCAAAACGATGATCGTATAACATGAAAGTGATTTGATGAAAGATGAAATTTATGTTTAAAGCTTTACACAATTTGTTTTTTTCTTGTATCTACTCCATCCAATATTACCCAAATTCTGACACCAAGATTTGTCCATGAGTTGTGTTAATCACCCATTGATCACACATGGTTTTGTGTGGGAACCCGTATTTTCAGAGAAAAATAATCATTTTTAGATCTGCAATTTAGACGGGTTATATTTGCCGAGAAAAATCTCAATTACAAATTATAAATTCAATCGATTGGTCATATGTTTGGTGGTGCACGAAAAAATAACGACAAAAATTTCTATAAGCGCTTATGGTGTCAATTTAGAAATTAGGAGCCTTGATCATTAACAGGCCACTGAAGTGCTAGAAATTTTTAAAAGAAAACAAATAAATATTTTTGGAAAGAAAAAATTAAAGGGGTGGACGTCATCATCAAGTGAAAGTTGAGGTGACCCAACTAAGTGTCTTGAAAGTTGGATGTAAACGTGCTTAAATTATTGGGGTTAAATAATCAAGATGCCTGTGGTAACCAATTATTCCTATCTATTTAGAGCGGTTCAAATTTGTTGGTTTGATGAGTGAGTTGGAACATGTAGCGCACTTGATGGAAGGCTGGGCGATTGTGGAACAAGCGCTGGCGTTTGAGCCAGAAACGTGCGGGTCATCATCAATCGCTGACGAATTTTCTTCCAACGCCCGCGGCTATTCCTCACACCCAGTACAATTCCTGATTCCCAACATTACTTTAACACTTTTTTATTTTATCCTATTTTATCTCACTTCATCATATTTTATCTCACCTAAATATTGTATTTTATTTTATCTTTATCCTACAAAACATTTTATATTAAAAAGAAATATTAGTGGGCCCATGGAAAACCAAATCTGTTCATTTTGCTCTAGTTTTCCATAGTGGAAAACACAGTTTGTTTATCCACGTGGCTCAAAAAAAATAAATTGTTCATTGCCATAGGAACTACCCTTATGGTTTTTCTAGTGGGATTTTTTCATGAAACCTGGGGTACCGTTGGGATCGAATTTGTTTTTTCATCGAATGTTTTTATGAATTCAAATTCTTCCTCAAAAAAATAATCGGATTTTTTTTTGCTCTCCCTATGCGAAATCATCCCTTGAACTAGCAGCTCCAAAGTCGTTGGCTTCACTAGATGAGACGTCGACAAACATCACCCTTATCTCTTCAATAGGAATACATTGACGGCAAATGGTTACTGAGTAGAGTATAATTTAATTTTAACGATCTCATCAATGGGATCAAAAACCATAATAAAAACTTAAATATCAACAAACACAACATCCCAAATAATAATCATATATACCGTACCGTTTCAAACAATATCTCATCGCCAACAACTACTACTAACCCAAAATCAAATCTTGATGATGATTTTGGAAGTTCACACATACCGAGATGCATGAATTCTTTTAAGGGTTTGATCTTGATGAAGAAAAAGATGCATATATTAATTCGTGATCTTCAATGGCTGGGACTGAGTATTGGATATCAGTTCGGGTTTTCTTTCTCTTTTGTGATCTTCAATTCTCCCTTGTTTTACCAATAATTTTGTGTTCAAAAAAATAAACAATTTGATTATAGAAGTTGGGGGTTTGAGTAACCAAGAGATGTGGAAAGGAATAATTATTTAAAGTTGCAGAGTTAGAGTTTCATTTTTTGTTAGTTGATTTTTTTTCTTTACGCACCAACTAATAAAAAGTAAGGAAGGGATAACCGAGGAGTTACCTACCATTTGATGATGTCACATCTAGCGAATCTAACGGCTTTGGAGCTGCTAGTTCAAGGATGTTCTCGCGCCGCTAGAGCAAAAAAAAAAAATCTGAGATAATCAAATTTTACTTTCTATAATTCTAAGAAGAACCATATGTTTTCTTTAATTTTTCTTTCCTTCGGATTTGTCTGTGTAACTTTATTTAAATTGATCTCTAAAATCTTGGCGAATGGATTAAAAATTTCTTCAACGGTTGTATCTTTTATTGCCAAGCAATTTTTATTCTTAGTAAGAAAATTATTGACAACATTGTGATCGTCAATAACATTCTTCAATTTATGAAAAAGAGAAATAGTAAAGCTAAAACTGTTGTAATATCTAAGACCGACATGAGTAATATTTTTGATAGGGACGACCCTGAAAGAATTAGGGGCGATTTTTTTATTCCCAACCCATAGACAAGGTTATGGGATGTCCAAATTTGTGGAGATTACCAAAGTACCCTTACACAATCGGTAGTTAGGAAAGAGGTATTATCTACCGATTGTTAAAGTTTCAAACTAGAAATGGAACTTGTGGCCGTTAGCAATCGGTAGATAGGTGAAGTTCATAAATACCTTCATAAACTACCTATTATTAAGAATGGGTTATTGACATAATCGGTAGAATACAAACATATCATATCTACCGATTGTTATAGTAGAAAACTCAATTTTATTGGTTTTGCAAAAAAAGTGAATTTGGGGCAACCGTCTATAATCGGTAGCAAATGAACATCATATGACTACCGATTGTATAATTTCCGACACAACCTTTGGACGATTAAAACCACCCAAAACCTTGGAATTTCATTTCAGTTTCTTTCTTATCTTTTCAACTCTTTTTCTCCTCTTCTTTTTCCCTTCCGATTGTGGAGAGTAAAAACACTATTTCCCCCTTTCTCAAACTTCAATTCATCGTCGTCGTTCATCGCCGAATCAAAAACATCATTGATTCTTCTATAAAACGATGACCGATACTAATGAACCCACGAAAGCTCGAGAAAAATTAAAGAACAAAGTGATTGTAACTGCTGCAAACGACGAAGAACACGACGAGCACGAAAAACATGAAGAGGATGACGCCGCTGCTGTAGATGGTGGTGGTGATTCTGATAATCAAACTCTCCAGCAAATGGCCCCAATTAGGGAAGTTTCTATCGTTTTATGTGTTTATGTTGCTTCAATTTGACGAATCCATGAAAATAAGTTTTAGGGTTTTCGGTTATTTCCCAGAATCGGTAGTTAGATCTTCATTTTATCTCCCGATTGTGTCCATTTTCTAGGGTTTTCGGTTACATCGACCAGAATCAGGAGTTAATTTTTATTGCTTACTTCCGATTATACATAGTTGTTTGCCACTGAACCATAAAATTGACATAATCGGTAGCTAGGTTATATGTTTCCTTACGATTTTAACAGAGAATTAGAACATGTAGGACACACAATTGGTACCCAGAATCGGAAGATACTATATAGTATTTATCTTCCGATTGTGTATAATCGTAGGTTAGACGAATTCAACCTACTACCGATTTGTAAGTTGTAAAATTTGAAAATTTTGTGATTTTAGCAAAATCCAATTTCGGGGCTACGTTTTAATCGGAAGCCAGAGGCTATTTCTTTACTTCCGAGTATATGCAATCGGTGGATATGTTATATTGTTTTGTTCCGATTATATATGTCTCATGACTTTATCAGTTTCTGAACCCAAATTGATGCATAATCGGGAGATAAAACTAGAATATGACTTTCGATTGTTTGTAGTCGGAAGAAAAGATTTTACTCGTGCTTTCGATTGTGCATAATCAGAAGTTTATATTTTAATTATGACTTCCAATTGTGAAGTTTGTAGTGTAATTCTTACGAACCAATTTTATTGTTTAGGGACAGGCGAGGTAAGAAAGACCAAGGTACCATTGTTACAGGGCCTCGTCAAAAAGGGGGTAAGAAACTAAGCGCTAGTGCGCGGAGAGAAAGGAATAAAAGAAGTAGTATCAAGCGCTCAACAAGGAACTCAAGAAGAAATACAACCAAGCGCTCCAGAAATCACTCAAGAGGAAGTTGGACAAAGTGTTCATGAAATCACTCAAGAAAAAGGACAACCAAGTGGTACACAAGGAAAAGAAGGAGTTATAAAGAATCCAATCGCGAAGAAAGCATCACCCCAGGGCATGCTTTCAATCACTCACCAAGAGCCACGAGCTTATATATCTTCATCTAGTACAACACATGAGCTCAAGCGTACTAACAAGCCTTGACACGAGTCACAGCAACATAAGCATGTTCACGGCTAACATCATGATACTGATAAGTTGCACAAACTTATTAAAAACATGTAACATAACTGTACACAAGTCACTCCAATCACAATACGCTTAACAAAGGGATCTACAAGGAGAATACGGCCTTTGGGCCATGCATGTACGGACACATAAAGGTTAATTCTCAACCCCATATTTTTTTTTGTACACGATCTATGTTTTGATGACATGCTATGTTATGATTTCCATATGCCTCAACCTACTCATAACGCACAAATCAAAAATATATATTCTTCTATGTCAATCAACATCGACTAAAGTGATTATTTTTTCCATGCTAACACATCATTATGATAGTTGACTTAGTCATAAAAATGGGGATGCCAATTGGGGTTTTGATTTGGAGGTCTACGAAACGCGTAAAGATCCTCAGTTGTATTTCTCACTGCTAAATAGAATAATCAATGATGGAGGTTTCTGGAATCAAGGGATAAACTCAACTCATCCTTAGATATTCATGTGATCACGGATGAAAGGCTTATCAAATTTTTCATCCTTACTTCACCGATTCGAAGTCATAAAGTTTAACTACAAATAGGTCTATAATCAACTCTACTAAACTCAAAGAACTTTCCTGCTACCAAAAGTAATTGTGATTTTCTTCTTTTTTATGCTTCCCCCTCTAAGACTAAGCATGATTCATCCAGCGACGGAGCCAAACAAAATTTTGAAAGGGGTCATAGGAAAATCCCTATCAGAACTTTATGTATTTGATCCCCTTAACGAACAAAAATGTTCATAATTCCATCAAATTTGCCCCCACTGTAGAGTAAAATTTCTAAAAATCCAACTGATTTTGCACTGAGGTTGAAAAACAAGTGGGGGCTAGAGACCCCATTTGTCTCTATGTGCCTCCGTCACTGGATTCATCCATCCTTGTAGCTGAAGCAATCTTCAGAAGGCTGTTGTCTTGGTTTAGGCGAAGATTATCCATGCTCAAACTTCTGAAACTCATATTAAAACCCTAAAATCTCGTCTTCACTCCTTTACTCATTTTTAGGTACTTATATCCTCAATAAGATTACTTGTATAAAAGTTATCGTAATAGCCTCTGTTTTTTATCTTTCGATTGCTTATAACAATTGGACTTTTACTAATATCAAGAAGTGCGTGAATATTTTGAAAATTCTCAATGAATTTAGCATGGCCTCCTGTCGCTATGTATTAACTTTAAAGATTTGGTTTATAGACCCAAACTTTCTTCGAGGTTTTTTTAGAATCCTAACTTGCACCTTCTAGGTAAAATATTTTTTTAAGGATTAGTATCTTGGAGCTCCCATCTTTTTTTGTCCCAACAACAGGCACCAAGCTTCTCAAATCTACTAGCTAAATTTGAAGGCAGACTTACAGGATAAAAAAGAAAGCTTTTTTTTCAGGCAGACAGTCTATTCTGGTTTCCTCAACACAAAACATTATTCTCAAGTACCAATTATGTCTTGTTTTCATATTTCGAAGACCGTCTCTAATCAAATGGTAGGGAAAAGAGGAATACATTCAAGGTCCATACCTAAAAGCTTGTTTAGAAGTTGGTTAACAAATTAGACAATTTGTAGGCTTAACTGGGACCCAAAATAGTTGTAGTGAAATTAAAATTAATATGATGAACATCAAAAATCATGTTTTTGGGGAACTGCAAGATAGGTTTGACACTCATATGTTGGAAGATCATTGGTTTCCTTCTCAGACGAAGAAAGTGTATCCTTCCTTTGGGAAAATTGAGTAGAATTCACTTTAACAGGATAGCTCATGGATTATAAAAACAAAGGTTAGGAAGCGAATCTATATCATTTTCAAAAATCACAAAGCTACTCGTGGATTTGAAGTCTTGCTTCCATACATGCAGTAAGAACACCCTTTTCTCTTCTTTCGCTCCTCTCCCTCACTCCTTCTTCTTTAACAAAACCATCACCAACGACCCTTCTATGCTCAAATCTGGTCCATTTTGGACCGGATCTAAGCAGATTTCTTCAATATTCCTTGCTTTCTATGTTAGTTAGTATTTTTAGCTTAGTTATTATCATGTTTTCTACTTATTAACACCATTATTGTGGTTTTACTACTCTTTTGAGGTTTATCTTCGCTTTAATGGCGATTCTTGGTTATTGGGTTGGGTTTAAGATCAATATTGATGCTCTCCAATGACCAAATCTTCATCTTTGTTGTCTCCGGCGACGAAATCTTCATCATCAACTTATCCGGCGACAAAATCTTCAACGCTGATTTCTTTGACGACGGAAGCTTCATCACTAGTTACTTCTTTCTCTTGTCGGATTTCTTGGTATTGTACTTTTACTGTACGTTCTTGTCACTTTGTATTCTCTTATTTTCGATCTTAAAATCATTGTAACCTCGAATTTCCATTAATAAAAAGGTATCTTGTTTATCAAAAAAAAATAAATTAAAAGAAATATCTATATCATTTTCCTCCTAACATAGCCAGCTTATTGTCAAAAATAAAATCAACAACAACAACCAGGCAGGGGATCTTCAGAGGAACGCATTAATTAAGTATTAATTAACTTGATAGATCTTGGTCAGAATTCTGAAAGCTGGATATGCTCAACGTGACCAAAACTATATCAAATAACAAACAAAAATCCAGATACGAGAAATCAAGTTATACATTTGGGAATGGACTAATCATAAGTTTTAAAAACCATAGATGTTCTCCTTCCTATTGTTGTCCGGTTATTGCGTATCACATAAATTTATGTACTATAATACTCCCTCCGTCCCAAATTAGATGAGCTAGTTAGTTTTAGATTTTGTCCCATAATAGATGAGTTATTTCACTAATCAAGGGGATATTTCTAAAACTATTCTTTTACTTGATTATTGTTACTATAAGAAATATGTATAATTTGATAGTCATTTATATTCGTTACGTAGGTGTTTTAAAATGCTTTTCAACAGTATAAAATTTACGAAAAACCGTGGTATAATTTAAGACATAAATCATTTCTAAGTTTTACTAGTTATTATTCATAAGGGTATAATTGTAAAAAAATACTTAAACATACTCCCCTTTCCTCCTTGCCTTAAGAATTGTGCAAACTACAACTAGCTCATCTATTTGGGACGGAGGGAGTAATACCGTAAGATTTAAGATAAGTAATTAAACTTTCAGAACTTAGTTTTTAATTTTTGGAGCAAGACACAGTGTTTCGAGACCTTTTTTATGGGGATTGCATTTAGGAATCATTTTCATTGTAACGTTGCCTCTTGCATAGCTAGCGAGAAAAATACAAGGACAGCTAACATGCTGAGGTTATCTGTAGAAACTTTGTCCATCTTAGACCTACAATTTTGCTAGGCACGAAATTTTATAACTTCATATTCCATTAGTAACACAATGAAAATGAAGTCACGTCTTTATATAAAAGTCGCATCTGGTTGTTGTAGAGGACAATCGTATCATATAAATTGTTCTAATGAAAACTAGCCAATTCCAAATATGGAACGTCATATAGTTTTACTGCAATATCTTTCTACGTATACATACATGGATTACATTGACCGCTACCGTGACGCGCGACCGAGAATTAAAATTATACCTTTGTGGTTATTTTTTTATTTTTATAAGTTGTGGTTATTTCTTAATATATATACCTTTGTGGTTATTTCTTAATATATTCTGTTTTAAACAAAGCAAACCCAGATAAACATGATGTGATCATGTACTAGGAAGTCGTAAAATGCAACTAATGATCAAGGCTAAATTCAATTGCCCAATGCCAACATATTAAGAGTCAACCAAGAATTATATGTTGTTGTCTTTTAAATTTTTAAATTTTCTTGTTATTCTTATATTTTTACTTTCTCTGACATTAAAAATGGGTCTTTGTGTTCGTAGAATTTATAAGAGGAGGGACTATGGGCTAGAGATGTAAATTGGGACGGGCCAGCTTGTTTATGGCACAACACAGCACGTTAAAATACAAGCACAGCATGGCAAAACACGTGACCGGCCCAGCACGGGAACAACACGTTTGTTTAATGTGATGTGTTGTGCCAGACAAATATAGGGCTGTCAATGGATAACCGAATATTTGATATCCGTCCGAGTCCGTTCGAATCGTTAGGATATTATCCGAAATTTCGGATAACGGATACGGATACCTTATCGGATATTCTTACTTTAACGAAACGGATACGGAAAAGGTACTATCCAATAGGAAATATCCGTTATCCGTTAAAGAATGCATATGCAAATTTTTTTTAAATTTTTTTGAGTAATATATTTAGTTGTTAACTTGGTAGTATATGAAGACTTAGAAATAAAAATATTATGGAAGAAAAAAAAACACAACTAGTTTTGTTCGTTGTGAGAAAAGCGGAGGATTTTTCAATTCTGATAGAGAAGATTAAAGATTTGAGTTTTGTTTAAATATAATTTAATATAATAATTTTAAAGTCAATTTTTTTGCATTTGATCAAGGTATTTGGTTTTATTTAGTTGAATTTCCTTAGAGTTTCTTTGATTTATTTACAATTTATCAAATGTACAGAAAGACTAGAAAAGAATTTAAATTATTTTTATTATAATGAATTACTATCGGATATTATCGGATATCCGACATTGTTATCGGAACGGATACGAAAAATCTTTTTGAATATCCGTCGGATATTATCGGATATCCGGTAATCTTATTGGTAACGGATATGGTAGAGGCCATATCCGTTTCGATAGGTACCGTTGACAGCCCTAGACAAATAGGCACATCAACACGGCACAGCACGCGGCACGTGGCACAACACAGCACGGCACACGAAGTTAGCACGCCACGTAATGCGTAAAATACTACATAATACATCACATTTGATGCATATTTCACAAAAAAATCATTGTTTTAGCCAATTTCTGACATTTTATTTTCGTTATGCTAATTTATTTCTGTAATAATACATGTACTAACTAAAATATCTCAAAAATATTTATTTTGGAAACGATAAAATAAATGTGCTAGCACGGCACAGCACGTTTATTTTTCTGGCACAGCACGGCACGCCATTTAGCACAACACAGCACAACACGTCTGAATCTCTGGCACAGCAAAGCACGCAACACGCTAAGCACGTGACTTCGTGGGCTGGGTTGTGCCGGGCCGGCACGTTTTACACCTCTACTATGGGCGGTATAACTCCTTCAAAATGAAAAAGAAAAAGAAAGATTATCAACTTGCTCTAATATGCCTAGCATTTTTAGGGGCCACCCAAAAGGAATTAGGGGCCAACTTTTTATTCCCATCCATTGAAGGTGGCTATGGGGTATCCTAATAACATAAATTGTCTATATTGTCCTTCATCGAAGGTGGCTATGGGGTATCCTAAAAACATAAATTGTCTATATTTTCCTTTATCTTTATACTAAATCTAAACATATATCCTTTATTTTCATAATCATATCATTCCTCTTCTCCGTCTCTTTTCTACTCATTGAATTTTTTTTTCATCGTTTTAATTTTGATTGAAACCAAAGATCGTCGATCAAACAAATTTTATGATTGATTGTTTAAAATTAAAACCCAAAATTCATTAACCTTATAGTTGAAACTTATAACATCAAAAAAAGTAAAAAAAGAGTTAAACAAACAAAACGGATAGATGATAGTAGTTGTGATCCAAAATTAGGATTTGATTGCTTAAAATCAAAACTTTGATCCTAAATTTCTAGAATTTACATTAGCAGAAACATAATTGGTAGATAACAATCTATTTTATGTATCGATTATGGTTGATGTTCTTAAGAAATGAAGAACATCAACCATAATCGGCAGGTAAAATAGATTATTATCTACTGATTATGTTTCTGCTACTATAAATGAAGAACATCAACCATAATCGGTAGGTAAATTGATTGTTATCTACCGATTATTCTTGATTAAAAAAATTCAACTCTTTTGAACTAAAAATCAAGCACAATCGATAGATAATGAACACCATTAATTACCGATTGGGAAAGTAGAAAATTTCGAAATTTTATGAAGTTTTAAAATTTTGAATTTGGGACCATGAACACGATCGGTAGATAATGAGCATCATTTATTAACACAATTTACTACTGATTATGGTAGTACCAAAGTTCAAAAATTAAAGGATTTTTGCAAAATCTCATTTTGAGGCCAATGTACATTCAGAAGTTAAATTAACACAATTTACTACCGACTATGGTAGTACCAAAATTTAAAATTTGAATATATTCGGAGGTTAAAGAACACAATTTACTACCGATTATGGTAGTACCAAAATTCAAAAATTAAAGGATTTTGGAAAATTCTCATTTTGGGGCCATTATATATTCGGAAATTAAATTTACTACCGATTATGGTAGTACCAAAGTTCGAAAAATTGTAGGATTTTGGCAAAATCTCATTTTGAGGCCAATATACATTCGGAAGTTAAATTTACTACCGATTATGGTAAAATTCAAAAACTGAATATATTCGGAGGTTAAAGTAATAAAATTTTCTACCAATTATGGTAGTACCAAAGTTCGAAAATTATAGGATTTTGGCAAAATCTCATTTTGGGGCCAATGTACATTCGGAAGTTAAATTTACTACCGATTATAGTAGTACTAAAATTCGAAAACTGAATATATTCGGAGGTTAAAGTAACACAATTTACTACCGATTATGGTAGTACCAAAGTTCGAAAAATTATAAAATTTTGGCAAAATCTCATTTTGGGGCCAATGTACATTCGGAAGTTAATTTACTACCGATTATGGTAGTACTAAAATTCGAAAATTGAATATATTCGGAGGTTAAAGTAACAAAATTTACTACCGATTGTAGCATTAACTACCGATTGTGGAAGGATAATTTTGCAATTACGAAATACACGAGATAAGGGCTAGCTTTAATTTAGGTTTTGGTAACCCTTTTTTGTCTTATTGTTGGCTCCTAATTCTTTTTGAGTGGCCTCTAAAAATGCTAGGCTAATATGGTCGCACCATGGATACTATCAATTCCTCTTTCACCCGAGAGTCTTTCATACACTCATTTATCTAAAAGAGTAGTTGGCAAACAATCAGCCGTCTGAACCAATTTGGTTGAAAATAGTACGAGACAACAACTATTTGGCGTATGGTTCAAAGCTCTGGTTTTTAATCAATTTTTAAACTTAAATATTCTCATCAATTCTTTGTTTGTTGGGCCGACCACAGAAGGGAGGGAGTCCCTTTATGACCATTTTTTATTTATAAAATAAAGAACAAAATAAAACCTAACACAAATGTCCAATTTGATAAAAATATTGGATTTGGTAAGGTTTTCTTCTTGGTGAAGCCTTTTTACATAATTCCTTATGCAACCTATTTTTTCTTATGCATTTTTTTTCCAGGGGTATAATTGGCAAGTAAACTAGAATATAACATATCTAAAATTCTGTGCCTTGGAATTTTACAAATTTTATCTCGTTGGAAAGATATTAAAGAGGTCTACATAAGGAATGAGTACAAACAACAATATCAAATTTAGAGTTTTTACGAAAAATTCGGAGGTGTTTATCCTTTTAGGCACAATTTTTGAAATTTGAATACAAGCCATTATGTAAACCACCGCAAAGGATGCATAACACATTATGCAACCACATTTTGGTTTATGCATCAACTAATTTTCCGTTGCAACTAATAAAACGATGTACTCCATGTGTTTCCGAAAAAGTGATACTCTCACTTTTTCAATTTGCCTTATTTGTCTTCTGTTCGGTCGCCCTCCCACCGTGGCAGCGGTGTTCTAGTTATAGAAATTCTTTTATACACGACATATTGTTAGCCGTATGAACCACAAGCTAGTTTTTTCTAATAATCTTTAATGATTTTTAAACTTAACCTTCCATCTGATTTATTAATTTATTACTCCCTCCGTCTCTAAAAAATAGGCAGGTTTGTGTGTAAATTTACACACAAACCTGCCTATTATTTTGAAACGGAGGTAGTATAAAAATTTGAATATTCTTAGTTTGCCAAATTATTAGCCGTATAGTGTTACTCTTCTATTTTGCCCACAATGTGGTCTCTTCTTCGATCACCTAGTCTCTCCATCAAAACGAAGGAGTTAGTCTCCAAATGAGACTACCTGTAACCCATGCTCTAAGTAAACAAGGTAAATTGGTGATGTTTACGACTTTTTCCTTTTATACCCTTATGTCAACACGAAAAAAATTAGAGATATATTAATCTAAAGACCAGAAATTTTTGCATATATTTATTTTGTTGATTTGTTTTTTAAAAATCTGCACGACGAATACGAAATGAGCACCAAATTATATCTATTTATTAAAATAAAATTTAGCGATACTACTCTTTGGAAATAATTACTTTAGAAGTATATGAGAATTTTATAAAAATGAAAAAATTATTAATTAATTTGGGATAAATATTCAAAATAATTTTTTTAATTAAGCAAAAAAAAAACCCCCGGAAAGAACTCGTTTTTCAGGAACACGGGGAGTAACATTTTTCTTTCTTTGAAATCAGAAAAAAAGAAAGAAAAAGTAAAAAGATCATCAGTCCCCTGCTTCCGCAATGGAACCAGTTAGGTGTTTCTGTGATCAAAACTGATACCTGTACACAATTTAACTTTAAAGATTTTGTCGTGAAATTCATGGAAACAATGAGAAAAGTGATAGTAAAAACTAATGCTACTTGATCAAGACAAGAAGTCCTGGCTAACGTCAAGTATTTACGGTGAATGCCACGTTAAATTGGATCTCAAGCGTTCTATATTCGGGGTCGTCATGAGTTAAGTGCAAAGCCTATATAAGATGTTCCATTCGCTTTGCCAGTATAAGGAATAAAAAAGAGCGATTTGAAGAGACATGTCCCTTATCAGTTGGACGTGCGCGGGCTTGACTAACTTGATCAATGAAGGTCTAACATCATGCAACCATAGGAATATATATGATGGCGAATATAATTATTATTGGATGAGTCAACTATCAGTGTTTGAGATGCATAAATTTTAAAAACTTGTGAGTAGAAGAGCAGTCAATTTTGGCTTCTCTTATGAATTCAACGCATACATGCATTTGGATTCATGCATGAGCTAATCCATTACGGTTATTTTTTTATCTCGTCTATGGTACGTTTTCAACTTTGGCTTCTTAATTCTTATTCTACTCTTCTTTCTTAGTCTTGCTTAGCTCTTCATTCTTCATAAGACTCGTCTAATTTTCCATTGGACTTTCTTTGTTTATTCAAAGTATTTCGAGTTTTTGTCTATCCGGATATATCCGACTATCGATTTCATCATCCGGCGGCGGGGATCGAGAATTGGGCGAGGTATATTTTCGATCGTCGGATCCCCTTGGTTTCCTGATGTTGTCACGGTCCCAACAGTAATTTGGTTTCCTAATCAGTACCAATAGTTACCGTCAGGTTTCTTAGTATAATACAGTTTTTTTGAATAACAGTTTCCGGAAACGTGTCCTAATACAACATCAAGAGTTGTTGTGAACGAGTTGGACGAGAGATATTCGAGCATCCGATCCCCTGGGTTTCCTAATATGAATGTGTTTCTGTATCATTAGGTGTTTCCTAATATAACAACCTTCGTGTATAGATTTTTTACGCGATTAATAAAGATTTTTGTTAGAGGGAGAGCAAAAAGTGATCCGCCGAAAGCGAAAATCGTAGTTGACTCACTGACTAGGACCTATTTGATTCATATCTCTCATCCAGACCAAATTACCCTTATCATATGCACAAATCAGTCACAGATCCAAACAATTCCTCCACAGACCGATGATCAAAAAAAAAAAAATTTATTCTTCACCATTGCCGTGGAAACTTCTGTAAATGTATTAAAAACCCAATTCAAAAGTTGCATAACTTTCCTCCCTGTCGTCACACCACCGCTACCCTCACCGCTTTTTTCTCTCTAACAACTTCTACAAATTAACAGATAACATTGATTTAGCATTTCCAAATGTAAAACTCAATTGATTCTCTAATCTCAGTAATTGCACCAAGGATTGATAAAGACCTAAACATATACCAAGATTAGTTTATTTTTCAATTGAGTTTTGCATTTGAATTACTTATTAAACTTGAAATCAAAGTTGAATTACTATTCTCTCGAGGTATACTGAAACTTCAGTAATATAAGTTGTCACTCATTTAATTTCGTCCTCTGTTTGTTTTTGTTTTTTTTTCTGATCGTCAATTTCGTCCTCTGTTGGAGAACACTGATTTGGTTGGCTTGTACATAAGGGAGAATATTTGATACCCTACCTGTAAGTCATCATCTACAACAAAATTGTTAGTTCTCCGGTGGTGGCGGAAATTGGGTGGTAACACGGCATGACGGTGATGGTGCTTGTGGATGCGGCAAGGGTAACTAACACGACGTGACAGTGATGGTGTTTGTGGCTGCGACAAGGGTGATGAACCAAAAAAGTTATTGGTTTCGGTTAATTTCATTTTGTGGTTGTGTGAAGAATCCGTGTGTTATTAAGGTTACTTTAGTCCGAATCATACCAAAAATTCAAACCGGTCCAAATATATGAGTCGACTACAATTTTTGTTCTCCTCGGATCACTTTTTGCTCTCCTTCTAACAAAAATCCTAATAAATACCAATGGTTGAAAAAAAAAATTAGAGACCTTTTCGTTTGATCTTCTTCTTCTCATTCTCCAGTATCCTACAACTTTAGGTTTGAAAAATATTTGAACCTTATTCGTTTGATCTTCTTCTTCTCAATCTCCCATGCAGCGAAATTTCATGGTATAATTATCCTACAACTTTAGGTTTTGATTTCCCAAAGTTGAAAATAAAATAAAATTGGGTTATACAATGAGTAACTTGATGTCTACCCCCGATTTTAAGTTTTTACTGTGATTGATTACTTTGTATGGTGATTTGGGATTTGAATAGTCTGTTTGTTATTCTAGGATCAGTCGCACTCAAATCTGCTTACGAGCATTCTAGGTCTCGCCAACAAATACAATCAGACTTTGCATCGTTGTGGTAAGAATCAATTCTTCCCAAACGAGCGTGGTTAACATGGAAGTTATTTTATGGGAGAGTTGTCACGGATGATGTGATGCGTAACTCAGGTATTACGATCGTTTCCAGCAAGATGTTCTTTTTGTGCAAATCACTCGCACTATGAAACGTCTTCACATCCTTTCTTTATCTGTTCTTATGCCACTACTTTTTGGCGATGGCTTAGTAATGTGTTTGAGTTATATTCAATCTGCAATTCAGTTTTCGAACTATTTGATATTGTCCGCAATCAGCATAGTTCCTCACAGTTGAAAAGCATTCTTTGGATCTATGTGATCAGTTGTTTATGGCAGATTTAGTGGGTCCATAATCAACTAAACTTCAACAACCTTATCACTAATTTTCAGAAGTCTACCACCATCTAAAAGAGATTCATTGTGGAGTCGGGTGTTCTTGCAAAGGTTTATATGTGTAACGATATAAAGAAACACACTGTATTCTCAGTTTTTTTGGCATCATCAGTAAAGCTAGGAAAGCTCCAAACTTATCGAAGTTTGATGGCATCCTTCCCCTACATGGTTGGATCAAGTTTAATGTTGATGGATGGTCACTAGGTAACCGTTGCTTAGTTTGCTTTGGAGTTGTTTTACGTAATGCTCAAGGTTTGTTCAGAGTATGTTATACCATTTTCAGGAAGGACAGGATCGGGGGCCCTTCATGTTGTATTGGCTGCGCATCTGCAGTTCCCGGCTGACCAGTGGGATCAAATATCTCAATCTGCCAGGGACTTGATTAGTACACATGGATATCGATAAGATAGCTGGGGATGTTGGTATCATAGGGTAAACGATGTTTGAAGGGTTCAAAATGTTAATAAAACATGGCCAAGAATCAATTAACGCTGCCGAGAATTATTGATTTACACTGTTTCCTAAAAAAGCATAAACGACAGTGTTGCTGCCTCTTGCGCATTCATTCATCTTCTCTCTGAGCATAAGTCGTTAATATCCTAAAAGCAGATAATGTGAAACAGAAAAATGGGAGCAGAACAAAATGGTAAGAATATGTATACTAACAATCTATTTGATCGGTAAGAACAGAATGGTAAGAACATTAATAAATTTGATCCGTTCATAGTTCTTTGGATTAAGTTATGGAATTATTTATGTAGTTCTTTGGCTTAAGTTATGTATATTGAATGCAATCTATCTGAGTACTTCTAATGATAATTCCATACAACTAATTTCCAAATTAAATCCCTAAAACAGTAGCTAATTTCCAAATTGGTGTCTGTCTTGGCTATTTCGGCCCTTGATTTCTACCCTGCAGCTTGAGTCATATACATACGTCCGTCCGTTCATCGTGTATATGGCTAAGATTTTATTATGCCGCAGTCCTGACCAAAACTAGCCCTCGCCTGACCACTTAACCTAAATAGGGCTTGGCCTCAATGGCAGAGGAAAACAATTCGTATTCTCGGTATGTTCGTGGAAGAACACATTGTTTTAAGATTCATGAGAAATGCCCAACCAACAAAAAAAACAGGGTCTGCCTAAGGGCTACGGCCGGGGGCTATAAGCCCCGGCTAATTTGACCGGACCAACAAAACAAGGGTCTGCTTAAGGGTTACGGCGAGGCTGTAGGCCCAGGCTAATTTTACCGGACTAACAAAACACGGGATATGCTTAAGGGGCCACGGACGCCGGTAGGGGGTGTACATGGTCGGTTTCGGTTTGGTTTTTGCTCAAACCAAAACCGAAACCGTTACTTCCGGTTTTAGATTTTCCAAACCAAAAACGGGCCACTAACTGATAGTTTCGGTTTTTAGTTTTACCTCTGGGTTCCGGTTTTACCATTAGTTTGACAGTTTCATGCAAATGACAGTTAAAAAAAGAAAATACACATTAAATATAGACATTTATTGAAAGACTAAAATATAGTTACACATAAAATTACATACTAAAATTACATAAAATTAAATATAGACATTTATTGATTAAATCTACGGATAAGAATAAAAATAATTAATCTAAGGTAAATCTAATGGTTGATATTAATTACATCAAAGCTAATCGGTTTTACCGTTGGTATTCGGTTTGAGTTTTACATCAAACCGAAACCGTTTCTCTCGGTTTTTATATTTTTAAACCAAAACCAACCATTAATAAACGGTTCGGTTCGGTTCGGTTTTAACGGATAACCATTACCATGTACAGCCCTAACGGCAGCCCCGGCTAATTTGACCAGACCAACAAAACACTGGGATATCCTTAAGGGGCCAACCTCAGCTAACTTATAGGCTCAACCCCCGGTCCAACTCATAGGCTTAACCTAATCACGACTAAATTTTCTAATCCACTGTCGGGTCCGTAAGGTCAATCTAATTTGATTAGACCAATGAAACACAGGGCCGCAGGCTCTGCTAACTTATATGTCCTGCTAATTCGACCCGACCAACTAACACACTATACTATGATACGACTAATTAATCACAGCCCCGACATTACAGCTAGGCTGACTAAAATTTTGTGGAAGGATACTGACCGACCGACCAAACAATCAACAAAAATCGTAAAAGGTTAAGCCCCGGCCGTAGGCCGGGGTGATACCTAGTATATATATATATACACACACACACACATGCATGAAGAGTTGAAAATGCGGGTACCGAAATACACCACCACTTTTTTCTTGGGCAATTTGTATGAACAAACTCAATACAACTCTAAGACTTAAACTCAATCAAGGAATAATATCTAGAGTTATCTCTCTCTCTCTATTAGAACGTTTACATGATCAAATCTGTGAACCTAATCACAAAGAGATTACTTGGATGGTACCAAAGACCAATGTCCAAGAATCAATCAAGTCGTATCCAACAAACTAGGTCGGATGTGTCTACTATGATTGATCAACGCACAACCTGTGATATTTCAATTATAAAGATAAACAATATAATGCGAAAAAATAAATAATACAGACACCAGAAGTTTTGTTAACGAGGAAACCGCAAATGCAAAAAACCCCAGGACCTAGTCCAGATTGAAAACCACACTGTATTATGCCGTTACAGACACTAGCCTACTATACAAATTAACTTCGGACTACAATGTAGTTGATCCCTAAAAGGTATCCCACTGATTAAGGTACAGTCTCGCTCCTTACGCCTCGTTAATCCCAACAGGACTTTGCGTAATTGATTCCCTTAGCTGACGTCACACCAACTAAGAGTTGTTTTAACTCAATTGAAGACTTTGAACCAATATGCCTCCCACAGATTAATCATATATATGATTTCCTTTTACAATCAAATAGTTTGATCAAAGGTGATGGAAATCGATAGCAGTAGACAAAGTCTAGCTAACCTCAAAATCCGAACTTATGCAACCCGAAGTGCAACCTAGATTATTATTCACCTCACAAGTATAAAACATGTGGAATCAACAAAGTTTGAGACAAAGAGAACTTTGATTATTTCTATTTATCTTGATCAAGATCGGGATACACGTGTTATCAAGGAAAGATAACTGGACCTGGCTTCATGAATCCCTATGAAGTCTTTGTAGTCGCTAAACCCTAAAAGGGTTAGAAAAAGGACAACTCTAGATACAACTAGGACACACCAAAAGGTAGTGTCGGGATTCAAAGATCCCAGTTGCTTGAAGTTCCGCTTTTATAGACATTCAAAGCATAGGTTGCTTCAGGTTTAAGCTAAGATGCTTTGGAACCAAACAAACAATATCCACCGTTAGATGAATCTTTGAATCTGATTTACATAAACAAGATATACACTCTGGTTAGGTGAAACCGTAACCAAAACGTGTACAAAGACTATGTTCAACGTGGTTAGCCGAAACTAGCCGATTTGAACTTAAAAGCTTAATACTCATTTTCATGAACACTTAAGACATTATCCTTGAGTCACAATGATGTGATCAAATAAGTCTAGTATTTTAGAGAATTAAGCAAATGTTAATTATCTCATAGAAATAATTTAATCGCACTTGAAGATAATCGACATGGTCAGTAAATGCACAAAGTACAAATACCATAGACGTTCGTGACTCAAGTTAGTCAGAGTACGTGTACCGGTTTGTAAACATTCAACTAAACCAAGTTCCGGAGTTAACAGAACTATTTAGGTATGCGTACCGGTTTGGAAAACTTAAGACTATTGATGGTTCCGGAGTTCACATAACTATTTTTGTTTGCGTACCAGTATGGGTACTAAACCGAGTTCGGGAACACATAACTATTTTAGTACGTGTACCGTTTGGATACTAATCCCGGTTCCGTAACCACAATTCCAAAATGGTTTGCAAATGAGTATGCGTACCGATCCGGTTCACGAGTTGAACATATTTTTCATATGATATACATAAGAATGTGCGTACCACAAATCTGTAAGTCGATATATAGCTACTCCGCTACTTGTACGAGTACATGTAATACGGGTTCATACTTATAACAGTTTTCCCAGCTTGTAAGAATGATAACACTGTCTTGTATCCGAATCTATATTAGTTATATATTTCTCTCTAAATCGATTCAAAATATTTCCGAATAACATCAATAACACATATCACTGTTCCATGCTATTTTCGAATGATAAAACTAGGATCATGATTTTGATTCCGAACAATAAATTTTCCTTAACCGAAATTCATCAAGTATGAACAAATGTTCATTAAGCTTAGTCATTATATTTCAAGAATTAATTATCAAGATAAACTTGACTCGAAATTCTTGTCTATGCATAATAGTCTAATTAGTTACATGACATTGTCTCAATGATATAAAAGTGAATATAACTTGAGAAATAGGAGGTCATTCTTCACTTACCTTTTGTTGATGAAGTTCTCCAAAATCTTCGGTTGATCTTCGCCTTCAAACGGTAGAACGCAATGATGACTGTTGTGATCCTTTGTTTCTCAACTACATTTCTATCCTAGTCCGAGACTTAACTAATTGGAGACTAAAAATCAAGATATAGTTTTGACAACTAAATTTGACAACAAGCTTGAGATAGCAACACTTGTGAGTTCGACCGAGCAATGCTCTGACAAGAGTTTAAATCAGAGTCTCTCATAGAAACAATGTCAGTTTATGTAGAAAGGTATCTAGAGTCTATTTTTGACTCTAAAATCAAAGTGAAAAAACCCATTGGAAGTAAAGACATAACTCAGTCAAGTAACCATTTTGAGTCTGCAATTGATCAAGTTAAGGTTGTCTTATGAGACACAAAACCGTGGGAATACGGTTAATTTCACGAGCAACCATATCTCAGTCAAGTAAAGACATATCTCAGTCAAGTAACCATACAAATGTTGGAAGATTGCATCAATTAATGAACAACAACGTTAGATATATCAAGTAATATAATGAAATACTAAATGAAAATACCTGTACCACGAGTAACTTGACAAGGGCATATCACAGGTTCAACGAATTGTCCTTACCATATTAGATCTTCATAGAAAACCGGACCAAAACGCCTATTGATTTATTTTCGATTACGAAACAAGTTTCGTATATGTATTTCCTTTAAACATATGATTAATATAGATCCTAGGATGAAATCACACCTATATCCAATACACAATCAAGTAACCAGTTACGTAGATTATGTCGATGTCACATTTACGAAGTTCAAAAGATAAATGTTATACTTCGTAATTCATATGCTTCTTTGACACATTGATCATACTAATATGACCAAGTCTTTTACTAGAGTATCATATATAACCTAGCATGTTATGTTTTCAATCTTAAAGGACTTGAAAATAACTATAGGAATGGAAACAAGTCAAGTCAGTACTACTAACCTCAAGCGGAAGGATGGTGTCTTCATTGTGGTCGATACGTCTTCAGGTCTTTGGAGCAATACTTGTATGTATCAACATTCCTAGACTTTCTAGTCTAACCTAAACGAAGTTGTCTCTAGTAATCTTAATCAAGCGACTCTAATTGAGTTTTGAAACTAAAATATGACAACCAACCTTGACATACCAATGTTTGGTGGGTTCAACCGAGCAATGCTCTAACAATGGGGTATGCTCATATAAACCACTTCCTCTAAATCTCAATGAAAAAATGCATTTTTCACATCCATCTGAAATAATTTCCAATCTTGATTTACTGTAAGAGATACAAGAACACTAAATGTATTCATCTTTGCAATATGTGCAAATGTGGTTGTACAATCAATTCCATATGTCTGCGTAAACCCTTTAGCCTCCAATCTTGATTTATACCATTCAATGGTTCCATCACTCTTATACTTGATCTTATATATCCACGATATCCGACTATATTCCTCCTTACCTTTAATTTGACAATATCTATGTCTCATTTTAATCAAGTGCTTGTAATTGTTCTTTCATCGGTTTCTGGGTTGCACAGACGCGGACGCGGACACTACAAAATTCTCAAAAAACTAGGACGTGGGCACGTATATACATATTTTATTTATATATACAATCATGTATTTGTACAGCAAAGTTAAGTGTTTCGATCCTAAAAATTAGAATATGATGCTACATGTGTATAAATTTCAAAAGAAAAAAAGAGATCGTTTGTTTATACACACCAAAGGTCAAGCAATCAATCACTATTAGACACATGGCACAATCAAAATGCATTCTTAGAACAAAACATGCCCAACCAAGGGTATAAGTGATGTCATTTCCAATTACAAAACCTTAATAAAGACCTAAATGATTGATCTAAATGTTCACCTTTCTTCATTTAGTTAATAATAGTAAAAATAATGTAAGAAGTTTAAATGAAAATGAAAAAAAAAACGCTTCAAAACCGAGTCATCAGTGCGTCCAAACCAGACGTGCGTAGGACGCGCACATTGGTGCGTCGGACACGCGTCGTGTCAGCGTCCAACGCGCGTCCCGTGTCTGACGCGAGTCGGAAGCGGACACGGCTCAGAAAATGGAGCGTCCGTGCAAACCAGATCGGTTTCCTCCAAATTGGTTTACAATTGACTTCTCTAAAATTTTGTGGGATCTTGGTCACCTGACAACCTAGTTAAGAACGAAAAAAAAATGAGATTGAGAAATATTGTTGTACGATATGTAATCTTTTATTGGGTAAGAAACAACTTGATATGTGAAAAAATATTTAAATATTAATGGAGGATGAGTTTTCCTGTTTGAACGACGTACATAATAGGAGTTGAAGTACAAGGCTCTATAGACGTATCAACTTGCTATATTGTTGGAGTACAAGGCTCTATAGTCATATATTGATGAAGTACAAGGCTCTATAGAGCCAACTTGCTCATTTGCAGCAGACTTGCTATATTGTTGGAGAAACTGGCTTAACTGACTTAAAGAAATAAAAGTATAACCTACAACAGCTTGTTCATTTGTCTCCATATCCTTACTGTTTTCAAATTTAGTTTTAAGATAGGGATAAAGCTTTCAAGGCCGGGTTTGTTAGCGATCACATCAGTAAGTTTCCCGTTTACCTTTAGTTTTATTGCGATATGATTTTCCTTTATCCACCAAAAGTGCACTAGCTTATTCTTTCATGGAAGGAGATTTTGAATCCATAACATTATTTTGATTTTCTTCACGTTGAATGGTTGCACAAATGCCAGAAAGAGTTGGAACAATCGATTTCATCAATATATGACTCTTAAAAGATTCATGATCAGGTTTTAAGCTGTGAAGTAAAAAAAATATCTTATCTTCTTCATCACTCTTAAGTAGCTCTTTCGGATTTGTTGTATGTGGACGATATATTTCCAGTTCGTCCCAAATATATATACGTTTGATATTTCGATAGTGTTGAATAAACGTCTTATCACCTTGGGTTGCCGCCGCAATTGAAAAGTCCTAGTTGCATTTTTTTGGTTGCCATATAATTCATCTACAAAAGCCCATATATCAGAAAAAGGAAGAAAAAAATCTCTGAAATAGATGCTTCCATAGAATAAAGAGCCAAGATCTAACAGTTTGATCATATGATAATCATTCTTCATATTTGGATTCTTGTTTATAAGGAGGACAAAATGGTTTCCCATTAATAAAACTTTTTTTTGTCACCAAAATCCAAGGTCATACTGCGTGATCAAAGAACATAATTTGTACCGTTCAATAAAACAGTAGTCAATCTGGAACTATGGTTGCTTTCAGTTCCGAACATCGTTATTCTTGACAGGGATGATTGACATTAGAAAAAATGAAGAAGAAAATAGATTTCAAAATAGAAATATGCTCTGATACTATATCTATTCTTCTAAAATCCTAAGCCATATGAGCCCCACGTTGAACGGTGGGAGTACCCCCTCCTCCTTCAACGGTGACCCTCAATTAGAATTGCTTCAGAGAAAAACAAGGCTTTCTTTCACAAAATAAATAAATTTGTTTATTTATCCCGAAAAAAACAAAACGAAAAAAAATCGAGAGAAAAAAACCTAAAAAAATTCTTCTTCTTCATGAAAGCAATAAAAGCAGCGGCTGTTATTTCTAATTCAGATCAAGAAATAGGCAGAGATTGAGAGATGAAACCGACAGATTAAGAGTGAATTAGAAATTCTGAACATCTCGATGGTGTTCGATTAAAGAGTTGGTGGTCTTATGGATGATGTTTCGATTGGTGTTTAGCGATTTAGGGTTTAAGAAGAAATTGCAGATGAAGAGGAATCCGAGCTGAAATTGATATGGGTTTGTCGAGATAAGGGTTATTGAGAACTGAGATTGATGATTAAGTTAAGAGAATTGAAGAATTTCATAAACTAGGGTTTGGTTTTGGGAAGAGCAGCTGAGACTGAGTCTTATTGGTTTCCTAGCCCTAATCTTCAAACGTTGTCAACAATATCATCGTTGTATTGCAAGAGCATCATCCTTCTGAGATTTTCTATCGGTTTCTTTTTAATTTTCTTTATACTTCAGGTATTTGCTATTTATTTTTTTCCTGTAAATCCTATGGTTTTATCAATGTAATCCAGGTAAGATTTTTATGCTTCTTAATTCGAGTTTTTAATAAAGAAAATTAAAAAGCATACCTGATGTATATAGAGATATGTAAATAGATATAAAAAGAGTTAGGGTTTACCGCTACAGATTTGGATTTGGTTATTTATCTCATCTTCAAAAACCGTACCTGCAAAATAAAAACAAACAAACAATAATTAAGATGTAATTTTTTTTGTAGTTCATGAAGTATGGGTTTTGTCTCTAGATTGATTTATGCTGGAATAGATTTTGAGGTCACCAGGTTGTTTTTGCAGTTTCAGTGGAGATGAAACTGAGCCTGAGGTGGAATGATGCAGTTGCAAGAGAGTGCTGCAATGCTTAATGATTGAATCTGAAATTGCAGCTACAGGGAATGAACCACTGAGGCGTAGTTTTCCCATCTTTTGTCTGTTAAATATCTTGCTTTGTTTATCTTGAAACATCCAAGTTTTGTCAGCCATTATTAATCATATGCCACTTGCATTTTTGTGCTTCTTTTCAGTTATTATAATACTAATGGCGGCACAACTTTGCATTTGCACTACTGAAGTTTTCTATTTTGATTCTCTCTTTATACTGTTGTTATTGTTGATTTTTTTTTACTGTTTGATTCATTTGAATGTAATTTTCAGTTTCACTTGGGTGTTGGAAGGTAAAATTCCATGCTATTGCAAATCTCAGAGCAAGGAGATGGAAGATTAATTTGGGTGTTGCTTCCCCTGCTATAGGTGTGAAATTCAGGGTAAGTTAATTTGAAGTCCTTTCTCATTAAATTTGATTAATTATGAATTTATGGTTCAGTAAACCAAGTGTTCTTGGTAGATCATTTAGTACTAACACCTATATGCTGCAGTTCATGAAGAAATTGCTTTGATTATTCATCAAAAATCAAAGGAAAAACCAAGTACCTTTTCCATTTGAAGTAAGGGTTGATATTGTGATGACTCTTGCAGATTGCATTCGAAGCATGCGTTTTGAGGAGGGGGATGAGATTCAGGTCATGCAGGAAATTGTTGCAGATGCAAAGAGTGGCGTAACAAATGGTGGGTGGGATTTTAGGTGTTTTTTTATTATCATGTAGTACTCTCGGTCTTGAATCAAGGAGACAAGGGCCGGTGTCATTAAAAGCATCAAAAAATGATCATTGTATGCACTAATACCTATATGGTCACATTCGAAACTTGGTTTTCTCCCTTCAAACATTTTAGGAAAGACCAGATGGAGAAAGCAAAAACTATTGATTCCATAAGAAGGTTCAGAAAACTGTATTTCCCTACAAGTAGGTTTAGTGGGATTCTTTTGTATCCACTAAACTTGGTCTGATTTCTATACTGTATTTTTGATGTATAAACCCCTAAACTACTCAGTTGTAGAATGCATCATGACTGGATCTGGTCCATCATGTATAAACCCTTAAACTACTTTGTTCATCATTGTTTTAAAGGAGATTTTTTTGTTGTAATTATTGTTTGTTTGTTTTTATTTTGTAGGTACGGTTTTTGAAGATGAGGTAAATAACCAAATCCAAATCTGTAGCGGTAAACCCTAACTCTTTTTATATCTATTTACATATCTCTATATACTGAAGATAGCAAGGATTATGT
The DNA here is from genome assembly GCA_023531105.1 of Papaver atlanticum. Classification (NCBI taxonomy): domain Eukaryota; kingdom Viridiplantae; phylum Streptophyta; class Magnoliopsida; order Ranunculales; family Papaveraceae; genus Papaver; species Papaver atlanticum. Next base: position 3,080,189 of record JAJJMB010017528.1, on the reverse strand, counting down.
ATCTGTGTACCTTGAGTTTGTAAACCCTAGACAAGAAGTTAGGGCACTGAATTTTCATTACTGGACCAAAGCGGGAAAAATAAATATGGTGCTCTTAAAATCTAATGCGAAGTTTAAAAAAAAAATCATATATTCTGCCTTCGTACACATTTATTAAAGAAATTGCGAGGCGACGCCGCACCAAATCAAAGATCTTAAGTGACGGGACGAGGCGAAGCCGAGTTACACCAAATCAAAAAATGCACAACGGGGAGAGAAACAAAAAAATGATGGTGGATGGTTTGTGGAGCCACCCGGTGCGTAGAAACACACCACACCTTTATTTAGATAGATGAGTGAAATTTTAACATTTCCAGTTAGTAGATAAGTGTTTATCGACACAACACACCTTGATGTTATGGAATGGAATGTTGAAATAGTATTATTGCCGAATAAAGTGCTTTTTCTGGACCTTAATGAGCAATAACGATGAACTTAAAAGCATGTCTGCTACTTAGAAATATGAAGTCCTAGATCTGCCAAGTCTATTGCTGGACTGAAAAATTTTCTCATGTAATGCAGGAAGCATTTTGGAGGGTGTATGAATGGAAGTTCATGAATTGCCTTGAGTTTTGTACAAGTGTTGTCTGTGCATACAGTTCTGAACCTGACTTCCGGCCCTTGGCTTATCCCTTTGCTCAATCACATTGTTGCTTCTATGGGTACTTCAATTCCTGGATTTTTACTGACGATGAACAGCCATCCAGATCAAAGCGTACTACGGATTCCGGTGATGATGTCCATGCGGTTTCTGGAATTGATGAGCAGTTACTCATTAAGAAATGCACACACTATGAAATTTGAATAACACATTAGTAGTTTGTTCTTTTCACTGTTTTTATAACTTATGTGGTAGTTCAATTAGTTAGGACAACCAATACGTTAGGATGCCATTTCTTAATGCTTGCACTGTGAAGTGCAACTATCATTCATCTATTGCAGTCCAATTATTCTCAGTTCTACAATGTTATGCATTGTTTACCCTATGAATAGGCTCTACATATCTGTTGAGTTCTTCAAATACGAATTGAAATAGGCTCTACATCATAAGAAATTGCATTATTTTTTGTGTTGAATGGACTGAATCTAATTAGTGGACCAAACCAATGGGCCTCCATCCATAAATTTACCAAGTTATACCACTTAACTATTTTTCTATTTTTTTTCTTCCATAAATTTACGTCCTGTTTTTCTTTGGGGAACTGGATTTGACCATTGAAAGACCTACACCTTCACAAAATATTACAAAATAGTGAAGCGGAGCCACACCAAATAAAAAAAAACAAAACAAAAAACCCCAAACAACGGGGCGAGGCGAATCCGAGTCACACCACATCAAAATGGTATAGCGACGGGGCGGGGCGAAGCTGAAGCCGAGCCACACCCAATCAAAATTTATCGCGACGGGGAGGGGCAAAGCCGTGCAACAGCAAATCAAAAACGCGTCAGGGCGGGGCAAGGCGAAGCCGAGCCACACCTAATCAAAAATGTATCGCAACGGGTAAGGGCGAAGCCCCACGACGGGGCGGGGCGAACAAATTAAAAATGCATCGGGACGGGACGGGGCGAGGCGAGGCGAAGCCGAAGCCGACCAACACCTAATCAAAAAGGCATCGTGATGGGGCGGGGCGGGGTGAAGCCGTGCAACACCAAATCAAAAATGCATCGGGACGGGGCGAGCCGAAGCCGAAGCCGAGCCACACTTAATCAAAAAGGCATCGTGATGGGGCGGGGCAAAGCCGTGCAACACCAAATCAAAAATGCATCGGGACGGGGCGCAGCCAAAGCCGAGCCACGCCTAATAAAAAATGTATCGTGATGGGGCGGGGCGAAACCCCACGACACCTAATAAAAAAATTCACGATGGGCGTGGTAAAGCCTCATCACACCGAATCAAAAATATGGCTAAAAATGAAAAAATGCCCGAGAGTAGCACGGGCACAAAATCTAGTTACGGATAATAAACATAAAGGATTAGAAACTTAGAAGGCAGCGTTAAATGGTTTAGCTTAAAGCTTACATCCACTTATAGGAGAAGAAAATTATTATGTTTCTTGTGTCAATGCAAGAAAAGTTATAAAGGATGCAAATGGTACTTTCTAAATATTAAGGATGCAGATGGTACTTTCTAAATAATCGGAATCTAATGATGAAGATAATCAGGACCTATAACTGTAACTAGGCAGTACATACACATAAAGGAAAGAGGATTAATGAGAGTGTTCCTCCACTATCTCCTTCTCCACTAACAAGAGCTGTTGATAATGATAGTCGTAAGAGATACAATGGAACTCCTACGTCTAACACTGACCTACGAAAAATGGTCCTTGTTGAAGCGAAGAATCATCTATCACTCAGGCTGCCAACCGGTACCTGAATACCCGGAACCGAGCTAATCGGGTCCGGTTCCGGGTCCCAATATTAGACCCATTAGTATATATAGTACCCGATTGGTAGACTCGTTTGGAACCGACAAAATTCGGGTCCTTATCGGTTCTACCCGACGGGTATCGGGTACCCGATCAATTTTCCTTAAATCCTTAAAATAACTCTGTATGTGTTATAAATTTATAATAAGTCAACGAGTTATCCTCCTCTAACTCTGGATTTCTCCTGTAAATGTCTTTCTTTTTCTCTCTTTAATGTCAATCTTTTTATTTCTTCGTTTTATTGAAAAATGAAAAATAACGATAGAGTTATTGCTGGTGTTCTGAAAGTTTTCTTCAATAATCTTAGTTTACTGTATTAAGATTCAAAAACTAACTAAGCACTCATGAGAATCAGGTGATAGAGTCTATACGGGGGACCTTCATCAGCAACTCAAAACTAATCTAGAACTTCGTATGTTGTTAGTGTTGAGCTCATGCTTTAATGTTGTCTTATTTGTGTTTTCTAACCAATGATGGAACACTCCATTAATTCAGTAATTGTTTCCTCCATTTAGTCTGTACTTTGATTTCTCTACTTAGTATCCATGTATTTTGAACTTTCTCTCATCTTTTATTCCCGTGGGGATCTTGAATCTTGATATCTAAGCTCTGGATTAATTTTAAATTACACTGTGAAGAACTTGATAAAATAACCGAGAACTACCCGGACCCGATAATTACCCGTCATTTTTATCGGGTTCGATTCCAGGTCCATATATTTGAGAACCGGATCCGGACCCGATTTAAGTAACCGGTTCTGGGTAGTATACTACCCAGACCCGTTGGCACCCCACCAAAAACCAACCATCGTATTTTTAATTACCACGTGTGATTTGGTTTGGTCAACTCCTTCAACAACCACGACCATAAACACCATCATAACCAGTTTTGGTTCTTGCAATTTAGCACCTCGACGACGACCTCTTTCATCATCACGTGGTATGTTTTCACGGGCGCCTTTTTAAACACACTTTTCTTCTTCCTGATTCCCGAACATGTGTCGAGGGTATCACATGACAATTGTCAAATTGGTTAAGGAGGATTGTTTGGTCGGTAATCAATATCAGGTTCACCAGACTCAGTTGAGTAAGTCAGTTTTCCCATAAGTTTTTCTTTTTAATTGTCACTTGGCTCTCCTCATCTACTTTCATTAAATGTATTTATCATTTTATCAAATTGCCAAAATCGAGCAGGCTAGCCTAATCGATTTCAGTTTTGTTTTTCATTTTAATATGCAATTTTTTTCAAAATTAAACGAAAAAGAAACTCACACGTGCATACAAAAATGGACGATGAAAATGGTGTTTGGGAACTGTTTGAAAATGATAAAACGAAAGCGAATGAAATTGGGTTTGCTTAGTAAGAATGTTAGTTGGATAATTTTGTCACACAGTGGATCATTTAATCTTTTAACCCCATAGTAGCATAAGCCTTATCAAACTATCCGCCTATCTTGTATGTAAATATATACCCGCCTACCCGATATGGAAATCTAAAAACAATCACCAACCCAATTCATGATAACTTCCGAACTATGTTCCGTAAAAACTTTTCCCATGCATCTTGTGTGTTAGTCATTTTTTATGGATGTGAGACTAAATTCTTCTTAAATTAAGGAGGTAAAACCAAAATATCTCGGACCATCTAAAACTTTCCATTGGTTGGAAAATTTTAAAACCATTAATTTAAAGCATAACATTTTATCTTTCTATTAGGCGGTGACTAAGTGCAACCCCCATTTAGTTTAAATGTAACCCTAAGTTTATATCCCTAAATATTGTAAACCTAATTCATGTGGGTATCTAAAACCCCCTCAATCTTCCCTGTAACCTAACTTTTCTCTTCCTCATTCGGTTTGTGAAGATCTATCACATGATTTATATTGTCATTTTGCAATTCCTATAATAATTATTTAAGATTAATTTAAATGTAATTATATTTATTACTAAATCTAAAACAATAATTGCTGAGATTCCTGGTAGTAGTCACTTATGGTCACTGATCGTATCAGTTCACTTTTGATCGAACTTTCAAAACGCGAATCGTTTATTAACTGAAATATTCATTAATCCAATGATAAGATAATCATCCGATGTTACTTTCACAATTTTTCTTTTCCATTGGAATGAAATTTTAGCCATATCTTTGTAGTAAAAAAGGGAAGAAACCAACTTCTCGGCTCAGATAGAAATCTCTCCATAATCCATACGGGTCAAACCTAAAACGAAAAGAAAAAAATGAAGAAACTTCATGAACATCGTTATAATAGTATGCACTGGGGACGACTTTTTTTTTTACCTGTTTTCCAATGTCAAGAAGAAGATGATGAAGGGGTTTTTGATTACCCACCTTAAGTCGGTCTACAAAAATTATAATTTAAAAAAAGGATTGTAATTAGTCTTAACGTGGGTTGTAATTAGTCATTGCCTTTTATTAATAACCGTAGATATCGATGACTAGAATGATTAGAATTTAAAAGGTTCATTAAAACAACAATTTCTTGCATTGGAAACAAGATTCATTTGTTTTATTGCATTGAAAACAGTAATTATTTGCATTGGGAATAAAATTTGTTGTTTTTAGTGTAAGAAAAACTAATTTCTAGTAGAACAAGACAAAAAAAAAAAACAATTTCCAAAGAAATAAAATAATTCTTTATTAAACCTTAAAAGAACTTCTAAAACCAGAAAATCACTTAAAGGATGTCTAAAATAACTACTAGACACGTCACCTCACATTTAATCTTCACACTACTGTTGTTGGAGAAGGATTTTTAATAAAAACTAAATAAATCCTGCATGGCCTAATAAATACGAAAATGAGGATATCCCCATTGGAGATGCTCTAAGCATGAGCAACACGAGTGGCATTAGTTTTGTATAGTTGGGACATGCCAGTCTGGTAGTTGTTGCGGCCTGGCAAATCCTAATTGGGTACCGCACCGCATATTCTCCGGCACCAACTTTGATCGTGCATGTCGGTTGTCAAGTGTAGTTCTGTCACTTTACAACTACGTGAGTAGAGAAAACCAACCTACCTTTACCCATTTGACTTGATTTTATGTCATCACACAAATGGTTTATCCTACAGATCTTTGGTATTGTTCACCTATGTTACATGCAGGCCCAAAGTAAGATTAGACAAATCAGTCATTACAGACTTGACTTTCAACGTGCTTTAAACAAGTGTCGAGGAATCTTTTTCTTGTGATTACATCAATTTAACCGATAATAATAATTTGATTCCATCTCCTTGGCCACCAACAATTTAGAGAGTGAAAATCAAACTAGTTAAGAATAACTAATTAGTCTAATTTGTTTGCTTTCAGAGGAGAAGAGTCTGTGAGAGAGATGAGTGCAGAAGGAGTTGGTAAATTAGTGTGTGTAACCGGTGCATCAGGTTATGTAGCTTCATGGTTAGTGAAGCTATTGTTAGAACGAGGATACACAGTCAGAGCAACAATTCGTAATCCAAGTAAGTCTGTTCATCTTACATAAATTTGCTTGTTTGATCAAATACTCAATAGAGCTACTAGTTTGCTTGATCTTGAATCTGAAATATTATAACTAGATCAGAGCAAGGAAATTACCAGACTTCATACATGGAAAGGGTATCGACTACTTTTGACTTTGTTTTCTTGTCTCTACTTAAAAGGGGAAACTACTATATTCAGTTTGCGCAACAATTGCCCTTTCTCCTTCGAATTTTATATCAGCTCAAACTGATGCCTTCTTTTTCCGATCTTTTTTTTTTTTTTTTTTTGTAATTATCAATGCCTTCAAAAATGTATCCGAACTCTAGCATTTGATGTGATTTTGACTGTCTTATATAACAGCTGGTACTCGGTAGTGTAAATTAAGGGTACCAGTGTAAAATAAGACCACTGAATGTTTAGAGGTTTGATTATGGGCTGATTCAATGGCCAAAGTCATGATGAAGAACACGCCGATTTATTAACATTAGACCACTGAAGTACTGAACTGGAGCTCTACACGTACATATTATTTAAGGAAAAAGACTAGTTTCATTTGGCATCTCCACTGAAAAGTTTCGTAATGCTGAATTCTTCATTGATAAAAGTAAAAGACTAGTTACATTGTCTACAATTTAATAGTGCTGAATTCTTCATTGATTAAATTACTTTTAACTTCATTTATATTTAGGTGATCCGAAGAAGACAGAACACTTACGTGCACTAAGTGGAGCAGGCGAGAGACTTCATTTCTTCAAAGCAGATTTACTAGAAGAAGGTTCGTTTGATTCTGTTGTTGATGGTTGTGAAGGTGTTTTCCATACTGCTTCTCCTTTCATCAATGAAGTCAAAGATCCACAGGTACATGCTATATTTATGTTCTGAATTTGGACTTTGTTTCTAGGTACATTTTAAGTGGTGCGTGTTTGATTAAATGCAAACTCTTGTATCCTCTATGATTCAGGCTGAACTAATCGAACCTGCAGTCAAAGGAACTCTTAACGTTCTTGGTTCTTGCGCAAAAACTCCATCAGTAAAAAGAGTCATTCTAACGTCATCCCTTGCTGCCGTGGTTGTCAATGAAAGACCAAAAGTTCCTGGGGTTGTAGTGGATGAAACTTGGTTTTCTGATCCAGATATCTGTGGGAAAATTGAGGTACACTGTTGTTAATTTGTTTGTCAATCTTGTACAGATATCCTAAGTTTGTTTCCATAAAAAAACAGCAAGTTTCTTAATGCCGTGAGTATGTTGTACTTCTGTGGAAGAGCTACAAAACTAGGAGATTAAACAATGTGTCACTGGCCAAGACATTACTTCGAAGTATTTAAGCATGTAGTTGTCCTGCGTAAATTGTGCACCCGATTTTTTCTAGAATCCGAACATATATATTAGTGCATATTAGTGCAAGTTGTTTAAGTTCTCACAGGTTTATAATGAGCCAGGTGAATATGTGTGTGTACTTTAACTGTGCATATTATTTACCAGCTTTGGTACGTAGTTTCAAAGACCTTAGCTGAAAAGTCTGCTTGGGAATTCGCAAAAGAAAACGGGATTGATATGGTAGCAATCAATCCAGGAATGGTAATGGGTCCTCTTTTACAGCCAACACTTAACACAAGTGCTGAAATCATTTCTAGCTTAATCAATGGTAAGATTTTTCTCTTGCTAAGCGTAAATTCTGCACGATTTTTCATTTTGGAAACAACAAATATGGTGTATATCTATACTGATCAGTAGGTGTATCTTATTTTTCTTTGGATATACTGACTAGACATCGATTTGCGCAATTTGATTTGGGCACTTAATGTAATATCCTCTTTCTTTATCCTAAGCATGAATTCCTTTGAGATATTAGCACAAGGGTTTTAACTTCATTTAATGCAATCTTCGTGGTCTTAATCTCAATGCAGGATCACAAACATTTCCAAATTTAGTTTTTGGATGGGTTGATGTCAGAGATGTTGCCAAGGCACATATTCTCGCATATGAGGTTCATTCGGCCAGTGGAAGACATTGCTTGGCCGAAAGAGTGATGCATTTCTCAGAGATTGTGAAGATTTTACACGATCTTTACCCTGATGTTAAGCTGCCTGAAAAGTATGTTTACTCTCAAAATAATTTATTTCCAAATCAGTACACTTAACTATTTGCATAAGCCAGTCTTAAGATCCTGACCTACTTCGTTTGAAATTGCTCTCCGCGAATCTAGCTAGTCACATCTGAAGAAACTAAATATTGTACCAGTGGTGATATGTGTGATACATTTTCACACATTGCTTCATTAATTTAACATTTCAGTTATTTCTTATACATTTTATCAGAAAGATGAATAAATTGCACAATTAGTCATTTTACAGAAATCGCGTAAGTTCGTGATTAGGAAGAACTTATTATCTGTTCTCTCCCTTGTACCGGAACTACTAGAAGCTGAGTTTTTTTTTTCTGGTTTACTTCTCATTTCAATTCACAAATTTCAAAATTAAAACATCTTTTTATTTTGTTCTTGACAGGTGTGCAGACGACAATCCTTTGACACCAACTTATGAAGTGTCCGTCGAGAAAGTAAAAAGCTTAGGGGTAGATCTGATTCCTTTAGAGGTGAGCCTCAAGGAAACAGTTGAAAGCTTGAAAGAAAAGAAATTTCTCAGCATTTAAATCTGTTTGCTCTGTTGTCCTCACCGCAGTTTTCATTGTGTATGTCAGACCCCATGTTTGGTTTTGAGGTTGCAACTTTCAATAATGTTTTATGTGAAGGTTTTTAAGAGAACTGGCTATTAGTTGCCAAATTGTGCAGCATTCTCTTTCATATGAGACAGTGGAATAAATTCAAGAAAATAGCAGTGGTCTACATGTTTAATGAATTTTGAAATGAACCAACTGATACAATCAAATGCAACACTTTCCTCCGCCGGAGGAAGTTATGAATACAAGAAGTCATTTCCAGTTTTTACATTCAAACATTCCAGGTTTAGGAAGTTCTTACCTGCTTCAAGGATTGCCAATACAACCTCAAATTCAGTCCGGAAAACAACCGTCCATAAGGACCAAAGGTTTTGAACCTTAACAGACAAATTTATATCCATTTCTGTAACCCATGAATACACTTTTTTTCATTTCTGTGTTTAAACCAATTACAAAGATGATTTAACAGAACTGTTCTAGGGCTTTTTTACCCTCCCCACTAAATGAATATTACAACATAAATCTACAAAAGGAAAAAGATAAATTTACCCCATACCTCAGTAAGAAAAGAATTTAAAGGATCACGGAAAAAAGTTCAGTGTTAATAAAGTGGTACATTTTTCTTGTTGAAGTGTAGACTCAAACTAGTTCCATTAGAAGAGGATCACCTGCAGACATGATTCTAACCAGTCTGATGAAATCAGGCTCATCTGACACATTGCATGGATGCACTGCAGGGACTCTGGCTGAATAAATGCTCGAAAAATTGCTTGCTGGAAGCATTTCCGTCTTATAAATCATTTTACCAAGAACAGAATCAAAGTTACTTGGTGAATCCATTGCCTTAAAGAACATCGGTATTGCGACCTTGTGATGGATTTTAATATTGCCAACAAGACCAACCAAATCAATGAAGTCCCCTACAAAACGCCTAGGGATGTAGAAAACCTCGGAACTACAAAGTGTTAGCCCTTGTAGATCGGTGCTGCTTTCCTTGTAGCAAACCTGAAAATGAACAGGCATCGTATCTACTACTGTCTTCACCATGTCTGCTTGTTTTGAAAACCAACCCGAATTCTCCCCTGTTGTTGGAACGATGGTCCAGGAACTGGGGACCTGATAATATACATACAACATCTTGTCAGAGAACAATATATTGCATCGGACCATTAAATAAACCAAAGGGCAAACAAGAAAATAACCACATAAATCACCATCACGAAAGGTCAAGCAACTTCAAAACTTGGTTGAAAGTTATGGGTTATTATTCCATTGATATGTCTAGTTTGGTTAAGTTTGACGTTACCTTGTCAGTAATCCATAGCTTAGTCTTGTCTGCTTGAAGTAAATTCCAATAGTTAAGAACTGTGTCATCTTGAAGAAATACAAAACCTTCTGCACTTGCGAACCGATCGAATATCTTAGGCAGAAACCTGCGAAGTCCAGGAACTCAAGCTAATTAAGCAAACATACAGTATATATTTCTACCAGTGAGCATAAATCAAATTCATGGGTTCAGAAACACGTATAAGAAACAATTTTTAAGCTTCACATTTACTAGCACTTCTTTAAGTTTTCCATCATAATGGAATTGACAAAGCCTGTATTGTCAACAGATAAGCAAGGGTGCTAAAGCAATCTATTTAGACATGCTACAAGGTGGCCTCGTGGTTCAAGAATAAAGATGCAGCCACAACAAGAGGTGGCCAATAAGCTTGTACACCTGTGTTAATACTTAATATACATAATGATGATTACAAGAATGATTTAAGCAATTTAAGCTTTCCAACTTGTACAGGTGGAATGAGGCTCAATGTTAACAAAGCTTAGGGGTTTGAGCAGGGTACAGCAATTTTGAATGAGGACTTCCCCGAGCCCAAACCTGATCATTGCAGGTCTAACTAAACCTGGCCTAACAAATACCAGCCCCGATCTCCTGCACATTTCTACCCTGCCCACAACTTAAACAAGAAATAGAGTGGAAAGTGGAAACATGATAAACGCAAAATCCATCAGCATCAAAATATCGTTCTCTACCTGATTTGTCAGGATCACTTGTGATTTTCAGTATCAAAATAAAAATATAACTATATAAGAATATAACTGAAGGGTTTACATTAGTTAACAATTAAAAATGGCTACAGATACCAAAACCTTTTCTTTCTTTATTTTTTCTTCCCTTTTTAAGCTAAATCTAAGACATATCGGTCAGCACAGGCAACATTAGTTGAGACTTGAAAGCGAAAACCTCACCTATCGGATTGTTAGATAGAAACGGTAGCTAGTCACCGGACAGAAGACAAGGAATATGCGACTCAATCTCAACTGTCAGTGAGAAACACAAAGAAGAGTTATTTTCTGTCTAAGATGTAATCAACGCGGTATTGATCTCCTATTAAATAGTAGGTGATGTGGTAGATAACAAAAATAGCCGACAAAAGAACGTAGACTTGGGTTCCTATCATTGATTAACGAAACAAATACTGTAGTTTAAGAGTTCACAACCTAGCAAACTCGTTCTAACAAGTTCGAGACAGTTCAACACCTAACTCTTGCTTATCTTCTTGTACTATGCATACACAGAGGGACACCCCGATATTATAAGGAAGCATATGACATACATGCACTTCTCAACAACCAAGTCACATGTATGTATATCGACCCAAAGATTCATGTCCTATTTAGATTATAGGCATTTACATATAGAAAAGGGAAATAGAAAATCACATGAGTATTACTCCATTTCCTAGAAGAAGAATATGAAGCGTGCTAATGTCCTTACTTTCAAACTTTATGTACTACACATGTTTCGCTCTTTACTTATCAATTCATTCTACCCTACCACTATCAGTGCTTTCCCCTCCTAAATTAGTAAATGGATTATTTTAGTTTTGGGTCCCATTAAAGTGACCATTAATACCACAGGTCCCAAAAATGTGCAATGCCATATTTGAGTCTCAGTCAGACGGTTGACTGGTCAATCTGTTAGCAATCGTTAAATAGGTTGGGACCCAAAAAATATTTTTCGTGTTTTAATCGGGACCCAAAAAAATCAGGGTGTTAAAAAATCCAATTTCGTGATATTATCATTTCTTCTTTAGCTGAGACCGCATCTAACTCAATGATTTCTACGCCCTACTCCTACTAGATAGAATTTAGGTTAATGTTATTTCTTTTGATCGTTTTTTCTGATCACAAGTATATAAGTATACATTTGGATACGTACATATATCTTTTTATTCTCAAGCAGAACTATAGGCATGATATCATAATCTTTTTGTGACAAATTTGGATGAGGTCTCAACTAAGGATGAAAAATGATAAAATTGTTGGAATTGGATATTTTTAACACGGAATTTTTTTGGGTTACAAAAACATTTTCAGGGTCCCGACAATTTAACGGTTTTTGACGAATTGACCAGTCAACCATTTGACAGGGACCCGAACATGGCATTGGACAGTTTTGGGACCCTGTGGTGTAATTGGTCACTTTAATAGGACCCAAAAGTAAAATAAAACATGTACTATTTGAAACATGATAATGTCCTTACTCTCAAACTTCATGTACTAAACATGTTTCGCTCTTTACTTATTCATTCATTCAAACACTATGACTGGTTAGTTATAAAAGGAGCATAATTTACCCTACCACTATCAGTGCTATACCCTCATAAATTTGTAGTTTGATCAGTTACAAGTATCGAGACATTCCAGTATACACTATATCTATCTTAAAAAGAAAAATTATAAATATATTGATATTCTGTTAGAAAGGCATACAAGAACATCACACATTTGAGCAAGCAGTGATTACTTGTGCTTTCGAACAAATCCTACAGAGAAAACCTAAACCATGCTGTAAATTATAATTTTTGCTTCCCAATTTTACCAACTAAGCCACAAACAAAATGATAATTTGTAACAACTGAACATATGTTGTAAACTTGCTAAATTAAGGAAGCTGGAACTAGATAGCTAAACACTTGTTGGTTTACTTGCCTCACAAGCCTATAGCTTCTTGTTTTCTGAGTGCACCTAAATATCCTTCGGCCAAGATTCTTGTTCTTAGCTAACACAAAACACCAATGTATAATCTGTCTATGAATAAACACTGTATAAATTAGAAGTCACGGCTCCTTGTAACTCCACTATCTCTAACAATAACACAATATCACAATCCCAAATAACTAACTCTAGCAAGTAAAAACTAAAACTGGTTAGAGACTTAGAGTAAACGGAAGTAGAAGGCACTCATTCACAAAGAACCCACATACAGTCCTCCACACGGAAAGAATGTACAAAAAAGTGTGATTCATGCTGATTCACTCTTACATCAGATCATCAACAAATAAACATGCAAATAACTACTTGTACAGTTGACGGTCAAAATCAAGCAAGATGATGAAACATGAATCATGAAGACAATTGGGACACTTACTTGTATACTTGCTCCAACTTGCCGCGTTCAACAGCAAGATCTGAATTGCTGTGTTCTGAGAGGATAACAACAGTCTTGAATATGCGACCATAAAGCAACCTCCATTCCAAAGCGGTACGTTCCACCGGCCTAGTGCAGAACATTATGAGCACAACATTCCCAAAATTCTTCCTCAACTTAATCAAATTCCCCATCTCAAAATTTACAGTCCCTACTTCCTCAACCCCAAGATGTACAGATGGTATTTTTTGAGGGATGAAATCCTTCCGATCTCCATGACCTATTGTGGCCCTTGGTCTATCTAACTCTAACGACATCAACCTTGGTTGCTGGTAACCGACAGCTAACAGATCCTGAAGCCAAGCAGCAGTAAATTTTACATCTTGCTCAGTCCAAAACCCTTCCTCTGCCATTACATAACTTAACTCCATAATTTTCTCGAATAATCTGTGTTTTCCAGATCTCCACTGAACCAAGAACTTAATAAGACGACCCACGTTAACATGAAGATCTTTCTCTTCTGAAAATGGGTATGCTTCAATTCTATCATATCGATGGACAGTAGGAGGATAAACTACAACAAATCCACCAATTTCCCATAAAAGCCTTTGTCCCCAAAACCCCCTCAATACATCAGAAGCCATAGAACTAACAGAAACTGGAAGCATTAAACTCCAAAATGCAGATGAATGAAACATTGTATTGAATGAATTCAAGGGCACCATCATACCTTGTGGCAATGCTACTTTTGGAGCATTTTCATCAAAACGAATATCAAATGCTTCAAGACCAGATTTTCGTGTTAAATAGAAAATAGAATCAACATCTGGGAGGCCATTAGAAATACCTTGCTGGATAAATTGCTTACCACCATAGAGTTCAGTGTAGAACTCTTCGTGCCCCAATTCACCAACATTCTCCAGAGGCAAACCTCTTGGCCAAACTGATCTCTGCCCAAAATGAATATAAGGATTGACAACAGTCCTATTAGGGTTTTCATGGCTATACTGTAAGATGGTCTGTTGTCTTGCACCTTCACCAATCAATTCGACATCAAAATGTTTACCTAAATCAGCATCGATTACATCCCCACGATCATCAGCATCATAGATCTTTTTGGCACCATGTTGAATTGCGAAAAGATAACCAACATTCTTCCTAACATAAGAATCATAAGGAAGCTGATCAACAATTCGAAAACCTAAACTAGCTTGTTGGTCTAAGGACAAAAAGATTGCACCTTTCAGATTCCAATCTGAAGGGGTTTTTGAATTTCCAATTGCCAAAACTTGCCAACCTTTTAACTTAACAAGATTTTGAAGAGAATCAGTAGGTTGAGTAGAAACGGATACAATAATCCATTTTTCGGATCGAAAAGAAGAATAAGGAGAAGTTTTATCCACAATAGATGGAATTGAGTTCCAATCAATTTTAGGGAAATGAATTGTTTTATCAACAACAGATCTGTTTTCCAAACAGAGAAAACCAGCTGTATCACCAACGTTACGAAGGAAGAAAAGTGCAGCAACAGTAACAATAAGTAGAAGAACTGATACGATTTTGTAAAGATTCTCAGATACCCAAGTCGAGAAATCTAGGGATTTGGACTCTGAGAAACGATCTTGTAGAAAATGTGATGGGGGTTCTGTTGATTGTACTCTTTGATGTGCTTTTGATGGTTTTGATGATAAACGCTCTTGTACCAACATTGCATCCCCAAATTTCAAAAATTCAAAGAAAACCTAAGTATTGAATCAAACCCACTCTTTTGATCTCTTCTTCAGTTCTTCTTCAAAATTGAACTTGTTAAGGTCTCTGATTTCTGATCTCAATCTTCTATTGAGTGATCTATCGATATGACAGTCGAGAGATGATGGAGTGAGTGAGAGAGCTCTGTGTGAACTGCCGACAGGTATGGTTAGGTGGATTGCTTCAACTTGAATTTTAGTAGAGTATGTAAGGTGGGGCAGGGCTGTACACGGTTCGGTCGGTTCGCGAAACCGTGGACAGAACCGTCATATGATCGGTTTTCACTTTGAAAACCGTCACCGAACAGTACATAGCTCGGTTCGGTTACAAACCGTTACAAATCGGATCGGTTTTGTCAGTTTTCACCGATTCCTTGCTTACGATAAAAAAGAAAAGAAAAAAAAAACCATGTTCTTCGTTTCTTCTCTTTTTCAATTACAAAAAAATTCATTTATCACAGATTCAATTCTGAGATTATATACATAGATCCTCATATATACATCTACACCAAACCATTTTACAGATTCTATGAATTTCATTCCAATTTAGACAAATTCGTACACCTATTCAAAATATCATCTGCAACATCTTTTTTTTTTTAAACCCTGGCAAATCTAACAAAAACAACAAATCGATGATATCATAGTCATGTGAATACAAAATTAGAACATTCACAGCTTGTGTCTCATCTTCAAATTAAACTCCAACCCAATCTCTACACAAAAAAACAATTGAAAACAACATCAAAATCATCAAATAATCAAAGAAAAACTAAAAATGAAAATAAGATTAAGAATATAACCAATTATACAGACCCCTTTACCAAATCCAAATATCATCTTGTTTTATCTGATCTTTACCTTATTTCATTTTGAATGTGACGTAAGTATCTTGATTTATGTATACATGACGTTGAGATGGGTTTCTCTTAAACATCACAAGTTAAAATGTCAAATCATGGAACTAAAAGTCTACTGCAACTGCAAGATCCAGAGAAGAGAAGGAGGGGAAGGGAAGGAGAAACGTACGAAAAAAGAAGAAGAGAGAGGCGGAACAGTTGTGGGTAAAAGTGATGATAACCCTAAAAATATAAAAATATGTTTTATACACTTACTTTTTATCAAACGGTCGGTTCGGCTTGTTCGGTCGGTTTTGAAAAGTGAACTGCAACCGTGACCGTAAACTTATCAGTTTTGATATCTAAAACCGCCACCAACCGTTGGATGATCGGTTCGGCTCGGTTCGGTTTAATTTTGACCGGTTTCGGTGCGGTTCATCGGTCCGGTTCATCGGTCCGGTACGATTTTTGTGCATCCCTAGGTGGGGGGTCTTTCTTTCTTTTTCCAATATATTTTTATAATTTTTTGTTTTCTTTATGTTTTTGGTGTTTCTCTTTAATGGTGAGTTTGTGTGTAATCTCTTTCAAGTTTTCATCGTCAACTAACTACCATGTAAAGAGAAATCTATAGTCAGTAAAGCGAAGTAAACAGATGAACTGTAAATGTTCATTAAAGGGGAAAAGCCATGCCATGCCATGCCGATACGATCAAACTATACTTCGGGGTGCAATCTACAATCTTTTTCAGAAACATCCGAGTAATTTCATTTACATTCATGTCCACTCCAATGGCATTAGCAATGTCATCATGAATGATTCTAAACTAATTAATTAATGCATTGGCAGCAATACCGATAAGCTTTTCAATGTTAAGGTATAAAAATAATCGTTTGTGGTAGTCACAAACAAACCAACCACCGCCAATGATGGCAAAATATCGTGGTTTCTGAAAACGAGTCTGGTGTGAGATTTTTTACTCAATGTTTTTTCGACCAAAAGTATTTACAACAACAAGTGGAGTGCGTATGCATTACATTTCATGCGTTACAACGTGTTCTTTACATAAATTAAAAGGATGTTTTACTAAACGGTGATACTGTCTTAATTGGTTTTACAAAATGATCGTACAGTTAGTTGTTGTTTTTTTTGAAGCATGTAATACAAAACTAGAACTAGAAAGAAATTATACGTGGATATCTTGTACCCACTGAGTCATTTGTAATAATTTGTCGGATAAAAGGTGAGATTTCTTGGTCCCATATTGTTGTCGATAAGTTCCCTGTTTGGCTTCCATCAACTCCGTAGTTTGCTATACCATCTGCCGCTTGATTTCCTTCTCTATAGTTGTGTTGAATAATCCATTGTGGGATTTGTTGCAATTTATGTTTTATTTCGGAAATCATTTATGTAATATACCATGGCCCCTACATCGGTTTTTATAAAGCACATCATATTTTCCGAATCTGTTTCGAAGATAACCTTTGGCCATTGTCTTTCCGTCACAATTCTTGAAGCCAATAGAGTTGCCCACGTTTCAGCTACTAGGGTTGTAGTTATTCCTAGTGGTTGTGCTTGTGCTATCACAATCTGAGAACTCGAATCCCTGCAAGTAAATCCTGCGCCCGCCATTCCTGGGTGTCCCCTCGCAGCTCCATCCGTGTTAATCTTTAACCAGTCATGTTCCGGTCTTCTCCATCTTGCTAGTATTGTTTTTGTTGATCTGGTATTTGCTGTTGTGGATGTAGTCGGTTGTTCTCCAGGTAAAACTGGGGGTATTACCTTTTTTGCCCATTCAAATTCCTGTTGTTGCCTCCAAGTCTGTGCCAAAATGTTATCAGAAGTTGTATGTTGATGGTTGAAAACCATATCATTCCTGGATGTCCATAGGGTCCAGAAGAGAAAGCAGACAGTCGATATTAATGGGGTATGACTAGCTTGTTGTAAAACCTGTGAGATGGTTGATTGGTTATTTATGGAGATTATGGAGAAGATATTGGCCTGGGATGTTGATAAAGAAGCTAAAAGGTTGTTCCAGGTAGTTGTCGTTATTGGGCAGTGAATAAGCATGTGTTATGCTGTTTCTGGTTCATTATTACAGCGGGGGGGGGGGGGGGGCCGGGGCATTGGTTGGAGTTGGTGAGATTAATACTGTGTCAAATAAAATAGGTCGTCGGACCTTCATTTATAGCTTTCCACAAGAAAAGCTAAATTTTTTGTGGACAAGGTAATCTCCATACGAATTTGGTGTATGGGAGGTGTTAGAGCACTGCTTGGTCGAACTCGCAAGCGTCGCTATCTCAAGCTTGTTGTCAAGTTTAGTTGCCAAAACTATAAGTCTTGATTTCTAGTCTACTTATAGCTAAGTCTCGGATTATGATAGAAAGTGTAGTTGAGCATTAGACTTCACGACGTTCATCGATTGAAGAAGAAGAACTACTAAGAGGAGCTTGTGGAACTTCTTCAACAGAAGGTATGTGGAGACTTGAAATCATCTATCACTCAAAAGTCTATCTACTATATCTCCTATTTGAGACAAAAGTCTTATAGCTATGTAGACTTCGATTATACACATTTGATATTTCGAGCTGAGTTTAACTCGCTTACATATTTCTCGAAATATGTGTTGGTAAGCTTTCGCTTTAACCAAGTTCATCTTATATTCTTGACGAAAGTCAAAAGATAATCATGTGAAAATCGCCTTGTAACATCTTACATGATTTATGTGAGACAGTCATTTGATGTAGACTCGGAATGTTTCGTATTGATCATTCGATCACTTGAAAATTGCTTGGAAGCTAATAGTTTGTGTGAGACAGCTATTGTCGTCTTCTAAGAATGTTTCAATGATTGAAATGGGAGTTTAGAATAAATAACCATGATTGGATATAGCACAGTATGCGTACTTGTATGCTAATTGTTGCAAGATATTCCAAGTCCGGGAACCATAGTATGCATACCCGTATGCGTAATGGTTTGTTTATAAAAGTCCGGAACTCAGTATGCATACCGGTATGCGTACTGGCGTGAGTTTCAAGTTCTGGAATTTAACTGAGGTTGGATGGTATGCGTACCCGTTCGCATACTGGCGAACCCAAACTTGGTCCGCCAATTAGGTATGCGTACCCGTTCGCATACTTGAGAAGGTTATGTTCCAAAAATCGGTTTGTTCATGAACTAATACATTTTTTATATAATAAGGAATGCAATCTTTTGCAAACCGTGGCTATAATGTTCATGAATTGATTCGAGTGAATCAAAATCGATTTTGCTTCAATTGTGTCTTGTATACTTCTACGAGAATATAAACAATTGAACAACTCTAGAACTAGTTTCATTTGAGTCAATTGAACTAGTTATGGTTAAGATGAATAAGGTTGATATGAAAGTGTTCATATGGCTAACTTCGGTTAACTATTGTTGAGCCACGGTTAAGTTTGATGAACAAGGTGCACACGTTTAGGTACGGTTACTCATATCTAAATAAAGTCACTTTTCATTTGTGTGTAACAAGCTAAGTTCAATCTAACGGTTGAAAGATATTAGCTTGAGTCTAATCAGATTTTCATCTAATGGTGAATATTGAATGCTTTATTACCAAGGTAACATTGATTGCAAACCCTAATTTGAATACTACATAAAGGAGAACTCTAGCAACTGGGAAACCTAATCCCCACACCTCCTGTGTGATACTAGTTGTGACTAGAGTCGATTCTCCTTTAACCTTAGGTTTTCTCAAAAACCCTGTAGGTTAACGACTTTAAGACTTCATTGGGATTGTGAATCCAGACCCAACTATTTTTCTGTAGTTGCGTGTTTTGATCTTGTTGTTTTCTATCGTGATTGAGTACCATCTTCTCTAAAATTTGCTCGAGATTTATTCTTCGATAGGCAAGATAAAAATTAGTCACAAACATCTTCGTCTCATCATTTGTGATTCGACGATATCTTTTTTAGCTACCATACGATTAAGATTATTGTGAGGGGATTGAGATTACTAGGTCGGCGGACCTTCATTGGTTTGAGTTGGTGAGATTAATACGGTGTCAAATAGAATAGGTCGGCGGACCTTCATTTATAGCTTTCCACAAGAAAAGCTGAATTTTTTGTGGACAAGGTAATCTCCATATGAATTAGGTGTGTGGGAGGTGTTAGAACACTGCTCGGTCGAACTCGCAAGCGTTGCTATCTCAAGCTTGTTTTCAAGTTTAGTTGCCAAAACTATAAGTCTTGATTTCTAGTCTACTTATAGCTAAGTCTCGAATAAGGATAGAAAGTGTAGTTGGGCATTAGACTTCACGGCGTTTATCGATTGAAGACGAAGAATTACTAAGGGGAGCTTGTGGAACTTCTTCAACAAAAGGTATGTGGAGACTTGAAATCATCTATCACTCAAAAGTCTATCTACTATATCTCCTATTTGAGACAAAAGTCTTATAGCTATATAGACTTCGATTATACACATTTGATATTTCAAGCTGAGTTTAACTCGCTTACATATTTCTCGAAATATGTGTTGGTAAGCTTTCGCTTTAACCAAGTTTATCTTATATTCTTGACGAAAGTCAAAAGATAATCATGTGAAAATCGCCTTGTAACATCTTACATGATTTATGTGAGACAGTCATTTGATGTAGACTCGGAATGTTTCGTATTGATCATTCGATCACTTTAAAATTGCTTCGAAGCTAATAGTTTGTGTGAGACAGTTATTGTCGTCTTCTAAGAATGTTTCAATGATTGAAATGGGAGTTTAGAACAAATAACCATGATTGGATATATCACAATATGCGTACTTGTATGCTAATTGTTGCAAGATATTCCAAGTCCGGGAACCATAGTATGCATACCCGTCTGCGTAATGGTTGATTTATAAAAGTCTGGAACTCAATATGCATACCAGTATGCGTACTGGCGTGAGTTTCAAGTTCCGGAATTTAACTGAGGTTGGATGGTATGCGTACCCGTTCGCATACTGGCGAACCCAAACTTGGTCTGCCAATTAGGTATGCGTACCCGTTCGCATACTTGAGAAGGTTATGTTCCAAAAATCGGTTTGTTCATGAACTAATACATTTTTTATATAATAAGGAATGCAATCTTTTGCAAACCGTGGCTATAATGTTCATGAATTGATTCGAGTGAATCAAAATCGATTTTGCTTCAATTGTATCTTGTATACTTCTACGAGAATATAAACAATTGAACAACTCTAGAACTAGTTTCATTTGAGTCAATTGAACTAATTATGGTTAAGATGAATAAGGTTGATATTAAAGTGTTCATATGGCTAACTTCGGTTAACTATTGTTGAGCCAACAAGGTGCACACGTTTAGGTACGGTTACTCATATCTAAATAAAGTCACTTTTCATTTGTGTCTAACAAGCTAAGTTCGATCTAACGGTTGAAAGATATTAGCTTGAGTTTAATCAGGTTTTCATCTAGCGGTGAATATTGAATGCTTTATTACCAAGGTAACATTGATTGCAAACCCTGATTTGAAGATTACATAAAGGAGAACTCTAGCAACTGGGAAACCTAATTCCCACACCTCCTGTGTGATACTTGTTGTGACTAGAGTCGATTCTCATTTAACCTTAGGTTTTCTCAAAAACCCTGTAAGTTAACCACTTAAAGACTTCGTTGGGATTGTGAAGCCAGACCCAACTATTTTTCTGTAGTTGCGTGTTTTGATCTTGCTGTTTTCTATCGTGATTGAGTACTATCTTCTCTAAAATTTGCTCGATATTTATTCTCCGATAGGCAAGATAAAAATTAGTCACAAATATCTTCGTCTCATCGTTTGTGATTCGACAATATCTTGTTTCGCTACCATACAATTAAGATTATTGTGAGGGGATTGATATTACTAGGTTGTTCTTCGGGAATATAAGTCTGGTGTATCAATTGGTTCATGTTCACCTTGATTTATCAAAAGACGGAACCAAACTCTTAGGTATTTCTGAGGGAGACAGATTTATCTATTCAATAGACTTTTCTGTGTGAGGCGGATTGGTTTATCAAGTCTTCGACTTTGGGTCGTAGCAACTCTTAGTAGTGGGTTAGATCAGCTAAGGGAATCAAGTGCGCAGAGTCCTGCTGGGATTCAGAGGCGTAAGGAACGCGACTGTACCTTGATCAATGTTAGATTGGTTAGGCCTCAACTACATTCCAGTCCGAAGTTAACTTGGAGTAGGCTAGTGTCTGTAGCGGCTTAATACAGTGTGATGTTCAAATCTTGACTAGGTCCCGGGGGTTTTCAGTATTTGCGGTTTCCTCAACAAAATTTATGGTGTCTATGTTATTTCTTTTCCGCATTATATTTTATATATAATTGAAATATCACAGGTTGTGCGTAAGTTCAATCAGTTTGTGAATCCGACCTTTGGGTTGTTGATTAAATTGATTGACACTTGGATATTGGTTTTTGATACCGTCCAAGTTATTTCTTATATTCAATCGGGCTCGCAAATTCATATTTGTTTGATTGCAGATTGAATTGAGAAATTAAGGTATAACTCTTGGATATACTTTTCTTAAGATTGAGTTTGAATGTCTAGTTGATTCTCTTGAAAGTATATTGGAGTTAGTTCATACAGATTACTAAGCGAAATATTGGGCGTTGTTGTTATACCCCTGCTTTTTCGATTGGTATCAGAGCAGGCAAACACGTTTAAGACCTTATAAGTCTGTGTTTGTAGCGATCTGACTCTATGGACAGAAGTGATATCTTAGTAAACGTACCACTAGTCTTCGATGGCGCAGATTACTTATGGTGGAAAATTGCTATGCGTGCCTTTCTTCAAGCGCGTGATTTTCAATCATGGGTTTATATTGTTAATGGCTATGATCCTCCAATGGTTACAGTAGACGGTGTTTCTATTGCAATGGATATTGGTAGATATGAACCTAACGAGATTCTCGTTGCAAAGAAAAAATTTAACGGTTTAAATGCTATCATTCATGCCATTACCCTAGATCTTCAGCACCATGTGACTACGTGCACTCGGTCTAACGATGCGTGGGATATCTTAGAAACTGTATTCGAAGAGAATACCTATGAAAAGGAAGCTAGGCTTCAAAACCTAAATTCTGATTGGGAAAACCTTCGTATGGTTGAAAAAGATTCATATTATGAGTTTCATCACGAAGTGTCTGAAATTGTTAATGCATCTTTTGCATTGGGTAAGACTATTCCTGAAAAGGACATTGTGATGAAAATTATCAGATCGTTACCAGCCAAATATGATTTTAAGAAACATGCCATCGTTGAAGGAAACAACCTTGATACTCTATCCATAAATTCTCTGGTAGGAAAGCTAAAGATTTTTTATCTTAAACTTAGAAAAAGAGAAAAACTTCGAACAAGCTGCAATTCCATTGCTTCCTCTGATGTAAGTTCTCTGTGTCCAAAATTGATTGATCTAAAGGATTAGAATTGCTTTAACTCTACTCTTTCACTGTGTGTTCAACAGTTAAAGAAAACTCTTAGGAGAAGAAAAAGAAGGTCTCGAAAAAAATCTTCCTCAATCAATGAAATGGATAAGAAAGTTCACAAAAACTATGATAATGGAACTCATTCCATGTGCTACAAATGTGATCATCACATTTCGGGTGTTCCTGACAAGGAAATGAGTGAGATAACCAAAGCATGGATGGCAACTCTTGACTACTGTCCTGAGGAAGAAGCCTGTGAAAGTTCTCTCACTTATTTTGCTGATAATCACTCTTGTTCTTCCAACAGCTCTGACTATTCCATGATAAACAATCAAACTTATCCAGAAGAAAAATTCAATCTCTTGACCAAACATCTCTACTTGATTAAGAGAAATTTTCAACTGGAAAAGGAAGCCTGGATTAAAAGGATTGAAAATCTGGAGTGCCAACTGGAAACATTAAGACAAGAAAATGCGAATTTTCGCAATTGTGATTTTAAAGAGAAAGATCGATGATCTTCGATATGTTCTAGCAAACCAAATCAGCATATTACTCCTGTAATTTCGTCGTGTTTTAATCTCTCTCATAATGAGAAAGACATGGTAAAATTCATAGTAAATCGTGAGTATGCCTTGAACAAAAATCAGGATTGCACAAAAACTGATTGCACAAAGGTTCTTAAAACGACTTCTTCTAAATCTAGCTTTCAGAAGAAGAAAAGGAAATCTCATAAGAAATCTAAGTCATTGTCTAAAGAGATTTTCAGAACCATTCATAGTATGCAAAAATCGATAAACAATCTGTTCAGAAAAATAAAGGGAAGAAAAATATCCTATTTGGATTCTCACTCCACAAAAAGGAATCCGAAACAAGGTTTAACAGAATCATCCTCCTCTCTTGTGAAACCTCCCGATCCTTCTTTAGGTGGGAAAATTACATATTGTAAGTTTCATGATTGTTCTTGTCTGTTTTCCCTTGGACAAGAACTATAATCTCAAGAGGGATGTGAAAAGATTTCTACTGACTTGTTCGTGTATCTCCCTTAAATTGCTCTAATTTCGGTTATTAAGCCATGAACCGTTTTTGAACACTTGGATGGTCTTCCTATCTAAACTCTTTTAAGTTTCTTTTAGGGTTTGTGTCAAAGGTCTTTTTGGGAATTTTTACCATCTCTTCTTCCTTTTAAATAGATGATTTCTTTTCCTTAAGCAAGCATTTCATTTACCTTTTCTATCCTGTCCTCATCAAGTCTTTCCAGTAAAGAAGATGATGTATGGACTGTTCTTTCCCTCTAAGAAAGTTCGTTTTGGTTCTTATGATAATGAGGTGTGTCAAGATAAAGGTGATTCATCTTCTGATGGAAATCCCACTGTTTCTCATTTTGATAAACTCTCACTAACCATGAATATTGTCTTGGAGCAAGTACGTGCATTGAAGAGTGAACTAGAATCCTCAATCAAAAGACTTGAAGACAAGATGGATAGTCTTGAGTCCAGGATTGATCTAATCGAAGATGAGCTTGATGATTACAGAGAATATGAGAAGAGTCCTCAAAGTAAGTGAAATGACATTTGCTTAATTTTTGTCTAGGAAACTTGTTATGAGAATTTATTCTTGTGTTTTAAGAACGATAACTAGGGTTTGGAATAGCAATTATTGTAAGTACACATAGCCATTGCCAACGATTTTCATCTTGCAATGTTTTTAGATTTATTTATTTAAATTCTAAAATTTGTTTGGAAGGTAATTTTGCAGTATTAATCTTTATTGGTTTTATATATTGCAAAAATTGTTATGGGATATGTGTGTTTGCGTCCGTGAACTATGATTGTCCCATATATGTCAAAAGTTAAGCCTATTATGTCATTATGCAAATATTGATGGAAGATAGGATGAACTTTTGATTGCAAAGATTAAGTCTATTATACGTCTTTATGCAAATATTGATGAAAAATAGAATGAATCTTTGAATATTCTGCAGTATTGATCTTTCCCTGATCCACTTCTATGTGAAAGTACTGTGTGGCTCCATAAGTTCTCTTATGTTGAGCATTTCCGATTAAATTAATCATGGGTTCTCTTGTGGTTAATTAATTGAGTTTTCTGGATATAAGTTCATGTCTCATGTAATTTGTTAATGTCCAAAGAAATCCTCCTTTTCTTGTAAAAGTAAGATCGTTCTTGTCGTTCTTTCGGGAACGACATTATATGGGGGAGAGTTCTTAATTGAACTTGTGCTTAATTGCAGAAACTTTGTGGGGAGTGTGGCTGTGGAATATTTTAGGAGTTTTCTTTTATCTTTATAAACTCCTTGATGAATACACTAAGTTTCGACTATGTAAAATCATCGAAACAAAGTTGATATGTTCTCTTTTAGTCATGAAGTATCTCTATGAGAATTTCATTATGATCCCACTAGTTTTCGTACCTTTGCCAATTTATATTGACAAAAAGGGGGATTAATGTGTAGTTCACACTACAAATACATATGGTTTACGGATTATTATGTAAAGGGGGGTGGTTTTCATGTGAGATGAAGTATTGAATAAAGGGGAGTGATACATATCACCATAGTATTGTTGTAAAAGTTGTGATACAATTGGACTTTGATGTTGTGTAATAATACTATGACACTGTATAATAATGATTGAGAGCTACTGTTTTCTCATTGTTATAGCTACAGATCTTCAACAACTATGATGCTAAGTTCAACACGTTCAGAATCACTGGAGTACTTGGAAGTGACGAAGATTTCGAGTAATGTTGAAGAACCAAGGAAATCAAGCATTTGGATGAGAAGCTACAAAGTTTATTTATTTTGTAATCCACATGTATTGATAGTGTTAGAGCACTGCTCGGTCGAACTCGCAAGCGTTGCTATCTCAAGCTTGTTTGTCAAGTTTAGTTGCCAAAACTATAAGTCTTGATTTCTAGTCTACTTATAGCTAAGTCTCGGATTAGGATAGAAAGTGTAGTTGAGCTCTAGACTCCAAGGCGTTCATCATACAAATACGAAGAACTACTCAAGGAACTGGTGGAACTTCAACGACTAAAAGGTATGTGGAGACTTGAACTTATCTATCACTCAAAAGTCTATCTACTCTATCTCCTATCTTGAGACAAAAGTCGTATTGCTATATAGACTTCGATTATACACATTTGCTATTTCGAGCCGAGTTTAACTCGCTTATCTATTTCTCGAAATATGTGTTGGTAAGCTTTCGCTTTGGCCAAGTTAATCTTTACAAGTGACGAAAGTCATGTTGATTATTTCAATATCTTGAAAATCACTTTGATGAAAAATAGTGTATGAATAACCTCTATTTAACATCCTCTAAGAATGCTTTAATGATTGAAATGAGAGTTTAGAATATATAACCTTGAATGGATATAAACATTGTATGTGAACTCATACGCGTGTAAATCCAAAATCCTTGAACCAAAGTATGCGTACTTTGTTGCTCAGGATAACCGTAACTAAAGTCCGCGTACTGCAGGAAGTTCACGTCCCGTGAATTTCTTCTGGAGTTTGTGAACTGAAAACAAACTCAATCCGGGTACTTAAGTATGCATACCGGTATGCGTACTTGAGTGGGTTATTTTCTAAAAACGGTTTATTCGTGAACTTAAACTTATATAAACTAAGGAATGCATATTTGCAAACCGTGGATATAAAGTTCATGAATCGATTCGAGTGAATCAAAATCGTGTTTGCTTCGATTGTGTCTTGTATACTTCTATGAGATCTAAGCAATTGAACAACTCTCTAACTAGTTCTTTTGAGTCATTGAACTAGTTAAGGTGAAGATGAATATGGTTGATATGGAAGTGCTCATATGGCTAACCATTTGGTTAACTACTGTTGAACCAACGACTTGTACACGTTTAGGTACGGTTACACAAACCTAAATGAACGTGCATTTCATTTGTGTATAACAAGCTAAGTTCGATCTAACGGTTGAAAGATATTAGCTTGAATTTAATCAGGTTTTCATCTAACGGTGAATATTGAATGCTTTGTTACCAAGGTAACTTAGATTGCAAACCCTGATTTGGAGACTATATAAAGGAGAACTCTAGCAACTGGGAAACCTAATCCCCACACCTCCTATGTGATACTAGTTGTATAAGCTAGAGTCGATTCTCCTTTAACCTTAGGTTTCTACCGAGACCTTGTAGGTTAACGACTTGAAGACTTCATTGGGATTGTGAAGCCAGACCCAACTATTTTCTTTGTAGTTGTGTGATCTAATCTTGCTGTTTTTATCGTGATTGAGTGCAATCATAAGATTGTCTTGAGATTAATTTCTCCGATAGGCAAGATAGAAAAGTAGTCACAAACATCTTCGTTTCATCGTTTGTGATTCATCAATATCTTGTTTCGCTAGTCGATTAAGATTATTGTGAGGTGATTGATAATTCTAGGATGTTCTTCGGGAATATAAGTCCGGGTTATCGATTGGATCCTGTTCACCTTGATTTATCAAAAGATGGAACAAAACTTGTAGGTATTTCTATGGGAGACAGATTTATCTATTCCTGTAGACTTTTCTGTGTGATACAAATTTGTTTATTAAAGTCTTCGACTTTGGGTCGTAGCAACTCTTAGTTTTGGGTGAGATCAGGTAAGGGAATCAAGTGCGTAGTATCATGCTGGGATCAGAGACGTAAGGAGCGCAACTGTACCTTGGATCAGTGTAAGATTGATTGAGGTTCAACTACAATCCAGACCGAAGTTAGTTTGTAGTAGGCTAGTGTCTGTAGCGGCTTAATACAGTGTGTGTTCAATCTGGACTAGGTCCGGGTTTTTTTTGCATTTGCAGTTTCCTCGTTAACAAAACTTCTGGTGTCTGAGTTATTTGTTTTCCGCATTATATTTTGTTATATAATTGAAATATCACAGGTTGTGCGTTAAATCTATCAATTGGTAAATCCAACCTTTGGTTGTTGATTGAAATTGATTGATACTTGAACATTGGTCTTTGGTACCGTTCAAGTTAATTTCTTTTGTATTCAATTAGACTCGCAAATTTCTATTTGCTTGAGTAAGTATTGAATCGAGAAATTGAGATATAACTCCTTGATATACTTTTTATTAAGATTGAGTCTGATTGTCTAGTTGATTCTCTTAAAAAGTATATTGGAGTTAGTCCATACACATTGCTAAGAAAATTATTGGGTGAGGTTGTTGTACCCCCATTTTTTCAATTGGTATCAGAGCAGGCAAACACTATAAACCTAATAAGTTTGTGTTTGACTGTTTCCTAAAGGACTGTCTCTATGGGAAACTCCATTAGGAAACTCGCTCTTGCATCTGTAACGCACGCCAGAATTTCGTAAATATTGTTCGAAGATTATTTGTTAGACCTCTGGTCTCTTGTGATAATCTCGCTTCATCTATGTCATTGGAAAGTCTAGATGATGAGAAACAATCTAAAGGAAAAATTAAAAGTTCTTCTAAGAAGAGTCTTTTGAAAAAACGTGGTCGACACTCAAAGATATGGAATCTCACTAGATTAACTCTTAATCTTTATGAGGAATACTATCATAATGGATCAATTGACAAGGATCTATTCAGAGCTTTTGAAAGCGTTTTTAAATTCTTAGAAAAGATTAATTCCTTTGAGAATAAGAATTGTTCCGATAAAAGTTCTGTATCGGTCAAATCATGTATTCATGATGTACGAACTAAACCTACCTTCAACTCATGTGAAATTGATAAAAATATTTCTTGTGAGCTCGGAATAGGTTCTAATCTTCGGAAAAGTCTTTTCTTGGGTATAAGAAAAATGATTCAAAAAATTCTATTGACCCGGAATATAATCAATACCTCGATTATACTGATACATTTCACAAGTATTAACCTGAAAAGTTGCATGAGAATTTCTATGCACATTTAGTCTCTTGGTAACAAGTCTGACTATACCCCATGTGTATATAACTTGATGTGGGGCAAATAACGGTTGACTATTGTGTCTGGGTTAAATTTTTTTTTAAATCCTTTTCTTCTTCTTTCCAAGGTCTTTTTACTGCACTATACTGATCTCTTCAGTGTGCGAACCTTGGATGTTGAACGTTATAAGAACTCCTACCTTCTTTTTGTGGGTCGCGGCTCATGAACGGGTCAAAGCCCAAGTATGGGTTTATAAAAAGCATGGTACGCGTACCCTTCTTCTCGTCCGCGTACGTGAACTTTTCTATGGTTCATGTTTTTGCTCCATTAATCTTCTTGAAGGTCAAAAGAAGTAAAAGGGTTTTCAAGTAACATATCAAGTAAGTTATCTCTTCCACTAGTTTCTTGATTTTTTAATATCTCATGAAGAATTTCAAGGTTTCAAAAGAAGGTTCACAAAACTTGGGTTCTTCATCTTCTTCTAGCATGAATTTACCAATAGACCAAAATTCCATTAGAATTAGATTTGTTAATGATTCTTGTGAGAATGTTTTTGAAAGAATTTCTTCTAAAGGTTTTAGTCTAGAAAAGAACTTGGATTTTACTAGTGGACATAAAGAGGATTTGATTTGTTTTGAAAAATTCAATCTTGGTAACATCTTTGATGGTCTTGGTGAAGGTTTTGACACTCTTACTAGAATCTTCTATGCTAACATCTATGATGTTATTGTAATGGCATGGAATTCAAAACCATGATAAATAGACAAAGGATTCATGTGAATAAAGAGTTAATTTCAAGGATTACTAAAATCCCTTTGGGAAATTTTCGCCTACCAAGATCTAGTAATGAAAGACCTTCTTATGAAACCATTTCTATTGGTCTCTGTGGTAAGAGTGTTGATTGGAATATGGGAAAATTTCCTACCAATAATCTTAGTCTTCCTTTGATGTCTTTTGGAAAACTTAGTATATCCAATCTTTGTCCCTCCATGATTGAGAATTCTCGTTGGAGTCATGAGTTTGCGGAGTTGGTCTATTTCCTTGAGACGGGCACTCAAAGTCTCGACATTTGTGGGTTTATTATTTATCAAATTTTGTCAATGACTTCTCCCAACAAGAAGTTAGGCTATCCATGCTTGATTGAGCAAATTTGTCGCACCTTCTCTATTGTTCCAATTGGCAACTCCATTGGAACTCCCAAGCTTGTTCGCCCATGTACTTTCAAACGTATGAAGGAGAACGCTTGTAAGAGACAAAGATGTGACAACCTTGATGGCTCATGTGATACTTCCTCCATGGATCTTCTTAAGCAAATTCTTAAAGGAGTTGAAAAGATTAATGCCAAGGTAAGGTGTGTACAAGAACAGTTACTTGTGATTGCTACTAAGTTTCAAGAAATCAAGGATGACATGGATAAGATTCAAGCCACTCTTATGGTCTCTGATGATGAAGATGATGATTAGTTTTTCGCGCTTTATCAGTTGTTTTTTTGGGTTAAAAGCTGTTTTGATTTTGTCTAGGAAACTTCTTATGAGAATTTTATTCTTGTGTATTTAAGAAGAATAACTAGAGTTTGGAATAGCCGTTTTGTGATTACACATAGCTATGTCCAACGATTTTCATCTTCAATGTTTTTAGATTTATTCTAAAGTTTGATTGGAAGATGATTTTGTAATATTAATCTTTATGGTTTTATATATTGCAATTTGTTATGGGATATGTGTGTTTGCGTCCGTGAACTGTGATTGCCCCATACATTGTCAAAAGTTAAGTCCTTCGTATGTCGATATGCAAGTATTGATAAAAGATTGAATGAACTTTTGACAAACAAAAGTTAAGCCTTTTATTTCATTATTTTGATGGAAGAAAGGATAAAACTTTTGTTTACAAAGATTAAGTCTATTGTATGTCATTATGCAAATAGTGATGGAAGATAGAATGAATCTTTGTCTATTCCGCAGTATTGATCTTCCCTGATCCATATTTTTTATGTATATACTGTGTGGCTCCGTAAGTTCTCTTATGTTGAGCATTTCTGATTAAGTTGATCATGGGTTCTCTTGTGGTTAATTTAATTGAGTATTTTGGATACAAATTCATATTCTTATATGATTTGTTGTTGTCCAAAGAAATTCTTCTTTTCTTGTGAAAGTAAGGTCGCTCTTATTGTTCTTTCGGGAATGAAATTTTATGGGGGAGAGTTCTTAATTGAACTTGTGCTTAATTGCCAAATCTTTGTGGGGAGTGCGGCTGTGGAATATTGTAGGGGTTATCTTGTATCTTTATAAACTCCTTGATGAATGCATTTAGTTTCGGCTATATGATTGCATCTAAAAAGTTGATATGTGCTTTCTTTTGGTCATGAAATGTCTCTATGGAAATTTCATTAGGATCCCACTAGTTTTCGTACCTTTGCCAATTTTATTGACAAAAAGGGGGAGAATTAATGTGTAGTTCACACTACAAATACATATGGTTTTCGGATCATTATGTAAGGGGGAGTGGTTTCCATGTGAGATGGAGTATTGACTAAGGGGGAGTGATACATATCACCATAGTATTGTTGTCGAAGTTGTGATACAATTGAACTTTGATGTTGTGTAATAATACTATGATACTGTGTAACAATGATTGAGAGCTTTTGTTTTCTCATTGTTATGGCTACGGATCTTCAACAATGATGATGCTGCATTGAATATCTTTGGAATCATTGGAGTACTTGGAAGTGACGAAGATTTCGAGTAATGTTGAAGAACCAAAGAGATCATGCATGTGGAAGAGAAGCTGCAAAGTTTAGTTATTTTGTATTCCATATATATTGATAGTTTTGTCACTAAAATTGACAAAGGGGGATATTGTTAGAGCACTGCTCGGTCGAACTCGCAAGCGTTGCTATCTCAAGCTTGTTTGTCAAGTTTAGTTTCCAAAACTATAAGTCTTGATTTCTAGTCTACTTATAGCTAAGTCTCGGACTAGGATAGAAAGTGTAGTTGAGCTCTAAACTCCACGGCGTTCATCATACAAAGTCGAAGAACTACTCAAGGAACTAGTGGAACTTCATCGACTAAAAGGTATGTGGAGACTTGAACTTAACTATCACTCAAAAGTCTATCTACTCTATCTCCTATCTTGAGACAAGTCGTATTGCTATATAGACTTCGATTATACACATTTGTTATTTCGAGCCGAGTTTAACTCGCTTATCTATTTCTCGAAATATGTGTTGGTAAGCTATCGTTTTGGCCAAGTTTAACTCCCACTTTTTCAGATAGTTTTGTCACTTAAATTGACAAAGGGGGAGATTGTTAGAGCACAACTCGGTCGAACTCGCAAGCGTTGGTATATCAAGCTTGTTGTCAAGTTTAGTTGCCAAAACTTTAAGTCTTGATTTCTAGTCTACTTATAGCTAAGTCTCAGATTAGGATAGAAAGTGTAGTTGGGCATTAGACTTCACGGCGTACATCGATTGAAGACGAAGAACTACTGAGGGGAGCTTGTGGAACTTCATCAACAAAAGGTATGTGGAGACTTGAAATCATATATCACTCAAAAGTCTACCTACTCGATCTCCTATTTGAGACAAAAGTTGTATAGCTATATAGACTTCGATTATACACATTTGATATTTCGAGTTGAGTTTAACTCGCTTACATATTTCTCGAAATATGTGTTGGTAAGCTTTCACTTTAACCAAGTTCATCTTATATTCTTGACGAAAGTCAAAAGATGATCATATGAAAATCGCCTTGTAACATCTTACATGATTTGTGTGAGACAGTCATTTGATGTAGACTCGGAATGTTTCGTATTGATCATTCGATCACTTGAAATTTGCTTCGAAGCTAATAGTTTGTGTGAGACAGCTATTTTCGTCTTCTAAGAATGTTTCAATGATTGAAATTGGAGTTTAGAACAAATAACCATGATTGTATATAACACAGTATGCGTACTTGTATGCTAATTGTTGCAAGATATTCCAAGTCCGGGAACCATAGTATGCATACCCGTATGCGTACTGGTTGGTTTATAAAAGTCCGGGAACTCCGTATGCATACCGGTATGCGTACTGGCGTGAGTTTCAAGTTCCGGAATTTAACTGAGGTTGGATGGTATGTGTACCCGTTCGCATACTGGCGAATCCAAACTTGGTTCGGCCACTTAGGTATGTGTACCTGTCCGCATACTTGAGAAGGTTATGTTCTAAAATCGTTTTGTTCATGAACTATTACATTTTTTATATAATAAGGAATGCAATCTTTTGCAAACCGTGGCTATAATGTTCATAAATTGATTCGAGTGAATCAAAATCGATTTTGCTTCAATTGTGTCTTGTATACTTCTATGAGAATATAAACAATTGAACAACTCTAGAACTAGTTTCATTTGAGTCATTTGAAATAGTTATGGTTAAGATGAATAAAGTTGATATGAAAGTGTTTATATGGCTAACTTCGGTTAACTATTGTTGAGCCAACAAGGTGCACACGTATAGGTACGGTTACTTATATCTAAATGAAGTCACTTTTCATTTGTGTGTAACAAGCTAAGTTCGATCTAACGGTTGAAAGATATTAGCTTGAGTTTAATCAGGTTTTCATCTAACGGTGAATATTGAATGCTTTGTTACCAAGGTAACTTTGATTACAAACCCTGATTTGAAGACTATATAAATGAGAACTCTAGCAACTAGGAAACCTAATCCCCACACCTCCTGTGTGATACTAGTTGCGACTAAAGTCGATTCTCTTTTAACCTTAGGTTTCCTCCAAAACCCTGTACGTTAACGACTTAAAGACTTCATTGGGATTATGAAGCCAGACCCAACTATTTTTCTGTAGTTGTGTGTTCTGATCTTGTTGTTTTCTATCGTGATTGAGTACTATCTTCTCTAAGATTTGCTCGAGATTTATTCTCCGATAGGCAAGATAAAAAGTCGTCACCAACATCTTCGTTTCATCGTTTGTGATTCCACAATATCTTGTTTCGCTACCATACAATTAAGATTATTGGGAGGTGATTTATATTACGAGGTTGTTCTTCGGGAATATAAGTCTGGTGTATCAATTGGTTCCTGTTCACCTTGATTTATCAAAAGACGGAACAAAACTCTCAGGTATTTCTGTAGGAGACAGATGTATCTATTCAATAGACTTTTCTGTGTGAGACAGATTGGTTTATCAAGTCTCGACTTTGGGTCGTAGCAACTCTTAGTTGTGGGTGAGATCAGCTAAGGGAATCAAGTGCGCAGAGTCCTGCTGGGATTCAGAGGCGTTAGGAACGCGACTGTACCTTGATCAGTGTGAGATTGGTTAGGGATCAACTACATTCCAGTCCGAAGTTAACCTTTAGTAGGCTAGTATCTGTAGCGGCTTAATAAAGTGTGGTATTCAAATCTGGACTAGGTCCCGGGGGTTTTCTGCATTTGCGGTTTCCTCGTTAACAAAATTTCTGGTGTCTATGTTATTTCTTTTCCGCATTATATTTTTTATATAATTGAAATATCACAGGTTGTGCGTAAGTTCAATCAGTTTGTGAATCCGATCTTTGGGTTGTTGATTAAATTGATTGACACTTGGATATTAGTTTTTGATACCGTCCAAGTTATTTCTTATATTCAATCAGGCTCGCAAATTCCTATTTGTTTGATTGCAGGTTGAATTGAGAATTAAGATATAACTCTTGGATATACTTTTCTTAAGATTGAGTCTGACTGTTTAGTTGATTCTCTTGAAAGTATATTGGAGTTAGTCCATACATATTGCTAAGAGAAATATTTGGTGTGCTTGTTAGACCCCTGCTTTTTCAGGAGGGAATTTAGGTTGTCATGGATGTCTTTTTGAATTAGACAGTGTTAACTAGTGACAGTTGTGTATTTTCCAGATTTTGAATGTGGCCAAAGAATTTTTTCTTGCAGCATGTTTTGGGGAATGTGGATGTTGATAATATGTTGGAATGCATATGGTGGTAGCTTGGTCAGTTGTTCGTGATTCCAGGTACGGGTGATAGGGTCAATGAGATCATCCACTGTTTGGATTGGGTAGCATTGGATGGGATCAAGGTTTTGTACATGAGGAATCCAATTCTCTTGGATAGGAATGTTCAAACCGTTTCTGATTTGATGAAATAAAAATTATTTAATTGTTGGGATTATTGAGGCCATTTGTTTCCATTGTGGGCTAGATGCTAAAGGAATTGGAGTATTTCCTTGAAAAATCGGTTTATTATGCAGATATTTCTTATTGTATAATCTGGAGCAAATAGAATTGGGATGGCTGTGGATATTCTAATTTTTCTTCATCAATAAGGATTTATTGTGATGGATACTTTTCCGGATGCCGAGACCTCCTATCGGTATATTGGTTTGTTTAGTTTGGACCATCCTAATGGGTGTAATTTTCTAACTGATGAGTCATATCCCCAGAACAAATTTCTAGCTATCCGATCTATCTGTTTGTGTATGTGGATAGAGAATAGTTGTGTTTGCATTAGGTGGTTGGAAGCAGGTAATAAGGAGGTTTTGATGAGTACTAACCTTCGCATTTGATTAAGGCATTTAGTCATCCATCCCTGAGCTTTTCGTGCCAACCGTTGAAGGAGAGGTTCAAAAATGTGACTGGAGGTTCTTCCGTGTTTGAATTGTACTCCCAGATATATTGGTGGTGGTGTCGATGTTGGCATGTCAAAGAATTGTTTGATCTCGTCAAGCTATTGTTGTTTCAATCGTGGGTGATGAATTATTGTGGATTTTGTTGTGTTAATTTCTTGACCTGCTGAAGAGATGTAGACTTGAAGTAATCTTTGAAGGTGGTTATTGCTTTCTCGCGATGCCTTATAAGTGATTAGCAGGTCATCCGCATACATCAAATGCAAGATAGGTGGAGCTATCTGGGAAATGTTTAACCCTCTCACTAGATTTTGTGCTTCCAGATTTCCCAAATTTGTTGAAAGGATTTCTGCACAAATTATGAAAATATAAGAGGATAAAGGGTCTCCCTATCTGATGCCTCTGGTAGGGGTGATGTATCCGTGTGGGGTACCATTTATGTTAATTAAATAAGTGAACGAAGTGATACATAACATGATGTAATCTACAAATATGGTTGGAAATCCCATCTTTGTAAAAGCTGTTTTGATGAATCCCCAATCTAAGCTATCATAAGCTTTCTTGATATCCAGCTTAAGAGCAATTTTTGGATCTTTGGTGAGAGCTGAAGATTTAATGTGATAGAAAAGTTTTCCTGCAATTGTTATGTTATCATGAATTGATCGTTGCGGGACAAAAGCACTCTGATATGGGCTTATTGAAAATGGAAGGAGTGGGCGAATGCGATTTACTAATATTTTTGAAATACTTTGTAGACTACATTGCACAGGATGATTGGTCTGAATTGGGGTGCTCTATTTTTGGGATGAGGGTGATATTGGTATAGTTCATGAGAGGATAAATGTTTAAATTGTTAAAAAAAACTGTGGACCATGGCTATTAGATGTTGATGTGTTGTCTCCCATAAAACTTTGAAAAATTTACTGGTATACCTATCAGGTCCTAGAGCACTTTCTGAATTAATGGAGAAGAGGGCATGTTTGATTTCCCCAATGGATACTTCTTGCGTAAGTTGAGAGCACTGTCTTGAAGATAATCTAGGTGTGATCTGTGCAAAAAGTTTTTCGTATATTGTTGTACTTGTGCCTATATATTGGTCAGTATAATGGTCAAGAATTATTCGAATAACCTGATCTTTATCGCTGACCCAGTTGTTTTGTTAATCCTGCAATTGTTGGATGTTGTTGCAACTTCGGTGTATGGTGACTTTTGTGTGGAAGAAGGTTGTATTGGCGTCCCCTGATTGAAGCCAATGGATTCTGGATCTCTGTTGCCAATATGTTGCATGACATTGTAGCAAGTTTAGGTGATGCGTTCGAAGCTGCTTTTCCCGATTTATCCAATAGTCAAGTTTGGCACCCGCTCGCGTAGCACATTGATGTTGTGCCATTTTAATTTGAGCCATAGATTTCTTGATTAGGGTTGGTAGGTGTCCATAAGTTTCCTTATTCCATTCCATCAGGACTTCACCAGTTGAAAATAACTTTAATTGAAGGTTTAAGGCAGGTTCCGAGTCGTTTTGTTGATTCAAAGATGTCTCGACTATTTGCTTGAGTTGTGGATGCGTTAGCCAAAGATGCTCGAACTTGTAGTTTTTTTGACATTGCCATTCAATTTCCTTGATGTGTAGCAGAATTGGAGCATGATCAGATGATATTCTTGAAAGATGAGTAATGCCCACATGGGGATTGGTCGTACGCTAATGTTGCGTAGCGATAGCTCGATCTAGTCTTTCCATGATGTTATCTTGTCCTTGTTGATTATTTGTCCATGTGTATGGATCCCCGCGGAATCCTAAATCCATAAATCCCATTTGATCTAGCATTGTGAGAAAAGGTTGTGTCTGGGCATATGTTACTTTCCTTCCTCCTTTTTTTTCTGATTGGTTCATCACTTCGTTGAAATCTCCTATTAATACCCATGGCGTTGTGTTGTTGATTTCAGGGAATATTATGGGGAAATCCTGCCAAAAGTTTCGTCTTGCATCTGGGTGAGGTGGGCCGTAGATTCCGTTGCAAAGCCATGGTTGACCTTGATCTGGCGGTGTGATGATGACGTGAATGTAGCTTTGGCATTGACGTATAACTGGAACATTTAAATTATTCTTCCACATAAGACAAGGTCCACCTCTTCTACCAATCTTGGAAACAGTGGTATGATTTTGGAATTGAAGGTACCGGGCAATTCTGGACATGTGGGCTGCGGTAGCTAACGTTTCCGAAAGGAAAAGTATTTTGGGATTGTGGAGGTAAATAAGGCCTTTTAGATGTTGAGTGGTTAGAGGGTTGTTAATTCCTTGGCAATTCCAGGCCCGGATACTCATGATGAAGAGAAGATATAACCTGAAGGAGAATTATACAAGGGGAGGTTCTAAAGAAAAAGAATGAAAATGGATTGTAAGACGGGATTAATTTGCAACCAAGGTTAGATGGATTGGTATTTGGGTTTAACTAGGGGGAATAAAAAAGGCCTGAAACGGATTGGTTGATTAGGAAAAAATAAAATGAAGGTTCGATGGATATTACGAGAAAGAGAAAAAAATGCAGCAAATATAGAGTCGGTAGATGTTTGCCTGCTATTGTAGATTACGGATGATTAGTTCATAACCCAGAAGAAAACAGAAGAGTGAAACAACAAATCAAGGTAAGAAATGGTCAGCTGGTAAGCGAAAAACCAAACGCAAACAATCCAGGGTAATGTATGCAAATGTAAAACTTGAAATTTGAGATAACCAGATCAGATTAACTAGTATACATTAACTAGTATACTGTAACTATGACTGCGTTAAATCTGGACTATCCCAAAAGCACTCTACGGCACAGTATCATATTAGATTTACGTGAAATACTTTTAGGTTATATAAGACTAATACACAGTAGTAATAATATGATGTAACAAGCAAAATCCCAAAAACACTCTGCAGATGCAGAGAGGATAAGATACACACACTAATATCAAATTCTTATAGAAATGCAGGAATAAAACTTGAGCCTAGCAGGTAATCTAATCTAATATTTCTAAGATTAAATGCAGATATGTAGGGATTAAAACTAGATGCTTAATACACTAAGTAACAAGATATAAACCAAAAAGTGATAGGGATCCCCCGGCCCCGGAAGTGTCATTAAATAGAAACTGAATGAGATTTCATTAGTGCGTTGATGTGTCAACATAACTAGTTGGTTGGCTGCTGACTGGTTATGTACTGCTGCTGCTGCTGCTGCTATAACAAGTGTTATTGTTGCTGCTAGGTTTGCTGATGTTGTGACCAGATTGTTGAACTTTTGAAGTTTTCAATCTCTTTGCTGGTGTGACTTGAGATCTCCAATGTTCTAGTTCTTCATTTGTGACTCTTCTAGAGATAGCCGATGTTGCTGAGGTACCAATGCCATTGCTGTTGAGATATGCATGTTGATAAGGATTGATTCTCTTATGACCATGTCCAGGTAGGTTTCTTGGAGAGCTTGAGAATGAGTCTGAAACCAGATCAAAATCTTCTTCAATGTCAGATGTTATGAAATTTGTGGGACTATGCTGAGGGTGTTGTTGTTGTTGAGTTGTTTCCTCTAATGCCTGCAAAGGTATGTGCAGTTGTATAGATTCATCTTCAGCATCGGGTAAGGAGTTGTCATTGGTTGTAATCCTTCTAGAGAGATCGTCTGAGTCAGTTCTTTCAAAATCTATGGACATATAAGAGTTGAAATCCCTTTGGTGATATCCTTCATAAGCTTGTTCTCCTTCAGAGAAAGAGATAGCATATTGATCCTGGCCTGAGGAAATAGGTGAAGGGTAAACTTCTAAGCTCCAATCACTCTAATTTGGATCTGGATCTGGATCATCTATATCAACATTAAATCTTTCTTCTTCGATGTAGTTATCTTCTAACTCTGGAGTGTTATGAGGAACCTGATAATTTGGATATGGTGATTCCATTCTTTGATGTGTAAGGAGAAAAACATCAATGCAATCTTCAACTAAATGACCCAGTTTGTGGAAGTAGTTGCACATTAATCATGGAAACTCAATTAATTGGAATGCAATCCAGTTGTCTTCATGGTAGTTGTTTGGGGCTAGGACACCAAAAATCAGTGGCTGTTAAAGATCAATTCTTACTCGAATACTCATGTTGCCATAACCATTATGAGATGGGATATGATCATTGTATGCAATGAGCTCTCCTAGTTCTGAAACATTTCTCTTAACATTGATGAATTCTGTTTGCTCAGGAAGCAGATTGTGCAAAATAATTTCAAAATCTTCAAAATCAATTGAGAAGGTGTGTGGGTTTAGGTATGGATTCCAAGGTTGAAGCATAAAAATGTCTCCACAGATGACTCTAGTCCCCTGCCTAAGGACTCTAAGCATTTCATGTTGAGATTCAAACTTAAGAAGATAGTAAAATTTTATAAACTTACTAACAGATAACCCTCCAACAATAAACCATCTATAAATTAAAGCATTTCTAAGAAACCAAGAATTCTTTTCCATTCTTGTCAAAAACACCACCAACAAGTTTAAACTTCCATTCAATATCAGGGTTATGAGAACTTTTAAACTGATTTTGAAAGCTTCTAAAAGCTCCATTACATTGCCAACGACTAGACACAGCAATTCAGAACATACCACAACAAAGTACAAAAAAAACTGGAAAAAAGGCAAGAAACCAGAGCACTACAAAAAGCAGGGAACATGACTAGAAGAT
Source organism: Papaver atlanticum (assembly GCA_023531105.1). Classification (NCBI taxonomy): domain Eukaryota; kingdom Viridiplantae; phylum Streptophyta; class Magnoliopsida; order Ranunculales; family Papaveraceae; genus Papaver; species Papaver atlanticum. Next base: position 3,039,906 of record JAJJMB010017528.1, on the reverse strand, counting down.
GAAAGGGTGAAAGCATCATGAAAATTGATCTCAATTTATAGGAAAATGCACAATATACTAGGGAAAGAAAAATGATTACAATCACAGAAAAGGATTGTAGCTTATGATTACAATCACATAAAAATATTGTAGATTAATGCAATACAAGCGCAGAAAACATGGAATAAGGGTTGTGTGTTGAATGAAAAGTCACAGCAGCAAAAAGGCTTTGATTAGAGCAAGTATTAGATGTAAGCATATGAAGGTGCCAAGGTTGATATTATCATACTTATCTTTACTTCTGGTCATACAACCTTTAATTAGGTGTTGGAATGATAGACTAATTAAGTGCAAATGAAAGTAATAAGCTAGGCCGTAGCAATGTTATGATCAGTTATAATAGTATTGAGAATAAAAAACTAGTGGTTAGCGAAAGGAAAAAAGGGCAAATTAATAATATGACAAACTTCCGCACACCTAATTAATAAACAGACCACAAATTTTAATCATTTTATAGAAAGACCATCATGTTAATATAACACCTGGATCCACCAGTTTGGTCAAAGGCATTAAAAAAGTCAAACTTGCTTTATGAAATTACCACCATAACCTTACCCAAATAAGAGATAGATGGGTGTTATCTCCTCTCATTTCTTTCAGTCTCTTTTTCTCTTTCAAGTTCTTTCTTCATTCATTCTCCCTCTTTCTTTTCTGTCGAATCTAGGGTTATAGATTATACTGATTATTACATATTGAACTGATTAGGGCAACTGATTATTATAGAAGAAGTCGTTATTCTTCAAGATGTCGATGTTGGTGAAGACAAGTTCTGAATATTTAGGGGTTCGGAAACGGTTCTGATGTTGTGAATATGAGGTACCCATAAAGGATGAAATACTCTCAATCTAGGTTAGATTAACGCAACCCATAACTTAATATGTGATGAAAATCCATGTTTGATAGTTAATTGATCGATTGATTTGTATTTGTAGGGTTTCTGTTTTTCTCCCCTTTTGTAATTAGGGTTAATTTGAAATTCAGACGTTATTTGTTTAATTAGGGTATAATTTTAGTGATTGAGTGTCCTTTTTATGAATTATTAGTTAATTAAGGTTTAACTGAATTGTTCATTTGTGTAGCAGTTTGTTCAAATTGAGGAATATTAGTGTATATGTGGAGCCAAGGAATGAGACTTTGGTATTTAATGATTGTTATCGAGATGAAACAGACTTGAGGAAGTTTGAGTATATGGTGTGTGTGAGTTTGTCTTTGGGTGATAATGAGAAGATTTCTTTATTCTGGTTTAAGGATCCATTTCTGCCAGAGCCATTGATAAAGAATGATGATTTTGATAATTTTTAGAAGAATTCTTATGTGAATTATGAGGGGTATATATGTTTGTGGATGGGGATGAAGGAGTCAGTTGTTTGGGACTCCGAAAAATACACCAAAGTAGACAGTTTCTAAAAAAAATACACCTAAAAGATTTCCAAGGCTAAAAACTATGGAGAAATCACCACAAGGTGCATCGAGAAAGCTTAATTTTAGTGATTTATTAACTAGTGTTTTGGGGTAAAAAATGATTCTGCTGGAAATGGTAAATTTGGGTGTGCCGCCGAGAAACGAATCTAAACCCTTAATAAATACACTGCACGGGAGTACTTTAGATTCGAGAGATCAATCTGTACAATCCTGGCCTAAACCAATAAATGGTCGTTCTAGTCTTGCTTCGGTCACAAAATGAAGGAGAAGGGTTGATCCTAGGGAGGGAAGCGAAGAAGGTGTTGAGATCAGAATGGTTAACTCTAAAGGTGTGGTTGTTTTATGACTTGTATCAGAATGTGGAACTCGCTTACGGAATGTAAGTTATGAGTTATTTGGTGTTTTTCTGTATACTTGTGTTGATAACCCCTTTGTCGGTTGAAATAGGTTGAAAACCAATTTATATCAGTCATAGTTGCACGCACCCTGATCTCATAAGAACTGGGAATAGTCGAGTGATGGAGGAGTGGGATCGTGCAGGATGGTTAAAACCACGTCTCCACTATGAGGGGAAGACTAGGTGATTTAGTCCCACTACTTCTCTATCATCACTAACTGCCCGCCTTTCCTGACACTTTCTTGTAATGGGCGTGTTGCACACCGCACGCTGTAGACCACCAGACCAATACCCTGATGAACATCCACCAGTTTGTGACATGTTTGATGTCTTGAGTATTTTCGTGGAAAATATGCAGCGGGTTGCTGAGTGGGTCTTGTTTGCAAGACCTAGTTATTTTGACCAATCATGCGCAAGCTAGGCGGCGGGTGGTCATATGTTACAAGTCAAGTCATGAGACTTGCCAAAAGAAATAACATGTAATGCCTTTAGGTCAAATAATTAAATTATTTGTAGAAATCGATGTTTGTAAAACATCGTTTGTAATCGATGCATATAAAACATCGCTTTTAAGCAAGCAGCTCAAAATAATCGATGTTCATGAAGCATCGTTGTATAAAGCCTACCTAAATTAGTCGTGGAGCTTAATGTCTTAATAGGAGCATGACCGGCCATTTTCGAGAAGATGCTAGGAGCCATTCACGCACGCCATGGGCAGGCCGATGGGTCCTTATAGGAGAGTGACGGCTGGCGACCACGACGACATCTTATTGGTCGCTTAAGATTTGATCTAGACCAGTCAATTCGGCTAGCGAAGTTGGACGGTCGAGATGATTTGAGGCATTTAACGGCTGCTGCTGAATTTATTAAATTTATTAAATGTGGCTCGACCAGCCTCTTTCGGGCGACCGTTTGGGGGCCATATAGGCAAGCCGCGGCTTGGCCGATTGCAGCTTATGGAAGGGGGTGGCCGGTGATCATGGCCACATCTTATTGGCCGCCTAAAATAGGAGTTAGGCCCGCCGATTCGACTGGTGAAGTTGGGCGGCCGAGATGATTTGCGGCAGTTAATGTGCCGTTGATTAAATTTAGGTTTTAAAAGCCGTGTGGCCAACCCATCTTAGGCCAACGGTTTTTGGTGTTAGCATGTGCTGGGAGTTATTCGTCTGGCCAGCACAATAGCCAGGTCGCTGATGAGCATATCCGCACCTTGCATGTTGATTGAGATTGAATCTAGGCTGGTCAATTCGTCTGGCGAAGTTGGGCGGCCAAGATCGTTTTGCGGCAGCAATATGCTGCTGCTAACATAAATTAGGGTTTTATAAGTCGCGCGGCCAACTAACTTTGGGAAATCGTTTCTGTTGGCGAGTTAGAAGAAATCTGATTGGCCGAAGTATTAGTGGGCCCACCGGTGTGCCTGGTGACGCTTATCCGGTCGCGTCAGGGAGCGGCCAAGCTTGATAAATCAGCCGGCCAAAATGTGCGGCTTTGATTGTTTTGAGACTGAATGGGCAGTCTACGTCCAATTCCTTGTGGAATTAAGTGTGTCGACCAACCAACTTCCACTTTTAATTAAAAGTGCATGTGGCGCTTTTAGAGCGATCTGATTGGTCGATGGGAAAGGGGGGCCGGCAAGCAGCAACATGGAGCGTGGCTAGCCGGCCACAGGTGGCGCATGCTGAAGCAAATCGGTCGGCCAAGTGGCGCGGCCACGCCTCCTTTTATCGCTGCTCTTACTTGCCGCAGTTCCTCTTTATTTATTGTTTTCTGATTTTTGGTAGGATCTTGCTCCTCCATGATGGATCAATTTCCTAGTTTGCCTAGGTTTAGTTTCGACCAATAGGGTTCGAACTACCGCGCAGGGCGCAAAAAACCTAATTTTTGCAAATTGATAAAATTAGGTTAAAGAATTGAATTTTGCGGATTGCCGCAAAATCAATCAATTTTTGGTGATTTTTGCATACTGATACAAAAAATCACTAATTTAATATCAAAGGGCAGCATAACTTTGCATGCCTCAGATTGAGTACTTCCACACGCATCTTAATCCTGACACTTCGGGAGATTCATGCTACTCGGCTGGGAGCGAGCATTAGTCGTCATGTCATGTCAGTATTAAGAGTTCAACTGGGGAACATGGCATAGAATAAATACTCAGAAATTTACAGAATATTTGGGATCATTGCTATACTGAATTGCTCAATACATATGTAAGTAAAGAGGCCTGAGCACTTATCACTTTTAAATGGCTCAATCTTCTTTGCAAAATGATGGCGCATTAAATACAGGGTTTTACAATTTTATCCCTGAACTAAAAACCACCATCAACAACTAGATGAAGAGGTACTCGATTCCTAGTATTGTCAGGCTAGTAGCAGTCAGTGAAAACTAGCCCAAGCTATTAACCTTGATGATGACATATTTGATGTCGCTTATTAGATCAAAGCTACAGAAAGAGTTAAGTTTGTTGACGATGTAGAGAATGTTCAATTAGAGAACCTCAATATAAATGAATGTTACCTAATTGAGGATCCAGAAGCTCCTTCAATATTTGACAGTTATGAAGACAATGAGTATGGGTCTGATAATGAAGAGAAAAAAGAGAACAAAGAAGAAGATAAATAAGAAGGTATATTTCATTTCCAACTTATTTTATTTATTTTTATCATCGACTTGTTGGTTATTTAGAGTTATTATGCGGTATTAATGATAATCCTGAATGTGCAGATAAGGATGTGGATGAAAAACCTTCATACATGGATCAATTTGTAAATGATTTTGGTGAGTACATGAAGGATGAACATGAAGTAGATTTATTCCCTAAAAGTGAGGTATTTACTCTAGTTGATCCAACCAAAATGGAGGTAAAAACTAGATTCCCAAGCAAAAGAGTCATTTAAGAAACATCTTAGAGGTTATTGTGTTGCTCATAAGTGTCAATATAAATTGAGTGGGAGTGCTCCCTGGAGAATTAAGGTTGAGTGTATGTTTACAAAGGAATACGACTGTAAATGGTTTGTGTATGCTACCAAGAAGGATGGTGAGAAGACTTTTGTTCTTAGGAAAGTGGATTTGGAACACAAGTGTGTAGGGGATCACAAAAATAGGAATAAATATGTTGATCCTCATTTTGTAAAGAATTTTGTGCTTGATCAGTTAAAGAATAAGCCTAAAATTATTATTCCAGACCCTCGTAAAATAAAGGATGACTTCTTAGCTAAAAAGAAAGTCAATATACCATATCATTGTGCATGGAAGGCTAGGAATCCAGTTTTAGAGTCATTTTATGGGAATTATAAAGAGAGCTGCAATCAAGTACCATCCTTTTGTAAGATGTTTACTAAATGTAATCAACGCTCTGTTGCTAAGTTTACATTTGATACAAAGGAAAACACATTTTTTAAAGTATGACAATCTCATTTGAACCTGCAATGAGGGTGTTTTTCCAAGGTTGCAGAGGAGTGATAGGTTGATGCCTGCGATCTAACATGAGAGTTTGGGGGAGTATTGATGGCTGCAACTGCACTTAATGGACACAATGAGTTAGTAATGTTAGGAATTATAGTATGTGAAAGTGAAACGAAGAAGAATTAGGGGGATTTTTTTGAAACATTTGAAGGCTGGCATGTTAGCTGCACATCAAGTGAAAATGGCTTTCATTTCAGATAGACATATGGGTTTCTGGAAGTTGTTGCTAGAATCTTCCTAGGCCATCAATACAGGTATTGTTTGAGGTAAATTTCTTAACTCTTTAATTTTGCTTCTTTGGGTTTTCCCAACATTACTTTAAGGCCTTACTTTAATTACATTGTGTTAAAATGAATGCAGATATTTATACAAAAAATTCAAGAAGTATTACAAGGGTCATGAGTTAGATTCCTCTTTGTGGAATGCAGCAAAAGCATACAAAGAAAGCTATTTTCAGGTTTGTTGTTAATTTTCAGGAACATTTGGACAATATTGTGCAAGAGAATGCTGCAGATGGTGCTTATCTTATGAAACAAGATCCTACTACATCGTCCAGGGCCTTTTTTAATCTTATTCGGTGCTACGAACATATGAACAATAACTTTTCAGAGTCTTTTAATAATATGATCACAAAGTTCAGGAATAAACCAATAATCATGATAGGTATGATAAAGACCCTAAAGCTCGTCAACGCTATTTGACTGGTCTATCGATGATCAAGTGACGAATTAGCCGCTAATGACTCGATTAGTTAAACACGAACGTTATTAATAGAAATTAATCTAACAACGAATTAGATACGAAACTAGTATCGTTAGATAGGTCTCGAAAAGTTATGCGAGGCGGACTACTCGAATGCGTCATTCGGATATCGGCCGAAGAAGATATCATCAAAATTGTAAGAAGGGTAAAAATCGTCATTTCCAGTTAAGCCGACCCTGGCTGCCCTTATCCATTTGCTGGGTGTCCCAGTAATCCTCGTTGGTCTTATCGAACCAAATCGAGCAGATAACTCATAATTTCTCTTCTTCTTCATTCTTATTTCTTTTTCTTCTTCTGCTCTGCTGTTCTTCATTTCTGCTTCTTCTGAGAGAGGATTATGAGGTCTTGAAGTTGTTAATTGTATTAGAAACACTTGGTGTTGGTTGTTGTTGGTGGTTTTCTTGTTGGTTGATCGAGAGAAGAAGAAGAGATGAAGATTTTAGAGAAATTAGAATTAAGGTTTCTGGAGTTGGTCTTTTGTGAAATTGAAGATGAGATCGAAACAAGAGGAGGAAGATTAAGGATGGGTATTCGTTATGGTATCAAAGAAGATGATTTACCAAGTGATTCTCAAGCTGCAGTGGAGAATCAAGAATTAGGGTTTGAGGATTTGATTATTATTCTGAAGATTTAGAAAGAGATAGAGCTATGGCAAGATGAAGAACAAATAGGTTGGAGTGTAATTAACAACCTGAGGTTGTTTTGAAGTTCAATTGAGTGAATTAGGGTCAAGGATGAAGAGTAATTCGAGATTAAAAGAGATTAGGGTTCTGTAAATCACCGAGGATATGATTGGAGGAAATTAAGAAGAAATTAGAGGCTGGGTATGGTTGATATGAGAAGTTAGAATTATGTTCTGAACTCAGGATTAGAAAATAGAGGATTCATAATTTGTTATAGAGTTTCTGAGAATCAAGGATGATGATGGAGATTGGGGAGTTGTTGTTAGTCTGAGGACGAGTTGATGAATTGAGTCAGGTGAAGAAGAACTTGAATTCGATTGCCTGAGTATTACTAAATTGAGGTAATTGTTCTTGTCTGTAATTTAAGTAAAGTTATGAAAGTTCTATAGTTGAATTTATGGGATTGAAATGGTTATGTGAATATGTAATGGAATTGCAGATTGTAGATTAAGTTTATGCATTGAATTACAGTTGAGGATTATATGCTTGAGATGTAGAAGTTGGTATTCTATATGGAATTGAATGTAAGTTATGATCATCCTGTGGTGTTAATGGTGTTGGTTAAACTGAATTGGTGGGTTGTTGTAGCCTTAAGAAGAATTGCAGAGTCCACTTAAGTTAAAAGATGAGTTGAATTGTATGGATTGAGATGAAGGCAGAGTTGAGATTCTGTTGGGTTGTTGTGTAGTGAATGAGTAAATGTTGAATGGTTGAATGGATGAAGATTACAGGTGGTAGTGGGATGTTGTTGCTGCTGTGGTGTTGTAGAATGCAGGGAATATTTGAGATGGGTGTGATTGAATATGAGGTAATGATAATAATAGGATTGAATGTGGTGCTAGTTTAGAAATGGAGATGTGTAGGTGATTCATGAATGGGAATTCCAATTGAGCTACTAGTTGTTCTGGCGATGTTAAAGTGGCAGGGGATATTGAGTTTAGGTTACAGGTAATTGTGGTTGTTGGGTTGAAATGTGGCAGATCATAGAATTGATGGTGGTGTATGTGTTTAACAGAAGAAAATGGAAATGGTTGTAGCCAGTGGGGATGTAATTGTAATTGTAATCGAGTTACAAGATATGTGAGTGTGTGTTAAAATGATAGAGGAATGGAGTATCAGATTGTATGTAGCTGTTGAAGGTGGTAATGGTACTGGTGGTGCTGAGATGGTGGTGCAGGTGATGGTTCTGTAGTTGTTTGTGAGTTGCAAGGATTTGTTGTTGTTGTAGTTATGGATTGTTGGCAGTCTCTATGAAGGCTTGCATCTGCTACCTGAAGGTAAACTGAATTTGTATTTGAGAATGTGTTTCGAAGTTGTTTTAAATAAATATATTGTACATTGACTTGTGAAGTTCAGTCAGTAGGTGTGTTAGTATCAATCTAGTTATAAAGCAGAGTGAAAGTCTGTTATGCAACAAGAGATTTAGGCAAGTTAGTCATCCCAGTCAGCTGTCTGACTTAGTGTATCCGACTGAGTTAACTCAGTAGCCAGACCTGACCTGACTTGACCGATTCCTGTTTGACTTTGACCTTGATTGTTGACCTGACCGTAGACGTTGACTATTAGAGACCCGTTGACTGTTAGATTGACCGTTAGAGACTGTCAGTTAACCAGATGGACCAGGCCTTAGATTAATGGGCCGGATTGATGGACTTGGGCTTAGGCATAATTTTCATAATTTGATTGTTTGGACCCTTTATGGTATGAATTGACCTTTGGTTCCTTCTACAAAGTTGTAGCTATTCATTAGACATATTTAATGGACTATAGAACCAACCTAATTGAACTAGTAAACCTTTATATGTGTTAAAGATAGATAATTAAAAGGTGTAGAATCATAAATGGGCTTAGAATCATTAGTTAGACTTGTATGATTCTTGTGTGAGCCATTTTGGCTAGATTTTTAGAGTTCTTGTGTGATTAACAGTTAGTCTATATTAACAATGATATATTCAAAGGATGAACCAGTGGATCGTGGATCTCGAGGTAGGCGTGGCTTGTCATCAAAAGAGGTGGGAATTTACATTTAACTCTTTTGTGATTATTGTTGTTTTCTTTTACAAAAGTTTATGTTTAACAAACTCATGCATTGTTTGATTGTGTATTCTATGCATTGTTTTATTTTAAATTCCGAAAGTACTGTTGATTCTTTTAATCTTTCCATTGCTTGGAAAGGAATTGTAATGCATTGTTTGTCTTTGTGAATGTTTGGGAAATAAGAATTTCCATTTGAATGCTTGGGAAATGAGAATTCCCATATGTGGTATATAGGATACTGCTCCTTCATTTATACCTACTTACTTTCGAGATTTTATGCAAATGGCTAGGGTGATACACCACAATATTATTATCTAGGTGCTGGAATTTGGCATTGAATATTATACATTGTTTGACGAAGGAGTTAGTTCCATATACATGATTGTTTAATTCTGTGAATTGGTTGCCTTTTAGTGTATTGGGAAAAACATATATTGTTTTCCAAATCATTTCAGTGATTACTTGAAAGTTAGATGTTATTTCCACTGGGCACCCATTTTAGGGATGATGTGCTCACTCTTTCCCACTTTCAGTTTCAGAGACAGATCAGAGTTGCGCAGCGGAAGCTTCAAGGGTTGAGTCCGTTAGTTGGATAACTTTGGCTATGTTTATTGTGTTGTATATTATATCTGTAAACCAAATGCCTATTGTATATGTATCATTTGAGAGAAGTTCTTGTATATATATTTCAGAGCGGGGCTAGTTTTTGGGTTAAGATTTGTAGCAGATTTCTCAATTGAATGCTTAAGTATAAGATTTAGATCCTTAGTGCCTCTTTATTTAGTTAATCTCTTGGATTAGTCAGCTGCTAGCTTTGGGGGCGCTACAGGTATAATGTATGCTAATTAGTGACGGGTATATGGTACAAGAGAACTTAATCTGAATCATGAGTAGATGGAACTTTGGTTCCTACTGCTATTAAGTTGATAGAGATTTTGTTTGTGACTGATTATGGTGTTGAACCTTGTGTGGCTGGAGAGATTTATATGATGACTAGTCCAAAGAACACTGTGTTCACAGTGAACATCCTTGCCAAGACTTGCTTGTTTGCAGTGGCAGTTGAGGGGGTTCCCCTGTATGCATGCAGTGGAGAAAGTAAGACCTGTCTTTATTAACTCTGTAACTTTTCTAGTTTTTTGTAACTTCTCTAGTTATTGGGCTTGAACGGGTACTGCAGTGATTACTATTCAGTAAAAAATTATAAGCAGGGACGGCCAGGATTTTTTCACAAGGGGGACTAATTTTTATTTTATTTTTTTTTAACATGAAACATTATCGCAAAAGATTAAACCAAATCTACTTAGCTATTAAGAGAACGGAAATTTTTTGGCCTTCTTGTGATGGACGAAGGATAAGTGATGGGATGTTTCCTATCGAAATCTCAAGACCAGATAAGGGGGTCAAACTATTGGGCGGTGCGGTTAGCCTTGACGATGGTTTTGTGAAGAGCCTTGCCATTAGGAGAGCTGAAAAAGCAGTGGATTTGATGCAGATTTTATCCAAGCTCCACGATCCTCAAAGTGAATTGCTGCTTTTACGAACATGTATGGGTATCTCCAAGCTGCTTTTTGGGCTTCATATTTGCCACCCAGACTGTATTATGGAGGCGGTAGATATTTTTGATAGAGGCTTGAGAGAAGTGATAGAGGGCATTGTGGTTTGTGGGGGACCGTTCTTTGGAGAGCTACATTGGAGGCTACACTACCTATTAGATATGGGGGTCTTGGCCTTTATACTGCTAAGGAGGCATCAGAATATGCTTTTCTAGCTTCGCGCGTGCAATCTTGGGTGTTACAGGATCACATACTGAGGAGCAGTGGTGTGGAAGGTATGGATGACAACTTTAATAAGGCTTTGAAAACGTTACAAGTAACTCTTCCTAATTTTGATTTTAACAGCTTCACCAATAAAGACAACGCCCCCCTTAAAAAACTAAGTACCCTGGCGATTGCTCTTTTTGGTAAAGCGGTTAAGGAGATGGATAGAGTTTACAAGCTATCGGAGAGACAGAAAGCGGTTTTTGGTTGTTTGCAAGCAGCGCATGCCCAAGATTTTCTTCTCCCTATTCTGATTAAGGGGCTTGGACAGAAGATGTCACCTTTGGAGTACCGTTCTATCCTCAAATACATCTTAATGATCCCGCTTTATCCCTCGGACTCTCGTTGTCCTGCTTGCATCACAGGATGCTTGGACTCGTATGGTGAACATGCAGTTCATTGTAAGGTAGACCCTGGTTTTAAATATAGACATGATCATGTGAGGGATATCTTGTATGATGTACTGTGGAGGGCTGGCATTTCAGCAAAGAAAGAAGTGGTTGTGAACTTCCTGACAGACCCACTTGAAGGGAGATCGACACTAAAACCAGCAGATGTTCTTATTTTTGGATGGGCTAATGGGAAACACGCATGTGTTGACCTCACTGGGGTATCTCCGTTGGGTAAGCATTGGACATGGCACCTTTACGGTTGGGCAAGCAGCGCTAAAGGCTGCCTCAGGTAAGATATCGAAGCATGAGAAAGTGTGTGTTGACAATGGGCATGCTTTTATCCCCTTTGCTTTTGATACTTTTGGTTATTTAGCTCCAGAGGCGGTTGAACTTCTCAAGAGGGTCCAGAAAGTCATGCACAACAATGTCATGACCCCCGGTTCACGAGATTTTATTTTTAATAGGATAGGTTTTGCAATTCAAAAAGGGATTGCGGCGCAGCTTGTTGCTCGCTTGCCTGCTATGTAACTCTTTAAATTTAATACAACAAATGACTTAGCTATTTTTTTTTTAAAACGACCAAATTTATTTAACTTAATAATTATAAAAACGTTACACGACGTTCTTTTAAGTCTCGAAAATCATCGATAATTGAATTATGCTAAACTTCCTAGCCATTTGTCTTTCAATATTCACATTTCAAAGAATCTCCAAGGAATTCATCACCCATTTTGTTGCGTAGTCTAGTTTTAATAATTTTCATCACCGGAAACACTCGCTCAGCTGTTGCAGTCTAATTGATAGGGTAAGTACAAGTCCAATCACTCGGTGTACAAGAGAACACATAGTTGACTTTCCATTATTTACCAACCATTCACATAAACTAGATATATTCTTCAATTTTTTGAAATATTCAAAAGAAACAATACTACTTTCATAATGTTCAAGTTGTATCCTCAAGTGTAATTTCTCTTATTCGGTGAAGTCTTCTGGATAAAACATATCAACCAACTTGCAAATATCTTCAATTCTGAATGAATTTTTCCTTTCACGAGGATCCAAAGTTGCGCTAAGATTAAGTGACTCCGTCGCATGTTCGTTGAACCTGCTACTTAGTTCTTATAACTGAACATCTATGGCATCATAAAAGATATCCATATTACAGTGTTGCATAATTTTAAAATTACTTGCATGCTTATAAGATTGAACTCCTTTTACTAATGGAACATAGTTAGCATTCAAATCAGGAATATCCATATTTCTTGCCTTACAAAATGCACTTACCTCGGTAATTAAATAATCATCTTCATCATCTCTCAACTTTTGAAGCAATGTTTTAGTTGACGAAATAAATTCCATACACTTACAATATCTTGAGATTGTCATTGTAAAGCCTGCGAGAGAATGTCAGTGATAGCCGTGGTTTTCTTTATGAGATGGAAGATAAAAACAAATTCAAAAGTAGACATATTTTTATAAGACACATATGTTATTTATACCTGTGAAGTTTTAGTACCATATTTAATTACGTTAAGCAGAACTTCACTTGTTGCACTAAACATATCAATCAAGCTAGAAACAGATCTAAAATAAAAACTCCAACGAGTATCTACAAGTTGTTGTAGATTACCTATTTGATTTGAACCGCTTCCAGTCTCAATCTCATCAATATATATATATAAAATTCGATATTAGAAGTTTGAGCCATCAATAATTCATCTTTGTTCTTCTAAGAAGCACCAAGAATATTGATAATCGTGTTCAGCTTTATGAAAAATTGATCAATCGGTGTATAATATCTTTTGCTGCAACTACTAATGCAAATTGTAATCTAACCTTGAAATGTAAGCCATCGAACTGAATCAATTGAGGTTATAAATCTCAAACTATTTTCAGCAATTTGTTGCGAAATATAATCGTGGTTTACTCTTTCTATATGGTGAGAATGATTATTCAAGTCCTCTAATGCTTTCACTGTATCCCCATGAATTTTGCTGATCATATGTTTCAAGAATTTGTATCTATCTCCACCATTAACTTTCTTCCAGTTTTTGAACCCATTTACAGTAAAAGAATTCTTCAAAGCATTGTTTGAAGGTTTAGTAAATAGATAACAAGGTAGACAAAAAGCTGTATCCTTGCATGGAGAATATTCTAACCATGACAGAAATAAACTAAACCATGAATATAAAAAAAGACGTTGGTTACCAGGTTCTTCAAATTGCGGGTACGTTGAAAGCTTAGGTTGATATGGACCGGCTGCGATATATGTTCAACTAATCTCTTCTCGCTGATTAACATCATATTCCCATACTTGAGGACGTAATTCTGGATCACGTTACAAATCACTGATATTATTGATAATTCTCCTTGGATAATTTGATGCTTGGTTGTCAGCAATTGAAATCTCGGTACTTGGAACCTCAATACTTGAATCTCAGTACTTCTTATTGGTGAAGTTTTTGTTTGGTCGTTAGCATTTGGAACCTTAGTACTTCTAGTTGTAAGTGATGACCTTGCAGTTTAGAGTCATTGTAGATTTCCTCTTGAAAAAATTTAAATAGTGTAGCATTTTGAGTACCCTTTCTCTTTAACTACAAAATAACAAAAGGTCCAATTGATATTAGTTTAGTATAGCCACAATAGATCAATTGTTTTATATAATGTATTGGGTAAATGATAATAGCTATGCTCCATTATTGCATTTATACTTATAAACAAAAATGAAAATCCATAATAAAGCAATTTTTTTTTTTAAGAACAGGCATATAAATGCTTACTTTTTTAGATCCACTTTCATCTTTATCCCCACTCATATCTGCAACAGTTTTCTTTTTGTACCTCTAATGAATTAGATTAGTTGTTGTACAGTGTTAAACAATAATACTTATAATTTAAAAAAATTAAGATAGTAACTAATCAATAAAAAAATTGTTAGAGCATTACTTGGTCGAACTCACAAGTGTTGCTATATCAAACTTGTTTTCCAATTTAGTTGTCAAAACTATATCTTGATTTCTAGTCTACAATTAGTTAAGTCTCCGTCTAGGATGGAGGTAGTTGAGAAACGAGCCAGTCATCATTTGCGTTCTACTGTTTGAAGGCGAAGATCATTTTGGAGAACTTCATCAACAAAAGGTAAGTGAAGACTGAATCACCTATTTCTCAAGTTATTCACCTTCCTATCTTTGAGACGATTGTTGCATAACTAATTAGACTAGCTTGCATAAACAAGAATTTCGAGTCGAGAACTATTTATTTAGTTTACGAATTTCTCGAAATAGAATGACTAAGCTTAATGAACATTTGTTCATACTTGATCAAATTCGGCGGAGAACAATTTATTGTTCGGAACCAAATCTTGATTCAAGTTTATCATTCGAAAATAGCCTGGACAAGTGATATGTGTCATTGATGTTATTCGGGAATGTTTCGAATTGATTTAGAGAAATATAGAACTACTATATTCGGAATACAAGACAATGTTATAAGTCTTAACAACTGAGAAATTTTTTATATGTCTGAAGCCGTATTACATGTATTCGTACACATAGCGGAGTAGCTATATATCGACTTTCAGATTTGTGTGCTATGCATATTCTTATGTATATCATGGGAAAATCTGTTTGTTTCGTGATATGGATAGGTATCTATTTTTATACAAACCATTTTGGGATTGTGGTAAGGGAACTAGGTTAAAATAATCAAACCGGTATGTGAGCCAAAACCGTTATATGTTCTAGAACCGATTAAGTACCCAGAACTGGAAAAGTTCTGTGAACTCCGGAACCGGTATTAAAAGTCATAAGTTTGCAAACCGGTTCGCGTATTGTAACTCTGCCGATAAGTTTATCAAATTCCTTACATATGTTTTGGCAGCAATGAAAACTTCCTCTGAAATCCACTTTAAACCATCACAATCTGTGCAAGTGAGATATGCTATGTTATTGTTGTCATTCTTGCAAAACTTCATTTCCATCTTTGATTTGCAGTGATCTTCGTTGCAGGTTAGATTTTGCAGTCGACAGTTTTTTAAGCAGTGACCAAATTCTCCGCAAGCATAACAACCATTCTCTACTAGTAGATTCATGATCTTGCATTTGAAAGGATCAATGGCATCGTCAAACCATTAGAAGTATGTATAGGTTGAAATCGAACACTTCAAAAATATTTGTCCATTTGTTTCTTTTGTTTTTGAGCACAATAGTAGTTGTATACCATTACATGGTATATATTTGCACCTGGAATAAATCCAAAGACAAACCTTTGGATCATGGCTTCCCTGTTCATAGATAGAACATGAAATTAGTTTTTTTTAACTCTTACTTTGTTATTAATGTTGCTGCTACTGCTAACTTGAGAATTTGTAAAACTTTGGCTCATGTCTTTATGTGTGCGTTTATTAAAGATTTTTGGGGGATTTTTGAGCTAATTGGTAGGAGAAAAACTAGGGTTACTCTATGCAATTTATATGAAGTGAAGCTGAAGAAGAAAACTGAAAAAGCGGGGGTCTAACAACCACACCAAATATTTCGTTTAGGCAATCTGTATGGACGAACTCCAATATAATTCCAAGAGGATCAACTAGACAGTCAGACTCAATCAATGGAAATATATCCAAGAGTTGTATCTCTGTTTCTCAATGTAATCAGCAAATCAATCAGATAGAATCCGTGAGCCTGATTATTATGAGAAACAACTTGAACAGTACCAAAGACCAATGTTCAAGTGTCAATCAATTTATATCAACAACCAAAGGTTGGATTATCAAATTGATTGAAATATGCACAACCTGTGATATTTCAATTATATAAACAAATATAACGAGGAAAATAAATAACACAGACACCAGAAATTTTGTTAACGAGGAAACCGCAAATGCAGAAAACCCCCGGGACCTAGTCCATATTTGAACACCACACTGTATTAAGCCGCTACAGACACTAACCAACTACAAGTTAACTTCACACTGGAATATAGTTGAGCCCTAACTAATCTCACACTGATTAAGGTACAGTCGCGTTCCTTACGCCTCTGAATCCCAGCAGGACTCTACGCACTTGTTTCCCTTAGCTGATCTCACCTCCAACTAAGAGTTGCTACGACCCAAAGTCGAAGACTTGATAAACAAATTTGTCTCACACCTAAAAGTCTATTGAATAGATAAATCTGTCTCCCACAGAAATACCTACGAGTTTTTGTTCCGTCTTTTGATAAATCAAGGTGAACAGGAACCAATTGATACACCAGACTTATATTCCCGAAGAACATCCTAGTAATATCAATCACCTCACAATAATCTTAATCGTATGGTAGTGAAACAAGATATTGTGGAATCACAAACGATGAGATGAAGATGTTTGTGACTACTTTTTATCTTGCCTATCGGAGATTAAATCTCGAGCAAATATTAGGGAAGATATTACTCAATACGATAGAATAAAGTAAGATTAGAACACGCAACTACAGAGAAAATAGTTGGGTCTGGCTTCACAATCCCAATGAAGTCTTTAAGTCGTTAACCTATAATGGTTTTAGGAAAAACCTAGGTTAAAGGAGAATCGACTCTAATCGTAACTAGTATCACACAGGAGGTGTGGGGAGTAGGTTTCCCAGTTGCTAGAGTTCTCCCTTATATAGTCTTCAAATCAGGGTTTACAATCAATGCTACCTTGGTAACAAATCATTCAATATTCACCGTTAAACGAAAACCTGATTAGGCTCAAGCTAATATCTTTAAACTTCAGATTGAACTTAGCTTGTTACACACAAATGAAAAGTGACTTTATTTAGATATGGGTAACCGTACCTAAACGTGTACACCTTGTTGGCTCAACAATAGTTAACCAAAGTTAGCTATATGAACACTTTCATATCAACCTTATTCATCTTAATCACAACTAGTTCAAATGACTCAAATGAAACTAGTTCTAGAGTTGTTAAATTGTTTATATTCTCATAAAAGTATAGAAGACACAATTGAAGTAAAATCGATTTTGATTCACTCGAATCAATTCATGAACATTATAGCCACGGTTTGCAAAAGATTGCGTTCCTTATTTTATAAATGTATTAGTTCATGAACAAACCAATTTTAGAACATAACCCACTCAAGTATTCAAACTGGTATGCATACCTAAGTAGCCGGACTTGGTCTGGGTTCGCCAGTATGCGAACGGGTACGCATACTGCCGTACACCAGCAAACTCAGTTGAATTCCCGGATTTGAACTTTACGCCGGTATGCATACGGGTATGCATACTAAGTTCCCGGACTTCAACTAATAAACCGGTACGCATACGGGTATGCATACTATGGTTCCCAGACTTGGAATAACTTGCAAGAGTTAGCATACAAGTACGCATACTGTGCTATATCAATCATGGTTAATTGTTCTAAACTCCCATTTCAATCATTGAAACATTCTTAGAAGACGACAATTGTTGTCTCACACAAACTATTAGCTTCAAAGCAATTTTCAAGTGATTAAATGATCAATACGAAACATTCCGAGTCTACACCAAATGATTGTCTCACACAAATCATATAAGATGTTACCAGGCGATTTTAACATGATCATCTTTTGACTTTTGTCAAGAATATAAGATGAACTTGGTTAAAGTGAAAGCTTACCAACACATATTTCGAGAAATAAGTAAGCGAGTTAAACTCAGCTCGAAATATTAAATGTGTATAATCGAAGTCTATATAGTTATACGACTTTTGTCTCAAATAGGAGATAGAGTAGAAATAGACTTTTGAGTGATAGATGAGTTCAAGTCTCCACATACCTTTTGTTGATGAAGTTCCACAAGCTCCCCTTAGTAGTTATTCGTCTTCAATCGATGAACACCGTGAAGTCTAAAGCTCAACTACACATTTTATCCTAATCCGAGACTTAGCTATAAGTAGACTAGAAATCAAGACTTATAATTTTGGCAACTAAACTTGACAAACAAGCTTGAGATAGCAATACTTACGAGTTCGACCGAGCAGTGCTCTAACAAAAACCATTATAAAAGGGTGAAATCTGGTCCCTTGAATTTTACTAGTAGATCGATGACACGTGTTAATCCGACCATTACAGAGGCAGCATGTTTTCTTCACGTGCTATGAGTCACCGAGTTAACTCGAATCCGGTTTTGAAACAAATTCAGTGAGTTACTCAGTCGACGGTTAACTTGTCTTTTACTAAGCAGGTTAACTGACATGTGCACATTAACGGATGTTACTTGTTTTTAGGAAAAAACGGGATGAAAAATGTCAAACTCGACTACTTTATATAATGATTCAAAATAACGGCCACTTTCTTCATTATAGTACGAAAAGTTGACCACTTTACCAAAAAACCCATACAAAAATGGTTGGGAATGAATCCTGGTTGCAGGATCAATCTCAATTAAAGGAAACTAAATCATATCCTGATTTAGATGATTTTGGGAAGACAAAAGGAAAGGCAAAATTGTGTTAATATACAATGGCCTAAGACAAAAGCAAATAAGGAGAAAAACATTTTCTATTGATTTGATGCTACTATATCAAACTTTCAGACATTTGTGTTGTTCTCCAACGCTAGGAACAATCCGACAATGCTAATGTAGAAAAAGCATATACACAATTTTTAAAAAAAATTTATGAACGAGTCGTTACTTTTAGTTCTGTAAAGGAACTGCATGGAACAGAGGTGGAGACATGTATACAAAGATGACCATGTGTGTGTGCCAAATTGTGGTGGGTGCTTTGGGTGTACAAAACTTGGTATCCACAAATTATTTTCTAGATTTTTGAGTTATCATCTTGATTTTTTAAAAGAAAAAAAAGGCAATCAGGAAATTTTGAGTTTTCATCTTGATTTTTTAAAAGAAAAAAAAGGCAATCGGGAAAACAAGATTTATAAAGATACATCCCCATATTTAATCACATTTTTGTCTCGAACCCCTCCGCGAAGATTAAATATGAAAATGAGAAGGTACCTACTACACAGCTATCTTTTTTGTTCACGAACCTTAATGGTTAAATCCTTGTAACATTGATACGTATATACATAGATACTTGTACCTAATTGTAAAACAACGCAACCTAGTATGTACACGAACTGAATTCCAACAAGAGCAAGTCTTGTGATCTATATTTCACGACGTGAATTCATAAAAACAAATTTTATAGGATCTTTTTTAATGAAATGTGTGGCAAAGAGGGCCTCCCTCTTGCATGAAATAAAAGGAGAGCCCTAAAGAATGAAATAAAATGAGGGCCCTAAATAATAAAAGATAAGATCAATTTCAAAAATAGAAAATAAAAAATAAATAGATCGAGTATTTTTTAGTATCCTCCCTCTCTCCTCTCTAACGGTTAGTTTTCTTCGACTTTTCTCCCCCAAATCTTCCTGAAATTGTAATGGCTAGTGAGTAGTTCATTCTATTGTGTCAAACCCTTAGCTAGAAGGGGTAATAAACTGGAATGGGAGGAACATTGGTAGGCAACATTTTAATGGTGACCCAAACTTTTCAATATTTTAAATTTCGGATATCCGGATGTCCAATCCTTTCAAAACTCTTCAAAATGATATTAGTTTTCAAAACTCCCATCTTCCTCTATGATGGAAACTCTCTTATTTTCTTATTCTTTCTTCTGATTTAGAATTACAAAAGAAAAATTGGCTGATTGCGTAAAACGATTTTGGACTAATTGCATAACTAATTTCATTGGGATTTTGACTCTCTCTGGCATAGTATCAATTATAAGACTTCTGTAGAGATGGTAATCCTTTTTATCCCCTAATTACTATTGGTGGTTTTTTAGGGTCTAAGTTAGATTTGGGTCTTAAATATCTTAGTATTCCCAGGAAATCAATATTCCTGGTGCTTAAATTTATTGAGTAACTCCTTCTGCATTGTTTCATTCAGAAGACTCTTGATTTTTTCAATTGACTAGAATAAAGATTTAGGAAAAACCAATTGTGAGATCTTAACTAGACTTCATCGAAACAAGATTGATAGTTCTAGATACAAACATAATTAAAATTTGAAATATACAATTTATACAAGAAACCAAAACATAGGATAAGATTAATGTCCTTCTGCATCAGTTCTTACTCTTATTCTTCAGCCTCTTTCCTCTCTGTTTCTTCATATTATCCCTTACCCCTTTTCAATAGATATTGAGCCTCCTTCCTAAGAACATATATTCATATTCAAATCTGGGTGACATCTCCTTAAGATAAATAATTGCATCTAGAGATTATCCTCTCTCCGTCTTTGCTTGAATCTTTCTCTTAGCGCTAGCATGTAACTTATCTTTCTCCTCCTTTCTTAGATTGTAGTAGGCTAACCATTGTGCCTGATCGGGATGAAGAAAAGCTTCATTACCACATATGGTACATATGTAGTATTGGATTCGATGAAGATGATCATCTCTGCATCACATCACCCTGGTAGTTGAAATCAGAACATTATTGGGAACTATTTTGTGACTGCAAGCCATTCTGATTCTATCCTAACCTGATCCTAACCTTTGTTTTGTGTCCCTCTCCTCTAATTTCCTTGAGTAATTCTCTACACTTGTTGTTCTTAATATAGATGAACTTCTTCCTTTATCTTAATGATGTTAGGAAACCCCAATTAATCGCATCTTTTCGTCTTTCTCTTGGCAATCCTTATTTCATTCAATTCTTCCCTATCTATTAGCTTACATTTCCAAAATTCCTAATTATGTCTCTGTGAAAAACTGCAACTTGTCTCCCTGTCTTAATGACATTTAGAAATCTTTTCTTAAAATCATAATAGGTATTGGGGAATGCCATGAAAGGTGTTTCTCTAAATTATTAACAAGATAGTCATTTTGAAGAAGCTAAGACACCCTCTGAAAAATTTATTAGCATTCCTATCCTAAAATTGTCTTGTCCTGTAAAGGTGATTGCAGTACATGATTTAGGTTATCATGAACTTTGTATTTGGAATTTATAGGGCAACCCTCTCATTAGTATGCTCCATACAAAATTTTAACTTGCTAGTTCCTTTAGAAGGTTTTAAACCAAGATTTAATTCATAGTTAAAACAGAATTTAGTTTAACCCTTTTGACCAGGCATAGGTGCAAACATGTAGAATAAAAACATTTACTATTAAGGTTACATAAGACGGTACCCACATACACAAACATAAACACTAGATAGAAATCAAACATACTTAAAAAACCAAAACAAAGCTAGATCATAACCCATAATACCAAAATACGATAATATCAAAGCATAAATAATTCTTCTAGTAGCTTTCTCCTATCCTTTCCTCCTCTTGAGATTAGAACACTATGTCGCCCCTGGCCTTGGCTTGTTCAGCCTCCTCGAAGTGACCCTTCCCTTTCTTCCAATTATATCTTGCTTCCATCTTTAAAACATAACCATAATCAAAGCCCTGTGGCATTTCACTATATAAAATAGAAGCATCTATAGGATTACCATGTTCCGGATTAAACTGAATCTCTGCCTTGGTACTTGCATCAAGTTTATCCTTTTCCTCTTGACTCATATTACAGTAGGCAAGACCCTTAGCCGGTTCTGCATGAAGGAAAATATCAGTGCCACAAAGATAACAGAAATAATATTGTACCCTGTGTAGATGATCCTCCTTGCATCGCATAACTCTAAAAATAAAAACTTGAGCATTTTCTGGTACTAGGTTATGATTGCAAGCCATGGTTTGAAACAAGAGGTTCTCTCATTTTTTTTTTTTTTTTTTTTTTCTATTATGGAGTGTTTTCTATGAAGGTGTAGTCTGGTTTATATACTAGTAAAAGAAGAACAATATCTAGCCTGTATGGCACTTGCGTGACCTTACCCTTTTCTGTTTCTTTTTCTTCAGTAATCCTCAAGTCTTCTCAGCTCTTGAGATTTCCAAAATCTCTTGAGCTCTATTTTTTAGTCACTGAGACACTGTAGTGATCTACACTACAAAGGATAGAAACTCTGAGAATCAAAGATTAGGTTAAGGGGAAGGAAGGAAGAACTGAGAGAGATAAAAGCTGGAGTTTAGAGAGATAAAGTAATTTTAATAATATTCATGTTGTTAGCATCCAGTGGAAGAGAGGATACTAATACAAGGTTATTGGTCACGTACAACACATGATTAGGTTATAAGCACTCAATACAAAGTATAAGGGCACCAGGCTAGCAAATGAAAAAGGGTCTATGACAAATACCCCTACTCAATCTGATTCTTTTCCTCAAGAATCATTTTTGAAACTGTTGCCGGATGACATCTTTTTCCTCCCAAGTAGCATTTGTAACTGTTGAGTGTGTCCATTGCATTAAGACCTGCTTCACTAGTTGTTGGTGCTTCTTAACTATCATAGTAGACAAAATCTAGAGTGGAGCAACCTTCATGCATCCATTTGCATCAAAAGAAGGAAATGTAGTATAGGGAAGTAATCTTGCTCCAAGCTTTGGCTTCAATTGAGAAACATGGAACACTGTATGAATCCTTGATGTAGCAGGTAGATGGTCTTGTAGGCTACTTTACCCAAAATTGCAATAATATGATATGGACCAAAAAACTTGGCAGATAACTGCAAACTTTTTCTCAATTGCACAGATGTTTTCCTGTATGGTTGTAGCCTCAAATAAACCCAATCTCCAATCTTGAATTCCCTCTCAGTTCTCTTCTTATCAGCCTGCTTCTTCATTCTGTGTCGAGATTCTTCAAGAGTAGATTTGAGTATAACTCTCATACCCTGTATTTTTGTAAATAGTCCTCCACAGACACATTGGTGGATGGTTGATGAGAGAAAAGACCAAATTGTTGAGGACTGTATCCATATAAAGCTTGAAAAGGAGTAATCTTAAGGCTAGAATGATATATAAAATTAAACCACCATTCAACTAAGGAAAGCCAGCTAACCCATTTTGTAGGTCTGTAGCTAGTCATGCATCTTAAATAGGATTCAAGACATGCACTGACTCTTTCAGTCTGCTCATATATCTGAGGATGGTATGCAGAACTCATGTGCAGTGTTATTACCATCCTAGTGAATAACTCTTGCCAGAAATTACTGAGGAATATGCTATCCATGTTATAAATTATTGTAGCAGGCAATCCATGTAGTTTGAAGATGTTGTTAAGAAATACCTTTGCTACAGATGCAGCTGTGAAGGGATGACTGAGTGGTAAGAAATGGATGTACTTGGTGAATCTATCCACCACCACCATGATGACCTCTTTTCCCTCTGACTTTGGATGCCCAGTGATAAAGTCCATGGAGATGTGCTTGGTCAGGAACTGGTAATGGTTGCAGCAACCAACCTAGAGAAGTATGTGGTAATTTGTGCTGCTGACAGATGTCACACTCCTTGATGTATTAGAGTAAATCCTTTTTCATCCCTACCCAATAGAAATATTCCTTTGCTCTTTGATAACTGGATTGAGTACCTGAATGTCCCCCCCATAAAGGAAGAGTGGACTGCAGCCATCACTTGTTGTCCCAATGTTCCAACTGAACCAATGTATACTTTATTCTTGTATCTTAGTACACCTTGTATAAGAGTATAACGAATTCTGTTAGAGGGAGAAACTGTCAATTGTGAAACCAGTTCAGAGGCGAATTTATATGAGTTGTAGCTAGCTTGCACTTCTCCAAGCCAAGTAGGTTGCAGTTGAGAGATGAGCTGACATTGAGGAGAGTCAGAGCGTGGAAACCTGGATAATACATCAACTACCTTATTCTCAACTCCCTTCTTATAACACACTGCATAGTCATACCCTAACAGCTTGGAAGCCACTCCTGCTGCATCATAAAATGAAGTCTCAGCTCCATGAAGTATTTCAGACTCTGGTGATCAGTGTATATAGTAAAATGATTACCCATTAAGTAAGCCCTCCATTTAGCTACTGCCATTACTATAGCAAGTAGTTCATTTTCATAAGTGGACATAGAGAGAAACCTTGTTCCATGCCCTTGCTGAAGTAAGAAATTGGCCTCTTGTTCTGCATTAAAACTGCACCCACTCTTGTATCACAAGCATCAGTCTCCACTTTAAAAGGTAGAAAGAAATCAGGTAGAACCAGTACTGGGGTGGTAGTGACAGCTCTCTTGAGGGATTCAAATGCAGTCTGAGCATTAGCATTCCAATGAAAATTATCCTTTTTTAGTAAATCTGTCAAAAACTTACATATAACCCCAGAACTTCTCACAAACTTTCTATAGTAACCAGTGAGGCATAGGAACCCTCTAAGTTCCTTTAAGGTGGTGGGCACAGGTCATTTGAGCATGCATTCAATCTTTACTTGGTCAGCAGCTACGCCTCCTCCGGTGATGATGTGGCCAAGATACTCCACTTTGGACTGACCAAATGTGCATTTGCTAAGTTCGGCAAATAGAGTATGCTGCTGTAGAGTCTTGAGAGTGACTTCCAAATGCTCTAAATGTGATTCCATGTCAGGAATATATACCAGGATGTTGTCGAAGAACACTAATATGAATTTTCTCAGATGTGGCTTAAAGACATCATTCATTAATGCTTGAAAGAGGTTGGGGCATTGGTTAAGCCAAATGGCATTACCATGAACTCATAATGCCCTTGGTGAATCTTGCAAGCAGTTTTGTATGTATCTGGAGGGTAGACTCGAATTTGGTGATATCCTGCCCTCAAGTCTATCTTGGTGAATACCTTGGAACCAAATAGCTCATCTAAGAGTTCATCTATTATGGGAATAGGATATTTTTCCTTGACAGTAGCTTCATTCAACTTCCTGTAGTCTACACAGGACCACCAACTGCCGTCCTTCTTCTTAATAAGTAGTACTGGAGAACTGGGTTGTATCACGCCTGACTTAAGCATTTCTTGCACCAACTGCTCAACTACCTCTTTCTGAATGTAGGGAATTCGATATGGCCTTTGGTTGGGTGGTATAGTGAGTGGTTTCAAGGGAATATGGTGGTCATGTGCTCTTGAAAGGGGTAGTGCTTTAGGCTCTTGAAAAACAAATTCATGTTTTTTTAGTAAGGGTAAAATGGGAGTAGGTGTTAATGGCTGTTCTTCACATGCAGTGATGGCAAAAATCCGGCCCACCATTCCATGTTTATTCTTCTTAAGCCACTTATGTAAAGCTCTACCAGTCATCATAGAAATTTGAGCTGTGGGTGTATTACCTTGGAGCTTGATGTTCTCTCCTTCCTAAGAATTCCATAGTAAGCTTATTGAAGTCGAAGACCATTGGACTCATCCCTCGCATCCAGTCCACCCCTGATACCATGTCACAACCTCCCAAAGTTAAGAGTCGCATATCAAATTGGAAGTTGTGTCCTTGCATCTGCTATTGGAAGGAGGGACACTTAGCATCACTAATCATTTTGTTCCCATTAGTTATGGCTACCAATAATGAGGATGTAGGAAGTATGTGTCCTCCACATCTTGTTGCAACTGCAGGGTCTAGAAAGTTGTGTGTACTGCCACTGTCTATCAAGATGGTCAGAGACTGCTTCTTAGCTGCTCCTTATATCCGAATGGTGTTGTGGGAGACATTGCCATCTAGAGCATGTACTGAAATATCGACTTCCAGAATGTGTTGAATCTTCATCATCAGCAGCTAACATATAAATTTGTTGTTTGATGCATTTATGGCCTTCCTGAAAAACTTCATCACAATTATAACAAAGACAATTCTCTCTTCTCTTTCTCATATCTGCGTAGGATAATATTTTAATATGTGGTGGGGAATTTGTAGTAGAGGAAGCAAAAAAAAATTGTGAAATGTTTAGGACTTGTAACTGGAGATGTAGTACTCCTTTGAGTATAGCTATTTTGGACATATAATGGGTGTGTGTGTGTGTGTAGGGGATTTGTTTTTCTTGGATGCATTCTCAATGAGTGCCTCTTGCATTCTGGCTAAGTAAACTGCTTTTGCTAGTGTCTTGGGTGAAAACATTTGACCGTGCAGTCTGAGTTCATCCTTAAGGCCACTGATGAAACTAAAAGAAAAATATTCTTCTGTGAGGTGAGGGTTTTTAGCTAACATCAGAGCCTTCAACTTTTCAAAAACCTCCTGGTAATCAAGGACAAAGCCAGTTTGGCTGAGCTTGTTAAACTCCCTTACAACATCATCATGTCCAAGCTCTTGAAATCAAAAGCAAATGTCTCTAAGAAAATCTTCCCATGCTACAACTTGTTTATCAATCTGATAATCTTGAAACCAGATATCAGCCTTCCCTTCTAAGTACATGGAAGCTAGATTAACCATTTGAGGGTCAGTCATATTATGCATAATAAAGAGTTTTCTACACTTCCAAATCCAGGATCTGGGTTTGTACCATCAAATCTAGGAAACTCTGTCTTAGGTATAGGTTGTTGAAATTGATTTTGATCCTGATTTGCAAACAAATAACGAGGTTGTAAGATAGTTTCACCTGAATTTGTATGGTTTCCAATTAGTGAAGGACCCAAAAGTCCATTAGATGTATTCTGATGAATGTCTCGATTTGAACCCATTCACCTGAAGCTTCAATGTAACGGTCAAGTTGATAAGCAAAATCCGCATTAATTGCACTCATGAACTCAGCCGTAGGTTTATTCCGTGCTTCTTTGATGTTTTGCAACCGATTTCATCACCGTAGGGCTATCAACGACACTTAACGAAACGGATAGTGGCTCAGCCGCTACCGTTACATTAAAAATTAACGAATATTCGATATCCGTTAATTTCCGACGGAAATCTGAAATTCGATTCCGATTTTGTTACGTTGGACTTATCGGATATTTTTCCGATAAGTTTCGTTAATTTTCCAAAGGCAAAAATCAACCAGCAAACAAACCCTAACTCTGATATTCTGCTCGACCGATTAATCCCAAACAAGGCCGAGAGGTGCGAATTCAAATCATGATGAAATTTGGTGGAAAGTGGATCAAATAAGGTGACTGCTGGAATGCTTCCGTAACACAACAATCATAATTTATGGAGATTAATTTTATATTCACTTCACGATAGAAGTTTGCTCATATGGCCACCATTAACCAGCACCAAATCTGGGTAAAAATTCATCACTGACTGCTATAATTTCATCCATCAAGAACACTCGTTACCTTAATCCAATAACACCTGCTGTTGATGTCGCTGATTTTAGAAGAGAGGTTTGAATTCAAACAGCTAAGAGATAAGGAGGATTTTAATAAGAAGTGCTTCTATTAACCACTTCCATTACCATCAAACTCCATTCATGGAGTCTACATATCATATTGATAAACAGCTGCTCAAACACATTTGAAACGATGCTCAGATCCCCCTTTTCTAATGAAACATCACCAGTCTGCTTAAGATATGTATTTGGATAAAGGTATAACGGAACATTGGCTTATATGCTATCGGATATTAGAACTTAACCTAACGGAAACTGTCCATCCGGTTCAGTTACGATAGATAACACTAAAAGTTTTGATATGATACCCGGTTCCGATATCCGCTAACCGGTATGTCATAAATTAACTTAGCGGAATCCGAATATTCGGAAACGGCTATTGGATATAGGATATCCATTGACATCCCTACATCACCGTATTATATTTCACTGATGAATCTCTTTGAGACCTGGTAAGTTTACCCATCTTCTTATTAGAATCAGCTTGAGCTCTACTAAGCTCATCGATCTTCTTAGTAAGTTCTTCAACAGCTGTTTTGTTAGCCTGATAGACGCATTTATGTGTCTATTTTCATCTCTATTGTATATATTATTAGTACCCATTTTTGTACTTATTATGGTGTTTTATGTCTTTGTAGGTATTTTTAGAGAAATAAGCTCTTGCGACGAAATTGGCTCGTAAAGTGGTGTTTTACACCCCAGGATAGAGTACTAAAGGCACCCCAGAAATGCACCGGAAGCACCCCAGAAATACACCGGAAGAACCTCGAAAAAATGTTGAAAACACCCCAGAAAAAGTGTTAAAGGCACCCACCAAAATTACTAAAGGCATCCTAAAAATGGATAAGGGCACCCCCAAGGCAGCCGAGTTGTTAAAGGCACCCGCGTTTTGGATTCAGGGCACTTCACCCTCATCATTTGAAAAGGAAAATTTTGGCGGGAATTCTGGATTCAAATTTCCAGTTCCTGCGTACTTGATGTTTGGTATTTTGAGGAAGATTCAGTCGGATTTTCATCTTGCTTCGGATATGTACCAGCCTGTTAGATCACAACAGGGGTGGTAAGTGCATTCATTTCAATTAAATCACAGAATCTCATCAAACAGAGGGTGTATTATTCTCGGAATATATTTCTGAGATACTATGGAAGACACTTATTGATTGGAAGATATATTATCCTGGAATGTATTCTGCATTGACTGAGGGATATTTGACGCGTAAAGAGATAAACAGAACATTTCATGTCACGCAGAGAAAGAAAATAAGAAATTGTTCCCGAGAATAATATTTCTTTACTGTGAAGATTTTTAGGAGTAATTGGCGAGATTTGGAGGTGCTTCTGGGTTATAAATAACTTCTGGGATGTAGAGGAAAGGAATAGAGAGAATTGGGAGCAGTTGG
>JAJJMB010017528.1:2876224-3011359 GCA_023531105.1 Papaver atlanticum | reverse complement strand
TTTATTCATGTGTAATAGTGGAATCTAGTGTCTTGGTTATTTTCACTTTAAAAAAAAACAAATTTGGATTTAAATTTTCTCTACTTTTAGTTTAAATAAATCTAAATTCAATTGCTTTCACAAGTCTTACGAACTCATTCTTACCACTATCTAAAATTCAATCAATCATAGCCATAACAGGTCCAGAGGATATATGCTCCTGATACCAATTTGTAGAGATCTATACTACAAAGGATAGAAACTCTGAGAATCAAAGATTAGGTTAAGGGGAGGGAAGGAAGAACTGAGAGAGATAAGAGATGAAGTTTAGAGAGATAAAGTAATTTTAATAATACTCATGTTGTTAGCATCTAATGGAAGAGAGGATACTAATACAAGGCTATTGGTCACATACAACACATGATTAGGTTATAAGCACTGAATACAAAGTATAAGGGCACCAGGTTAGCAAATGAAAAAAGGGTCTATGACAGACACGCTAAGCTTATTATGAGAATTTTAATAGGAAATTAAGTATTTTGAGATTATGTAGACTATAACTGATTTTAATCAAATACAAAATAGGTTTTAGTTAGAGTAATAGGCACCTATCCATTTCAAAATATGAATTAGTGTATACTGTATACTTTAACTATACTTTTCTTTTTTTTGACTCTGTTGCCGAAGTTACCTTCATAGCATCCTAGAATAAATGATAACATTAGGGTCACATAGCTAGTGGCGTGAAATCTTGCATAATATCAATGCATTGTTAATTAATGCAAGACTGACTATCTCAATCTCTTCCTTTTTCTCTTCTCAAGAATTGTCTAGCTCTACAGACATTTCGGTACTCAGAATCTATGCTCCCGTGTCTTTATTTATGCTAAATATCTCTAGTCTCTTGGATAAGATGATTTCGACTTAAGTTTTAACACAATAGAATAAGATGAAATCGTGTAACATTCAAATACTCTTAGGAAACTAGGAATTCTTCTTCTTGTGACAAAATTAGTAGAATGTGTCTATTATCGATGTAGGAAATCCTATATCTTATTTTTAGTCAGTCTTTTCTCTCTGGGTTTGAGATTAAAATTATTCTTAACCATTATCTTAGCATAGGTTCGTACTTCCCTTGAGCAAAATTAAAATAAATAGGCTCTATGTGAGGTTTTTCCTTATATTAACCGAAGACATAAAGGTGTGATAAGATAAATTTGTAAAAAAAAATTAAATAGTATTATTTCTTTAATGAGGCATGCAGGATTAATTATCTCTATTGATTCTTTGATTATTATTCTTCTCTCAAAATGTCTAAATTCATATAGGCCTTTCTGAATACATTAGGTTCTTAGTATTGTTATTTTTTGAAACACTGTAATATCTTTTAAGCAAAAAATATTTGTATCTTCTTGGGGTAGTCATTTCATGACCTCCGGTCAGTCTGGTATCTCCATTCCTTTTCAATTCCTAACATTATATCTTCTATGTTTAGTCTGCCTCACTACAGACTAGTATTGCTAATCACTGATCCTAGGTTGATGCTTTTGTCAAAACCTAGTTTAGTCAAACAATGCTGTCAAAGGTTTATCCTAGTACTTTATTTTAGTGTAAATTTTGAAATTTAGGAAGTTGTCGTTTAAGGATTGGCTAAA
This sequence comes from Papaver atlanticum, assembly GCA_023531105.1. Lineage (NCBI taxonomy): Eukaryota > Viridiplantae > Streptophyta > Magnoliopsida > Ranunculales > Papaveraceae > Papaver > Papaver atlanticum. The sequence goes on along the minus strand of JAJJMB010017528.1, from coordinate 3,009,725 downwards.
TGTTAAGAATTTTTTTACTCGATTTTAGTAGCAGTCACGGGTTATAATTCAAAAAAGTTCTTCTCTCCTCTTCCTTCAGATACTATATATCATTCATAAAATTGATTTCCCTTTCTTTAGAGTTTCTTTTGTAACTGATTCTAAGCTCTTATATCTCCATCTATCCCTTCTTTCTATTCTGATGGGTGATTATCTCAACCTTTATAAACACCTTAGTGGTCCCTCTTTAGCTCAACGTATTGCTAATCACAACAATATAGGTCTTATACCCACACCATCAGAGTTATTAGATACTTTGGATCAAACCACATAGTATCCTTGCAAGAGTTTTTTCTACGGTAATCCTTAAACAATGGGAAGTTAGGGGAGATTTAAGCAGCTTCTGGGGGGCTGGTTTAGGTCTACAAATTAGGGAAGTAGATCCCAATCTTTTTATCATTACCTTTCGTACTCAAGAAGACTTCTTATGGATCTCTACAAATGGACCATGGTATCCTTTTGCTAATGTTCTAGCCGCAACAACTGCATATCAAGGAATGAACATATCGACTGAGGAAGTTAAAGAAATACCGATATGGGCTTCCATATCCAATACTAAGCATGAGCATAGAAGTGGTGAAATGCTTGGCCTGATTGCTAGTAAGATTGGACATGTCTCTAGAGTATGTCCAGGCTCTGAAATCTCAGCGTCAGATTGTCTACCAAGAGTGTTAGTTTGGGTGAACATAGAAAAACCACTTTTTTACCACCTTTTAGTCAAAGTAGGTAACTACCCAGCTACGTCTATCTATTTCAACTATCTCAACCTTCCCTCCAAAGTCTGTAGTCATTGTATGCATTTCGGACATAAGGTCAATAATTGTGCTATTCTAAAGGGTAGACCACTAGAAGATATCTATGACATATCTGTTAACTCTCCTTACCCGAGTGATGACATGAACTGGTTGAATGACGAGTTAGTTCAAATTTGGAACCCAAAAGACAACTTTGATAGTCATGGAATGACAATCCCCGTTGAGTCTTACCTTAGCCAACGTGGTGTACGCGAAACCTTCAATGATATCTTTCGCAGTTACGTGCATGAGGAAAGCTCTTCTCAAGCTATTAGTCAAAATTATGAAGTCTCAGGGCGTATGTTTTATGATGAGGATATGCCTCAAGCTTCTTCATCTGTTTTAGGGAAAAGAACATTTCCCTTCAACTATACAGAGAATTTCATTCCTTTGCCTGAATCGGAGGAAGACTCGTTCAGATCAGTTAACTCAAAAACTTTCCGAGTTATTGAAGCGGCACAATCTTCTGAATCGGATCTCCATAATGGGCCTAGTCTTATCCATGACATTATTATTCTGGTACAACAGAATAATAATCCTATTTCACCTTTAGAGGGTATGAGATTGTCACTCTCCTCTTATGAGAATGCTAAGGATTCATTTGAATCCCCAATTTTTGCCTCTATATCACCCCTCTCATCCCTTATCCTTGTAAAAAAATCCTTTTGATCATGATAATCATTTTTGCATTACATCTTAGTTTAAAACTCCACTGACTCAACCAAAATAAACTTTTGAAATCTCAATTTATGATTTTCTTTCATCCTCTTCATCGAAAAATCTTTGTTCCTTTCCTTTGATGGAGGAGGAGTTTTTCAAAATTAACCAATACGGGTCAAATTTGCCTGATCATGAAGCTTCAACAAGCGCCTGTCTCCCTATCCCATTTCAAGAGCTATCTCCTTCAAAGCAACATGAGGAGACACATGTACTTTTCTATAAGCTCAATCTTTTTTTTTTTTACCAATTTTATTTCCTTTTAGTCTTGTGTTACTTTGAACTCTTGTTCTTTTACATTGCCTAATAGAACATAGGTTTTTAACATTCCCTTCTTTCATAGAATTAATTGTTTACTTTAGTATTATCTTTTGTTTGGGATCTTTAGTGCAACATTTAACACATTTTCCATATCCCTCCGCCTCTTAACCTTATGTTACCCATATCCCCCTGTCTCTTAGCCTTAGATTATACCTTCTCCTTTGATTAAGTATGAAAATAATAGCATGGAATGTACAGGGTTGTGGTAACCCATTTACCCAGAATCATCTAAGGCAGCTTATCTCAATTGATAAACCTGAAATAATATTCCTCTCTGAAACTAAATCCCCAAAATCACTAGTAAAATCCCTTTTGAGCGACTTCCCCAATATTCATATAGTAGACCCAATAGGTGCAGCAGGAGGGCTTGCAGTAGCATGGGTGGATGGACTACACTTTGAGATATTACAATGAAATATAAATATGATCAATATTTTAGTCCAAACTAATCAAGAATCCAAGAAATGGTTATTAACATGTTTCTATGGAAGTCCTTATCCTGAAAATAGAAACATAGCATGGGATTGTATAAAAGACATCCCAGAAAAAGTAGATACAAACTCTCTTCCTTGGGTTATTCTAGGAGACATGAATATGATTTTTGATCAAAATGAAAAAACTATGAGGCCTCCCTTTCAAGAAAAAGGATTGTGCATACTATCATAATATTCTAAACAATGCAGGCCTTAGTTATCTAGGCTTTATAGGTTATGATTTTACTTGGAACAACCATAGGAAGGACAAAGACAATATTCATGAAAGACTAGATAGGGCAGTTGCAAATGCTGAATGGAATCTTCAATTTCCAAAAACAGAACTATCTCATCTAGTAGCTGTTGGTTCTGATCATAGTCCTATTGCCTTGAAGTTAGATAACAACTTTGTTAGATTTGAATTTACTTTCAAATTTTACGATGCTTGGCAGAAAGAAGCTTCTTGTATTCAAACCATAACACATTTTTGGAATCATACAATTGGAGATAATCTAGCTGATTCTTTGGTGTCGAACTTGCATTCTTTAGGTAAAACCTTAGAATATTGGAAGAAAAATATCTTTGGTCTCCCAACTAAACAAATTAAAAGAATTTTGACACAAATAGATAACCTTAATATCTCTGGACATGTCTATAGGAAAGAAGAGAAAATTCAAGAAAAAATGATCCAACTAGAGAAACTATATGACACTCAAGAAGCCATAGCAAAACAACAATCAAGGGACAATTTAGTTCAATTAGGTAAAAAAAAACACAAAATACTTCCACACTAAAACCCTAAAAAGAATAAAGTGGAATACAATAGAGTGCTTAAAAAACCAAAATAATGAAGTTATTACTAATAAATCTGAAATGAAAACAATCCTGTCAGATTATTTCATTAATCTTTTCTCGGAAAACTCTGATTCTCAACAATCAGACCTTTCTCTTTTTCTACATATTCAGCCTACCATCACTCGGGAGGAAAATGTAGCTCTAAACCTAGTGCCCTAGCCTGAAGAGGTTACTGAACATTTCCGGTGTTCGCAATTATCTCTTCTTATCATTCCTCCTGGAGAAATTTAGAAGCTCTAAAATTGCACTACATTCTGGCGTATTATCTCTCTATATTTCTTTGTGTTAAAATTTTGCTTGCACCTGTTCCTTCTAGAATCTTAGGAAAGCCTGGCTTTAATTCCATTTGGTTACTTTTACCTTTAGTTTTATTAGAATTGAACTTAAAACCAATCAGGATAATTTTGGCCCCATTGATCCTATCAATCTTCCTATCTTGGGTGTCTTTCCTTCATTTGCTTCCGTTCTAATTAAATTGGTCGATTAGCAGTTGCAAAATTACATTAAAACTAAGCTATATACATAAGACTAAGATGCAAACACAATTACATAGAATCTTTGCATTAAAACTTCCAGATTTACTGATTTTTCCATAACTTTCTTGCCCTTAGACTTAACAAAAACATGCAAAAGATACTAGATTACATAATAGGAAACCATAAACATACTGATAATAACTTAGAACATAGATAATAACTTAGGAACATAGATAACAACCATTGAACCTACTCTTACCATTCTTTATCTGAAAATAGAATACTATTTCGCTCCTCAGCTCGGCTTGTTTAGCTTCTTCATAATGACCCTTACCTCTCTTCCAGCTGTACCTTGTTTCCATTCTTCTAACATAATCATAGTCGAACCCTGGAGGCATATCGCTGCAAAAAAACAGCAACGTCTAATGACAAACCAGTTTCCATAATTCTCTGAATTTCAGCCTTGTCGCATGCAGTAAGCTTCTCCTTTTCAGCGGGACTCATATTACAGTACGCAAGCCATTTAGCCTGTTCAGAGTGTAGGAAAACGTCAGTACCACATAGATAGCAAAAATAATACTGCACTCGATGCAAATGCCTTTCTCGACATCGCATAACCCTTGTTATGGAGACAGGCGCATTCTCTGGGATGATTGTATGATCACAAGCCATGTTAGAACAATTTATATTTCTTTCTTGCTTTTCTTTTGCTATTGTTTCTACTAGAGATCCCTCTCTGGTTTTATATACTAAAAGAATTTCATCTAACTAGGCATTTATTGAGTTAGAGTGTGTAAGCTCTTAGTCTTCTCCCATCTTTTCTAGCTATTCTCATGTCTTTTCATTTCTTAAGATTTTTTTAGATCCCCTGCACCTCTTCATTACCCTCTGTTGCTTTCTTGGTCTGCTGTTGCACGCTAACTTGTCAATACCTAGCTTTCATAGGTTTAGGAAAATTAAATTTGTAGGCTAATAGGATACTAATTAGACTAGGTTTATACAAAAAGAAGAGAATTGTTCATACTTCCCTCTTTTCTACATAATTTTATATTCGTCTTCACCATTGCATTAATGTACCATGCATGCATGTCTCCTCCCCATTTCATGTTAATTGGTGTAAGCTCTCATCTTCATACGCTTCTTTTAAATTCGTGCTTTGATATCTCTAGACAATGCATGTCTCCGTTTATCCCTTTATTTGATCTCCTCTCTTGTGAAGTTTTGTACCTCCCTTGATATTTTTGTAGATCACTATCTTTTATTGTTAGGTTGGCTCATATCTAGATGGTTATCTTAGGATCAGGAAGCCCTATGCATTTTAATTAAAATGCTATTACTCCCACTTATTATTATTTAATCTTCTTCTTTTAGAAAGTATCACCCCTTTATCTATAAAACTTTTAGTTAATATTCCGAGACAAGAGTACAATCCTTATCCTTTAGTCTTATTTTGACTGGCTTTGATCTCAGGCAATCTTATCACCCCAACCTTGGTATGGTCAAACTTTTTTTGAGTTGTCTATCTCACTAGTACAAGGTTTTTATTTCAAAAATTTGAAATTATTTTGCTGTCGACTTAGGATTGGTCTAGTAATTAGTTATAATTTTTCTTGGGTTTAACTTTATTCACGGATCTGCTTACTTCTCTTAGCTCCCTCCCAACCCCTCTTTAAATAAAGCCTCTGTAGTATCCTTAAACATTTATCTCATAATTATTCAGCCTGGATTCAATAACCCTTCTTCTGTTTCTCTTTCTCCATGGGTGATCACTTCAATCTTTATTGACATCTTAGTGGATTATCTTTATCTCAACGTTATGCCAACCATAGTAACACATGATTACTTCCTACACCTCCTGAGTTCATTAGAGACTTCGGTATTAAACAACACAGTATCCTAGCTAGAATCTTCTCTACTGATTTTTTAAAACGTTGGGAAGTTAGGGGTGCACTTAGCAGTTTCTGGGGAGCAAACTTGATCTTCCAAATAAGGGAAGTGGATCCAAATCTCTTCATTATCACTTTCCGCTCTAAGGAGGACTTCTCTTGGATATCTTTAAATGGTCCCTGGTATCCTTTTGGCAATGTCATGGCTGTTACTACAGCATATCAAGGAATGGGTATTTTTACTTACAAGGTTAAAGAAATTTCTTTATGGGCATCGATATCAAATGCGAAATATGAACATAGAGGCAAAGAAATGCTTGGGATGATAGCAAGCAAAATAGGTCAGGTTTCAAGGGTATGTACCGGTTCAGAAGTTTCAGCACCAGATTGTAGGCCAAGAGTATTGTTTTGGGTTAACATAGAAAATCCTCTAGTTGATATGCTCTTAGTGAAAGTAGGAAACTTCCCTGTAACCAACATTTACTTCAACTATCTAAACCTCTCATCCAAAGTTTGCTCGCACTGTCGAAGATTTGGTCATAAGGTTAATAATTGTGCAATCCTAAAAGGTAGACCACTGGAAGATATTTATGATATTACTATGGCTTCTCCAAGTACTGGTGATGATATGTTTTTGCTTAATAATGAGAAAGTGCAAATATGGAACCCTAAGGATAACTTCGACTACTCAGGAAAGTCAGTGCCAGTTGAGACGTACCTTAGTCAGCCTGGAGTCCGAGAAACCTTCAATGACATTTTTAGAACCTATGTCGAACATGAGAACACTGCCCATCTAAATCCTTCTCCTCTGAATTTTCACCTATCAACCTTCAATCTTATGAAGTTTTAGGGCCTGTTACTTATGAGTAGGAGATGCCTTTAGCATCCTCTACTGTTCTCGGAAAAAGAACTTTTCCATTTAACTTACTAGAGAACTTCATTCCTCCGGCGAGTGCTAGTTCCGACTCGTTTCGATTTGCTAACTCAGAAACTTATAGAGTTATTGAGTCAGTTAGGCCCGCTGATTCAGGCCGTCTTCAGGACATTCCTAACCAGGCCCGGCCCGAGCCAGCGGTACATTCCCCCTTAGCGGGTAGAAGACATTCTTTTTTATCTTATGAGAATGCTGTTGATTCTTTCGACTCAATTACATCTGTTGTTTCTGCATCATCCTCCATAGCTGCTGCATCATCTTCTTTACATCTTTCAAATCATAATTGCATTGCATCATCTTTTACTACACCCATTTCACAGCCAAAATCATCTTTTAAAATTTTCGTCTCTGGTTTCTTATAATCTTCTTCATCGGGAGCTATTTGCTCCAGTTTAAACATTGATCAATATGGGTCCAATTTACAAGAGAATCTCGACAGACATAACGCCTATATTCTGATTCCATTTCCATCTCTTATCCCCTCAAAGCGACAAGAGGAGACACATGTATTTACCCAAAATTTGATTTCAATTTTAATTAACCTAGTCTTTACCTTCAATTTATTTTTACTCTATTATAAATTTTCTAATTAGTATAACATAAATCTTTGATTCCCTTAATTTTATTTCCCCTGTTGGGGTAATCCCTCCTAGAATTCCTTATACTTTGAATCAACTGAAATTAGATAGTAAACAAGATTGACTTACTTACTGTCTTCCCCTTAAATTAGTTAGCTTAAATTTTATATATCATCCTTAAAACCATGAAAAGTTTAGCCTGGAATGTTCAGGGATGTGGAAATCCTTTCACACAAAATCACTTAAACCATCTTATATCCCAAGAGAAACCAGAAATTCTCTTTTTCTCTGAAACCAAATCTCAAAGACCCCTGGTTAAGAAACTCCTGTCTTCATTCCCCAACTACCATATTGTTGATCGTATAGGACTAGTAGGAGGGTCAGCTATTGCTTGGGTTGATGACTTTTATTTTGACATTGTTCAGTGGAACATAAATATGATAAACATTATAGTCCAAACCAATTTTGATTCTAATAAATGGGTCCTTACCTGCTTTTTTGGAAGTCCTTATCCTATTAACAGAAATGTATCTTGGGATTTTTTGGAAGATATAGGGCATCAAGTTAACATTAGGAATATGCCTTGGATAGTAATAGGAGATTACAATATGATCTTTGACCAATCAGAAAAACTAGGAGGTCTCCCCTTCAACAAAACAGATAGTGAATACTACCATAAAATTCTTGAAAGAGTAGGTCTTTTTGACTCAGGGCATTCGTGACATGATTTTACTTGGGACAATCACAGAAAGGGAGACAAAAACATTCAAGAGAGACTAGATAGAGCTTCACAAAATGTTGAATGGAACCTGCAATTCCATAATTCTTCCTTAACCCATCTAGTAGCTGTGGGATCTGATCATTCTCCGATATTGTTAACTTTGGACAAGGTTCAAAAAAAAGAAGAGTGGATTAAATTTTATGATACTTGGCAAAAAGAACATTCTTGTGTCCAAATTATCAATAATTCTTGGTGTCGGAACCTAACTGATGATCCTTCTTTAGACTTAGTAACAAATCTTAAATCCTTAGGTATAAACCTTTTAAACTGAAAAAGAAACATTTTTGGTTTTCCCACTAAACAAATTAACAGTCTGCCGAGAGAAATAGAAATACTTAAATCTAGCAGAACCACAAAATACCAACAACAAAAACTAAGAGGAAAGTTTTTAGAACTAGAAAAATTGTATGCAACACAAGAAGCCATTGCGAAACAACAATCTAGGGATAATATCATAGAACTAGGGGAAAGAAATACTAAGTATTTCCATACAACAACCTTAAGGAGACGTAAATGGAATAACATTCAATGCCTGACAAATAATCAAAACTTAGTAATACGCAACAGAAAAGATATAAGTGAACTTTTATCTGATTATTTTCAAAACCTTTTTTCACAACCAGCTTATGTTTTGCCTCTCATAAATGATATTTTTGTAAACATTTCTCATGGTATCACTGACACTGATAATGCTAACATTCTTGTTATTCCTAACCCTGAGGAGATATTTCTTGTTCTTAAAAATATGAAACCTAATAAATCTCCGGGTCCGGATGGTTTCCCTGCTAGCTTCTTCAAGAGTAATTGGGAAACAGTAGGAGCTCAAGTAATAGCCTCTGTGCAAAAAAAAAAATCAAACAAAACTAATGAACCGTGAACTGAATAAAACTCACCTCTTTTAAAACAACCAAAAAATCCTAGTCAATTTCGTCCAATAGATCTCTGTAATACTATGTACAAACTGATAGAAAAAATCCTGGCTAATAGAATTAAACCTCTGTTAAATAAAATAATCTCTCATTTCCAATCTGCTTTCCTCTCATCTAGGCAAATTTCTGATAACATTTTTGTAGCCCATGAAATAATCCATTCGTTTAAAAACAAAAAAACAAAAACTGGGGGTTCAAGTATTAAGATCGACATGTCAAAAGCCTTCGATAGAGTAGATTGGGACTTCCCCTTAAAAGCTCTGACTTCTCTAGGTTTTAACAAAGAGGTACGTACTATTCTAGAACAATGCTTCTCTACCACTTCTATTGTTGTTCTGCTAAATGGCATTCCTAGTAGGCAGTTTAAACCAACTAGAGGATTGCGTCAAGGCGATCCTATTTCTCCCTACTTATTTATTATTTGTATGGAGATTTTCTCTAGACATCTTCTTTCTTTAGAACAAAATAAAACACTCCATGGTGTCAAAATAACACCCAAAAGTGAACCAATATCTCATCTCTTTTTTTGCTGACGACTGCCTTTTATTTGTTAAAGCGGACCAAGTAGAATGTAAAAACCTTTTAGAAGCCATTGACAAGTTCAGTAAAGCCTCGGGACAGTTAATCAATTTTGAGAAATCTGGTGTCCTTTTTAGCAAAAAGGTTGAACCAAAACACCAAAGATGATGACAAAACTCTTAAAAATTAAACGCATCAATCTTAAAGACCCTTGTCTAGGTGCCCCTTTGTTCATAGATAAGTCGAAAATCAAAACCTTTGACTTCATTCTTGAAAGAATGGAGTCTAAGTTAAAAGGTTGGAAAGGAAAAGTTCTTCCTCAATCCAGTAGAATGGTGTTGATAAAAGTTGTTTTAACTAGTGTTCCTATTTTCCAAATGGGGTGTTTCATAATACCTAAGACAATAACAAAGAAAATCAATGCCATCCAGAGGGATTTCTGGTGGGGAAAGGACACTAACTCTGGAGGGTTTTATCCAAAAGCCTGACCAAATCTATGTAAACCTATTCATAAGGGAGGTTTAAGATTTAGAGATGCTCACAAGTTTTACTTAGCAATGGTAGCCAAACTAGCTTGGAGACTTATTAAAGAAAAAGACTCCCTTTGGGAAAAAACAATGAGGAATAGGTACTTCAAAACTAAATCTCCTCTAAAAGTAAAACCACCTGTTAAGAGCTCTTGGATTTGGAAATGTATTTGTCAAGGTTTAGAACTCATTCAGAAGTACAACATATGGGAAATAGGAAATGGTCTAAGTGTTAATACCTAGGATGATAACTGGTTACCAGGTCTCACTACTACTCTGTTAGGGTTTAAAAATTTATCTAATAATCATATGTCCTTAATGGCTGATCTTTTCAACCCAAATTCACTTTCTTGGAATACTACCCTTACTGAAAACTCCTTCCCTGAGCCCATTACAGCAAAAATACTACAACTAAATCTTTTCCTAGATTTAGATGGAAACCCAAAACAAGACCAATTAAGATAAAACCCTAACTAGAACAGGAGATCACACTGTTAAATCCATGTATGATAAATTGAATGAATCAGGAACATAAATAACTAGTCTCCTTTTGCCTGACTCTTTCTGGAGATCTATTTGGAAACTGGAACTGCCACAAAGGGTTAAAGTGTTTCTTTGGAAATGCCTGCAGAGTGCTATTGCTACTAATGTTAATCTCTATGGTAAAGTTGATGATATTAACCCTAACTGCACTATGTGTGGCGAGGAATTAGAAACTACAAAGCATCTACTTTTCCACTGCCCTTATGCTAGAGAAGTCTGGGAGTCAGCTCCCAACTCTTTAACCTTACAATTAGACCCCTCTATCTCCTTGCTAGACTTATATAAAGATTGGATTCATAATCCAAGGCAAGAGATCTCTCTAGAATTAGCTTTAACCAAAATGTGGATGATATGGAAAGAAAAGTGCAACAGAGTCTTTGAATCAAAAACTAGATCAGTAATGCAATTATCTCAGGACATCCAAAGACACATCCTTTTCTGGGATAAAAAACTCACTAAACAGGTGAAGCAACATAAAAATACAGCAAAACCTAAACTGTTTGGATAGCCCCAAAGAATAACACACTAAAGATTAACATTGATGTGGCTTGGGACTCAGCTGTAGCCCCCTCTAGCTTTGCTTTTATTTTGAGAAATGATGCAAGAAACTTTGAAGGTGGCAGGGCAGGACCATCAATCACACCAGATCTGCAAGAAGCAGAAGCAGTAGGAGTGTATCAGGCAGCAGTATGGGCAAAGGAAAAAAGCATCGGAAATTTCAGCATTGAAGGGGATTGCGAAAGCTTGTTCAACTACTTCAAAGGCAAGAATTCTGAGGTGTCTTGGAGAAGCAGAACTCTCTCAAATGAAGCATCAAAAATAGTCAGAGATTGCCATAGTTTCTTGGGTTTTCATTTTGTTCCTAGACTAGGAAACGAAGTAGCAGACGCTCTTGCTAAACATGCTAAAACTTTAACTTTTGTTACGGATTGGGATAATCTCCCACCTACTTGTATTATCCAAAAACTTGCAGTAGATAAATCTAATATTAGGAGAATCTCACAACTCTCTATATTAGATGGCTCTACTTCGGATGTAATTGTGACTCCTTTGGAGTTCTAGTTTTCTTTAATGAAATGCCTTATTAAAAAACAAAAAAAACAAAAAAACCCTGAGGAGATTCTAAATGTGACAGAAAGATAGGATGCAAGTCAAACAAAAGGCAAGCGGGCGGGGTACGGGTCATGAACCACTGTACTTGGAAAAATGGAACTCACATTGACGTGGCAGTCTAATCATCTGACTTTGACGCGTACCCGTTGGATTCCGTTATTTTACGTGTGTAGTGTCTGAGCTTAGGATTTTTTCTATCGTCAGATTAACGGTTAATATTGTCCAATATAAAACTAGATCCAATTAAGGGACCTACCAAAATTTTGATACAGAAAATCTTTTCAAAGAACGAACAGGGAAGAAAAACCCTAATTCCACATTAGGAAGGCCTATTTTATTTCAGACACTTCTTCTTCTCTCTTCGATCTGTGGAAATTCAGACACAGAATCGAGAGATCAATTTCTTGAGTCTTTTCAAGGTACACGAAAATCCTAAATTCTCTTATTTCTGTATCATTTTGTAATGGATCCAATTTGATTCTGATTACTCTTTTAATTGTTAAGGTTTGATTTACTTTTTTGGGTTTGTTTTTGTCTATTCTCAGATCTGTGTTGAAGAAGAAGAGGGGGTGCTAGCGAAGCATATGCAACTCTATCCAAGTCTGTTATATTATATAGAGAATAATTAAGAATGAGGACTGGAGAACGTGTTGCTAATTTGGCTCTTTTAGGTTATTCTCGAAACTGAATTTATGTTATATTGATTGCTTAATATGATAACTCAGAAACTTAGATCGACATACTTATAATTGCTTAAGAAATTTGATTGATTCATGCAATGCAACAACTTTTTTTACCCTAGTAAAAGCAAATTTTATGCAATTGCACTTCAAAACAATCAATTACACAAGCAGATAATCCTTGAAATGTGTGAATTCTCACTTCTCCATGTTATTTGAATTTTGATGTTAGGTCTGTGGAGACAGACTTGTGACACTCATAATCCCTATAGTTGGCAACTAATAATAAGTCAGTAGTAATTCTTCACTCATAAACATGCCGTTGTATTCAGCAATGAAGTGGGACTTGTTAGAATATCGTTCGATTGGATCACCCATGCCTATTTCACCAATGCCTCTTTAAGTACGACAAGTGTGCTTTTTTTCTTTCTTTCTTTCTTTTATGTTCTGGGCATATGTTTGTAATCTGATGTTGGACTTAATTTCTTTTCGCTGGATGAAATAAATGTCTGATTGTGCTGATCAGAAATTAGCGTTTTAGTTTGTTTGTATCGGATAAATTATCAACCATGTATCATTACTGATTATCTGTGTGCAGGATTATCTTTGGCACCCCTTGTTGTGAAGGTAGATCCAAATTTAAATGTTGTTTTGACAGCCTGTCTAGCAGTTTATGTGGGTTGCTACCGGTCTGTCAAGTCAACCCCACCTACAGTAAGTCAAATAGTTATATGCCAGTTCACTTCCATTTTATTTTCATGTTGCTGGTTCCTGGTTGTTGTGTATTAGAGTTTAGGCCCATTCTGATGATTTGATTAATACATATTAATGCAGGAGACTATGTCAAACGAACATGCCATGCGCTTTCCATTAGTTGGGAGTGCAATGCTTTTATCACTATTTTTACTCTTCAAATTCCTTTCAAAAGACTTGGTTAATGCTGTACTAACATGCTACTTCATTGTACTGGGGATCATCGCGCTCTCGTATGTTCTCTCCTTGGTTCATACTACTGTATTTTTAAGGCTTGTAATTGGAATTTTCTCTTATGTAATCTGATGTTTCCTCCTTTTCCGACATAGGGCTACATTGGTACCTGCAATTAGTCGTTTTCTTCCAAAACTTTGGAATGATGAAGTTATCGTCTGGCATCTACCATACTTCCGCTGTATTTGATCTTACCTTTTCTCTTTATTTTTATTCGTCTTTTTGTGAGAGTACAACTATTAACTTCGGTCTATTAGTTTTGTTTTTAGTTTTGGAGCCGTTGTATTTCTCCTGTTACTTTTAGCACCACCTGCTGCCTGCTTGTATGATCACGTGACATGTCCTTTAGGAGCCTTCAATTGAGATAAAGTGCTTATGTTAGTTCTACTTTTTTGTTTCTTGGCATTGCTATCTTTGGGGTTATCCTTCTTTATAATGGACCTGAATTGCTATTATTACTTAGCTAAGCACTTGGTTTGCTGGTAATGCAGCAACGAGAAGTGTATGGCCACGTAATCAAATTCCCGTTTGTACCTTTTTGTGGATGATCATGATGAGAACCAAAGATGGTATCTCATGCTTGTCGATCCTTTTATCCTTCTTTATTCTCAGTACTGAGTCACTGATGTTGGTTTGTAAGCTCTTCTAGGTCCAATACATTTTTAACCCTATTCTCAGCCATATTTGAGCTCTTTCTTTTCAGTCCGGATTTCAAATACCTATTGACTTTTAAGTAATACACATGGAGGGATGTGACCAGTTTCAGCTGTTTTTTTATGAAAAACTAGTGACCATTGGGAAGAAAACGCTGGCCATGTTCAAATAGGAAAGCAGTAGCGGCCGTGATGACAATTTTGTTACAGTAAAACACTACAGAATTTGAAGTTCGGATTCCAAGTAACATCTATATGATGGACTAACTACTCTCAAGTACATAATGATGATTAGACTCAGTACAATGATGATTGCCTCTTTTGGTTTCCACAATTCTATATTGAAGGGAATCTGGATGATGTATTCTCCAATTTGACGTTCCAATGCCACTTCTTGGCAATTAGGGTAGCTTTTCAACCTTCCTTTTAACTCCCTATTAGTAAAACTCTAGCGTACCATCTTTTTAATTTGAGTCTATCTTAGATTCTCCAAGTAAGACCCGTAAATAATCTGAGCAATAAATTAAAAGTGGTCTTGCGGAGTAACTCCTTTTTTCTTCTTTTTCTCTTTTTTTCTTTCTTTCTTTTCGGTTCTGCATATGATGGGTCTGATTGCTGCATTGGGTACTTTTGTATGATAAGGTTCCACATGTTGGCACCGTGATCCACTACATTGGTTCTTTTGCATATTGTCTTTTCCCGGAAACTAATCTTATCGTCCTTGTAGTTCTGTTTCTTTTTTATGCTTACTACCGTTTGATTGTTAACCTTAAGCATTATTTACGCAGAATGATGTTTATTTTTGTGCTTGCTTAAACAGCTGTGGAGGTTGAGTTCACGAGGTCTCAGCTAGTTGCAGCAATCCCAGGAACTTTTTTCTGTGTATGGTATGCTAAACAGAAGCATTGGTTGGCTAACAATGTATTGGGCCTTGCATTCTGCATTCAGGTGACAACTGACCCATGGAAAGCCATATACCGTTGTTTTTTTTTTTTTTTAATTATTATTTATTTTATAATATTTGATTTATTGATTTAGGCTCTTAGATCCTTTGTAGAGACATTATCTTATTTGTTTGATATCATATGTTCCAAGATGCGTGGTAAAATACGTTCGTTCTTTTTTCCTCTGGAAGTTTTTTTTTGTTTCTTATGGATGTGGTTGCTGCTTTAGTCGTTGTGTGTTTCTTAATTGACGATGCAAGAGTGATATATGGTATGTGTGTCGTCTTGAGTCACATGCCAGAGGTGTCAAACAACTTAGGATAATTAGAAAATTTAATTGCTTTCCTTGTAATTGTGGGTAGTATCTTTCAGTTAGAGTTTAAAGATCCGAAATATTTGTATTAACTTGGGACTTTATACGAGGTTTTAACACGGTTTTGTAAACAAGGCTAGGAAGTATAGACAAGTACTTGCAACATTATTTGGGCACAGATGGAACCACTTAAGAACATAGAGAAGTTGGGGACATCTTGGAACATAATTTGAGCACTGCTCGCTGGGACACATTATATAGAATGTCTGGAAAGATGTGCAGGACCATCCTCTAATTAGTGATATAGCATTGAAAAGTAGATGTATGTTGCATATTATAGATATGGAAGTTCTCTTCAGGAACTATTTATTAGCTCCGAATCCTCGATTTTGAAATGCTGGTAGTTTCATCCTTCATATGGTGTGCATTTAATCCCTAAGGTGACTTTGCTGGAACTATGATACTGGATTAGAAGTGTTTCTTTTTATGGTTTAAAGCATCAATTATTTGTTTCTTCTTTTCTATTTCATTTTTTGAGCTGAGCTGCAATAAGCTTAATAGCTCGTGTTTGATCAATTTTGCAGGGAATTGAAATGCTTTCCCTGGGTTCCTTCAAAACTGGTGGCATTCTCTTGGTAAGAATATACATCTCATGCCATCAACTAGCAGTTGTGTCACTTCAACCTGTAATATTAGCATTGTCAAATGCTAACTTTAATTTGCAGGATGATCTTGTTTCTCCAGTGTTTTTGTCCTTCTATGATGTAGTTTCTGGTAAACAAATTAGTATTGCTTGTCTGTGCTGCTACTAATTGGGGATACTTTTTCTCATTGCAGGTTGGTCTTTTCTTTTATGACATATTCTGGGTATTTTTCACCCCGGTGATGGTTAGTGTTGCAAAATCATTTGACGCTCCAATTAAGGTTAGTATTCCCTACAAATCTAGATATCCCTGTTTGGTTAAACTTGTAGCAGAATATGCATGTACACATCCCATGTGCTGCAAAATTTAGCGCATCTGGTAACCTCGTGCTGACCGAAATACTGTTTTCTTCTCAATTTTGCAGCTTTTGTTCCCAACAGCAGATGCTGCTCGACCATATTCCATGCTTGGACTAGGGGATATCGTAATTCCTGGTAATTGGTTGACTTATATTTGTTGTTTTGTGGCATAATCATGTTAGATCGTGTCAATCAGGTGTACATGCATTGCAGTATTTTCTTACCTCAAAAAAGTTATGTTCGGTTAGTGTCCTTTTCCGAATATGTACATGTCTGTTTCCTGTTTAGACTTTAGAGTAACAAATCCCCTTGTGTGCTGGAATTTTTTGTATCCATCTGTCATTCCTTATGGTTCTATAGCGAAGATCTTACATTGTTGGTGACCTCGTATCTTCTAAGTTGGATTTTTGTATCATTATTACTTTTTTTTTTTTTTTTTGTAATTTAATTTCTAATCTGATGAGAAAATTTTCCTTGATTCTTTTTCCTGAAGGCATTTTTGTGGCATTGGCACTTCGATTTGATGTTTCAAGGGGAAAAGAAATTCGATATTTCAATAGTGCTTTCTTTGGTTACGCGCTTGGTATAGTGCTTACTATCGTTGTGATGAACTGGTTTCAGGCTGCACAGGTAACTTACGCAATAAGTACTAATTATCCTGTTATTTTTTCAATATGTAGAAGCAACTAAGAAAAAATCCATTTTTTTTTGTATTGTGTTTATCTTGTTTCATTTAGTTAGTTTATTCTGTTGTCTTTTTTCTTGTTTCAGCCTGCCCTTCTGTACATTGTACCAGCTGTAATTGGATCTTTGGCAGTTCACTGCTTATGGAATGGGGAAGTGAAGCAGGTTTGTTTTAAATTAATGGTTCCCTTGACTTATGAGGAAACCTCTTCTACATTTATATTCAATATATCAGATTTTCTATCCTTGAAATATATGTAGGTTAAAACAACTAGTTGAGACCAATTTTTCTGGTCACCAAGGCAAAAGAAAGACACATTTGATATATATTACATAGGACATGATTTTCAATCTGTTAAGGAGAAACATGGGGGTAACTTCCCTGTTACATGAAAACAAAAAGTTACCAGATTTTTCTTCTTTTTCAATATTTCAGTGTTCTAAGGCTTTAAAAAGCTTCATATTTTAAACATTTTTTCTCGATCCCGAACTTTTGAAGTCATATTTTAAAGATTTTAAATGTACTTGGTGCAAATTTCATCCTGGTTGTAGTTTTTCTTACTCTTTCTAATTTTCTCTGATCTATCTTTCTGTTGTCATTTGTAGCTATTGGCGTTCGACGAATCCAAGACTGCTGCTTCATCTGAAGATGGAGAGTCCAGTAGTACTGTTGATGATTCCAAATCAAGTAAGAAAGATGAGTAAAAGGAGAAAGTCAAAAGCTTGCCTAGAGATAAAGATATGAACATTTTTACTTCGGGTACATTACAAAGAAAAGGAATGCTATTTGAACTTAACGTTTAGAGAACCCCAGCTTAATGATGCCGTTGGGCTCTCGGCTAGACTGACTTATGGAAACTGATAGGGAGAATGGTTTAAGGATGGGATGCCATTTTATGTAACAGATTTTGGTATCAAAAAGTAATAAATTAGATAATAGTTAATTTATAAAATATGTATTACTGCTCAGCGTAATCTTCCACTCTTAGATGCATGTGATTCCCTTTTCCTGCAATCAAGTACTATATATGCTCATGTTTTCTGGCTCGATTACAACAACTTGGCAAGTGCATCTAGCACAAACAGATGATTCAGGTATTTTGAAAAAACACACGTAAACAACAATGATAATCACTAGTATGGCACTTGGTAGCTATTAGTTAGTGGTACTTTTTCGGGAGCAACGAATTTGGCCTAGAGTGGTACGTCTGATCGTGGTACGTCTGATCTCTATACCTGAATAATAGAGCAGTTAACACAGGTATTTGCCTCAATCTCTATAAACAGTAGTTAACCCTAAACTGCTTGTTAAAGCTTGCCTTTGACAATAACACATGTATTTGCCTCCAAGCTTTCTCTAGGTCCCTAGTTAACAACAAAATCTTTCTATTTATAGACTTTATCGTACTCAGCCGACAAGGTCTTCTATTAGGAACCTATTTCCTATACTAAAAGTGTTGCCTAAAACAAAACTCTTCTTAACTAGGAAATCTGCCCAAATAAGGTTTCCTCCCTGATTTAGGATTCTTCCCTCAACTTAGCTTGAGGGTTTACTAAGTTCCCAAGAGGAGTAGGGATACACCTGTCTCATGGGTCCACCTTTTAAGAACTTGAACTCCTGTGAAAGTTAAAAATAAAGGTTAGGGAACTCAAGAGTTCCTTTTTCCTTGTGAAACCACTTAGCCTTGCTGGGAACTTGACCTTTACATCCAATTAGAAAAGCTTCTTTTTCTCCTTGTCGTGTTTTGGTCACTCTTCGCTCCAATATGCAGTCTTCCTTTAGTGGTTCCTCTCTATCAAACCATAAGTCTTCTACTCGTGGTAAGATCATAGTGTCGTCGCCGTCATCATCTTGTAATGGTGGTTCAAACAACTTCAAGTATTCGACATTTATAACCGAGTACATTCCTAGATAAGGTGGTAAATCTAGACGAAAGGCATTGTCACCAATCTGATTGAGAATACGAAACGGTCCATATCTCAATGGCTTCAACTTCTTACCTTCCCCCTTCAGTCATTCCTTACCTAATTTTAACCATACCAAGTCACCAATACCGAAATTACAAGGCACAAGATGCTTGTCATGTTTTGCTTTGTATTTGGCTTGTGACTTGTTTAATTGTGCTTCAACAGTTGCGTGAATCTGAATATCTTCTCATAGAACTTTTGTGCCTTTTGTCGTTCACTTCCTTCCTTTCCCTCATTGAGGTGTCACTAGAAAATACTAGATCGAAAGGGCTAGGTGGTAAGTAACCATAACACGTTTCGAAAGGAGATTTTCCCGAAGAACTGTGAACTGCTCTATTGAAAGCAAACTGTAGATATGGTAAACTATCATCCCAAGTTTTGGGATGCTTGGATTTATATCCCCTTAACATGTGAACCATAGTACCGTTGACCACTTCTGTCTATCCGGCTGTCTGTGGATGAAAAGATGTACTCTTCTTCAACCTAGTGTCCATCATCTTCCATAAAGAATCCCAAAAATGACTAAGGAATCGACTATCCCTATCAGAAATAATCAAAGTAGGTAAACCAAAATGCTTCCACACATGCTCAAAGAAGAGCTTTGCTGCACCGGCTCCCATTACCGTCTTTGTACATGGAATTAATGCAATCATCTTGCTGAATCAGTCGACCACAACGAACAAGTAATCGTAACCAGACTTGGTCTTTGGTAACCCACCAAGAAAATCCATAGAAATACTCTCCCAAAGCCTTGATGGTACTGGTACTGGTAGATATAACCTACGTTTCCGGTTGGAAGGTTTAGATGTGCTTCACAACTTACACCATATAACCAACTTAGCCATATCATCTTGCATCTTTGGTCAAAAGACATAACGACGAAGGTTAAGAAGAGTTTTATTCATCCCAAAGTATCCAGCAACTCGGGATGTGTGTGCTTCTCTCAACCATTGTAAACGATCGCCATCTTCTGAATGCAAAGTAACTGACCCTTGTATAACAATCCATTATGTAGGTCAAACTCTCCTTTCAAACCACTCTTTACACCTTCTAACACCTTCTTGAAGTCTTTGCTAGATGCGTATGACTCTACATACTCTTGAGGAACAATTGGCTGAATTCTCATGGCCACCATTAGTGCTCGGACTGGTGGACGAGACAACATATCTGCCAACTTGTTTGTTACTCCCTTCTTGTACTTAATGAGAATGTTGAAAGTCATCAAGTAATACATCCACTTCATGTGTCGGGCTTGTTGTAGTTTCGTCTGTGCGTGTAGATACTCCAATGGTTTGTGATCTGAATGTACCACTATTTCTTTACCTAAGAGATACACTCGCCAATGCTTGATACATTGATATAAAACATAAAATTCTTTGTCATAAGGTGCGTAGTTCTTAATAGCACCTGAAAACAATTCTGAATGGTACTCTACTGGTTTACCATCTTGCAACAACACTCCTCCCAATACATAGTTAGAAGCGTCGGTCTCAACTTCAAAAGTACGCTGTAAGTTAGGAAATGCTAACACCGGTGCTTCTGAAATCTTCCTTTTTAGTAGCTGAAACGCGTCTTCATGGGTTTGCTGCCATTCAAACTTTGCCTTAGATCCCGTCAAACCATGTAATGGTCCTGTAATATTCGAAAAATGCCGGATAAACTTACGCAAGTATGTGCAAGCCCCTAAGAAACTCCTGATTTCAGTTACAGTACTAGGTCTAGGCCACTTAGTGATCACTTCAACCTTCCATGGATCAATCTTCCGTTGTCCACCACCAACAATGAATCTGAAATACACCAACTCCTCCTTTCCAAACTCACACTTCTTTCCGTTCAACTTTAGATGGCCTACATGTAACATTTTAAGCACCTTCTCAACGTGAACGAGATGCTCCTCCCAAGTTCTGCCGTGTATTAGGATATCATCTAAGTAAACAATCACAAAATATTCTATCAAAGGGCGTAATAAATCATTCATCAAATGCATAAACGTCGCTGGAGTGTTACACAAACCAAAAGGCATCACCAACCATTCGAACAAGCCTTGTTTGGTTTTAAAAGAAGTCTTCCATGTATCATCTTCTCGGACTCTCACTTGGTGGTATCCGGATTTGAAATCTAACTTTGTAAATACTCGAGTTTTTTCCAACTGATCCATCATGTCGTCTATCCTAGGTAGAGGGTAACGATTCTTGATAGTGATCTTGTTCAGTGCTCTATAATCAATACACATACGCCAGCCTCCATCTTTCTTTGGTACCAACAATACCGCTGATCCACAAGGCGAAGCACTTGGCACTATCATTCCTAATTCTAGAAGTTCCTGGACTTGCTTCTTGATCTCATCAGATTCCTCTACGGACGTGCGATAAAGGCCTACATTAGGAAGAGAACTCTCTCCGATCAACATAATTTCATGCCATACTCCTCTTTGGCTGTAACCCCCGTGACATCAGAAAATAAATCCTTGTATTTCAACTTCAACCTTTCTAGGCCGCCTTCTTATTTTGCAGTCAAGGATGTCAAACAAACTTTACTCGGCTTCTCCTCAAGAGAACGGATCACAAGGAGAATGAACTTCTTGCTAGCATTCACAACCGCTTAGCCTGAGTGGCTTTGATCAAGCTTGCTTCCTCAAGAGGAGAATCTATAGCCCGAATCAAAAAACTTTCCCCATCTTTGGTAAATGTATACTTTTGTTCTCTCCTGTGTAGAGTTGCATCCCTATCCTATAGGTAAGGACTACCGAGTACTACCTGACAGACATCCAAAGGAACTACGTCGCATGTAACTTCGTTAATGTATGACTCATCTAGAGCAAATTTGAACGTGCACCGTTGTATAACTTGTAATCCCCCTTCTTTTCGAAGCCATCCCAAAGGGTATGGTTTTGGATGTTTGAAAGTCTTCAATCCTAACTTCTGCACCAACAAATTTGAAAGTAAATTCTTCTGACTTCCTGGGTCAATAACAATATCAACTAGTGATGTTTTGACTTGCATCTTCACTGTGAAGAGTCGTTCCTAAGATCATCTTTTGAAGGTCTTTCTTTTCCCCCTGTCATAAGAGAGAGCTTTGAATTGGGTTCCGTTAGTCCATGAACTTATTTTGGAGTTTGAGCGACTAGTGCTGCCTTCTTGGATTCTTTCCTCTGCAACCCTTTGGGCTTTAGATGAGGGTTCTTTATCCAACACTTGTCGATAACGTGACCTGTTTGCTTGCAATGGTGCAAGTCAAACCTTCCTTGTCACTCGACTTCCCTTCTTATTTGATCCTTTCACCTCCTTTTACAGTGGTGCCTCCAGATTTTCCCTTAGTAGTTCTCTTTGAATCAGATTTTTTAAGCCTGCCTTCAATGACATTAGCTTTTATACTTGCTTAAGCAATATTATCAACTGAAAACATCTTCAACTCCTTCCGTATATACTCATGAAACCCGTAGATATATTTCATCTAGATAACATAATCTCCCAAGTCCAAATCCAAAATCATAGCTTGATTATGAAATTCCGAAGTATATTCTTGCACGGTTTGGTTGTAGGACTGTTTCAAGTTGTACCACTTGAACCATCTCTCCTCAAGGTAGCCAATCGGATAAAACAGTTTCCTTACAACTGCCTTGAATGTTTTCCACGACAATACTGCCTTACCTAGGTTTTGTCTTTGATAAGCTTTCCACCAGGTTAGAGCATGATTTTGTATCTTCAATGCCGCGAAAGCAATCTTTTCCTTTAAACCATATTCAAAGAAATAAAAATACGTCCCTAGACGTTCAATCCAATCATCCAGTTTTTCTACATCGACACTCCCATCGTAAAGTGGAATATCAACACGAAAATCCATTTTCAGATTCTTACCATGAAGTTTAGTTGATGTAGGACTTTTAAGAAACTCGCTTTTATTCTTTTCTTCGTCCTCATCTTCTTCGTTTTCATCTTCTTCTTTTTCCTCGTCCTCTTTTTCCGAAGCTTCAGGTGAATGTGTAATCTTTTTCTTCGTCTTCAGCTTGGGTGTATGAGAACGAATATATTCAGTCAATTCTTCAAGGGTGATTTGAATTGACTTCATGTCTGTTTGTAGCGTAGCCACCTTTTCTTCCATAGTTTGTGGTTCGCTTTGCTTAGGTTCATCATCTGACTTCGTTATCCTTGATCCCTTTGTTCTCCTAACGTCTTCTAACTTCTCGAGTACCTCACCAAGCTTTATGTAGAGAGATCTAATGAAAACCATAAACCACAGGGATTTACCCTAGAAACTTACCTTGCTCGTGATGCCAACTTAGTACGTATGATCACTATACCTTGCTAGCTATTATTATAGAGGCAGAATTCAAAATAATAATAGACAGAAACTTAGAAAACAAAAAACAAGTAGTAATTGGAAGAAATATATCTTCTCTAGATTATGAACAAGAAAACGATTTACAATTCTCTCTTTGTTACGCTTACAATCTCTCTAAACAGTAGTTAACCCTAAACTGTTGCTAAAGCTTGCCTTTGACAATAACACATGTATTTTCCTCCAAGCTTTCTCTAGGTCCCTAGTTAACGACAAAACCTCTCTATTTATAGACTTTTATCGTACTCAGCCGACAAGGTCTTCTATTAGGAATCTATTTCCTAAACTAAGAGTGTTGCCTAAAACAAAACTCTTCATAACTAGGAAATCTTCCCAAATAAGGTTTCCTCCCTAATTTAGGATTCTTCCCTCAACTTAGCTTGAGGTTTACTAAGTTCCTAAGAGGAGTAGGGATACACCTGTATCATAGAGTATGCATCTGGATTTCTTTTTTGAATAAACTTAAAATGAGATTACATGTGGTCACCGATAGAAACTCAATAAATTAATATTTAATATTGTTGGGACCACCAAAATTTAATAATTAAATGAGATATTAATTAACCGATAACTTAATTATTTGTTGAAGTAGAAACAAAATACTGAAGAACGGAAAAAGGGAAACTCTTATTGATGAGATAAGTTACATGTTACATAGGTTTAAGCCTCTATATATATAGGTTATGAGGTAAATCCTGGTTACATCTATATGGGTCGCACATACATGGGGCCAATGCCCTACAACACTCCCCCTTGTGTGGTCCAATATTAGTACTTCATATGTAGTGCTTCACATATAGTCCTTCAGATGTAGTTCTTCAAATGTAGTTCTCTCCTCGATGACCGTCATATCTAAGTCTATTGGCTCATTATAACCTCACCAGGAAAACCCAGATAGACAAAACCTAAACTAAGGAAAAATAGTACAATATTAAGAAAAATTAAAATAAAGTTGAACTCGCATATGTTGCCTTGTTAAAACCTTGACAAGGGAAAAATCGGTGGAATAAAACCTTGAGGAAGGGAAAAGAGTACAACGCGAGAAGTCCGAAAGTATGCCTTTGTTGAAAACCCATACATAATATCTTATCTATGCTTATAGAAGATTGATGAACACCTAGTATTGATACACAATAGTATTATCAATACTACTAGTTGACTTGTGCTAAAAACTGTTGCGATGCAATCCTTGCTTTGTTGTGCTGATTCTGACAGTGGTTTCACTTGACAAACTATCGAGTTTCATTACTTTGATTCTAATATTGTTCAGCAGTTATATCAATGCAATCTGCAGGTCTTCGGCATTTATCATGTAGTTGGTGTAGTTATGGTTGCCTCGCTAAATAACTTGCCGAGTAACAAAAACCCTCTAGGAAAAACTAATCTCGATCGAAGGGAAAAAGAGTACAACGCAGAGTTAAATATGTCGACATCATATCCTTGGATCCTCCCCCTGATGTCGGCATCTCCCCCTGATTCCATTCATAGGAGTTTCCAGACAGTTCCTTTAGTCATATAATTTCCAAAAGTGAATATAGGAAATAACTTAGTAACTAAGTCAGTCATGTCCCCCATGATTACATTCATGGGAGAAGAGATTATTATTCCTTTATAATCAACAACTTTTGGATTGCACTTCCATTAGTCAGTCCTCTTTATGTCTTTGTAAGGATAAAACAGACTAATGTCAATGGTTCCTTTTTAAGTATATGATTACATTCATTATACCGTTCCAAAGACACTGCGTCAGCGCTGAGCTATATCTATCTAACAAGTTTACTGGGGATGAAATATTTGGTCGAATACATTATACTAAGTACAACAATACCGTTTATTGCACTTAATATGAGAATTTCATCTCCTAACACATCTTCATCATATTCCTTTACAAGAAATGATCATTTACTTACATTTGAACCTCTACTAATCTTGGGAGTGCTAGTAAGATGCATGCCCTTTTTAAAATTTCCTGACAGCTTTGGACATATGCAAACTGGTGGAATAAAATATACCACAAGCTTGTTGTTCGTTCGAGATTTTCCCAGATTTTCATCTCAAATTCGAATTTCAAGCAGCTTGTCAGATCTCTTATTTCAATAAGAGTACATACCATGTACATATCATCGACATAGATAGCTACAGTTCTAATTCAGGAACTTTCTTTGTGAGTATGCAGGGCATAATACCTTACTTGTTTATCCCTTCCCAGTCAAATAGTCACTTAGACAGGTATACCAAATATGCCTAATTGTTTTAATCCTTAAGTGAGCGCCCCATTTTAATTTCAAACGCACTCCGTGGTTTAGAGTCTTTTGATTTTGGAAACAAAAGGATATCATGCACTTTTGTAAACATATTTATCCCATTAACCCTTGTAGAGATATGTAATAACCACAGAAAAGTGTTGTATTTCAAGTCCTTTTGAAACTACCAAGCTAACTAAGTAACAAAATGTTATAATGTTCATTATAACATAGTAAATAATTCCAAGGCTTTGTGAGATACCTTGCGCCATAAGGCGAGTCTTTATACTTTAAGACTTCATTCTTACCGCGCTTTGTGACAAATAATCATGTATATCCTATAGGCTTTACACTTGGTTGGTTAGTACTACCACACCAAACACCTGTATATTGGTCAAAGAACCAAGTTATACTTGGATTGTATAGGCCAAATATGCTCTTTGTTGACATTAAACAATAAGAACCATGGTTCGATCTCATCGTGCTCTATTTCCTTAAGTAATTGTATATAAAAATAATAATCATTAACATGATCGCACGATTTTTCCATTAACTCGTGTGTGTTCTCATAATCCTTTAGGATTTCATTGTTCTCTGGAATCATTAAACTTTGGAGCCTCCTCTAGATTGAGTCATGGACATAACCAAAGATAATATAGTGAGATGATTTAATTAATGATACAAACTAGGTTGTGCCTTGTTCACCTACTTCCTTTCTGGGTGAGCATTGATCGAACCTGGTGGTCTCTCTATCTTCCTTTATGGAGCTACGACCTCAACTACACTTCCACCAATTGTAGTTGAAACACCTTGGTATATGGTGTACCCCTTAAGGATTTACAACCTCGCAAGCACATTTGCAAATGGTATGTGTGATCTTGTCACTTGAGCGATATCAGTGTACATTCTGAAAATCGATTATTCTTTTCATTTCGCATTTACATTTGTGGAATACAAGAATAAATATGAGACAGAGTGGGAACACACCATGACAATTTCTGTCGTCCCCTTAGGAAATCCTTTTTCTTATCTCCCCCTAGCGAGGGAAAGACTGTCTCATCAAAGTGACGATCCGCAAATCTAAAGGTTAAGAGGTCGCCTTCCAAAGGCTTCAAAATGCAGATAACTGTTGGGAATCCATATCCAACATTACTACTTAATTCTTTTAATGACCCATTATAATACGACGTGGAGTTTTAATGGCACATATATAGTACAACCAAAAGTGCGTAAGAATACAAACGTCAGGCATATATCCAGTTACCAACTGGTACGCAAAAAATGGTTGACTAATTGTGGTTTCTAAAACGAATAAGTGAATATGCATGTAATATTACATATCCCCCCAAGCATTTATAAGAAGGTTGTTACACATAATCTATCCTTAGGCACCATCTGCGAGACCACAGGGTGCATGATGTTCTACACTTATCCTATTAAACATGCAATATTCATCAAGTCCTTTTGATGTAAATATCTAGCATTGACAAGGTTGGTGAGTCCTTAAATTATATAATTTGTACTAGGATTATTTCAAAATCGCATAATTTCTTGTGAACAACAACTAATTCAACACTTTGAATCATCCACAAGTGTCATAAATCACTTGAATGGTCGCATTCTGCATGGATATGTCCTCAAATTTCACCTTATTTCTTTTGAAAGAATGGATTTTTTACCATTTGCATCTTACGATGGTCTCAATCCTGTTTACTAAAGAAAGACTTTGTAAAATGAATTACAAGCTTTATTACTTTAAAAGCATAGTGGGAGGGGAGGTGGTGTTTCTAGTACTATAAATAGCGTTGATTGTGAGGGATATCGTCAATTTGCATATTTTCAATCTTTGTAATTCCCATTTTCTTGTTCACCCAAATAAAAGGATATCCGTGTGAGTTCTTTCAAAATGGAACATCATGTATTAACCAAAGTGTCTTTACGGTTATGTCATAACCTGAATGAGTCAGTACCCAACATTACATTGTCGGTGTATCCAAGTATTAGTGATTTAAAGGAACCATCACTATTACTTGTGATGATTCCTTTCATATTTATTGGAGGTAATTTGTAAATGCATTCCCATTATCAAAGTGAGTTTTCGTACAATAACCGTTTGCACATATTTCGTAGGAACTTAACAAAGTGTGATTAATTCTTGGTTCTTACAGAGCTCATGTAACTTTAATCCTTATACCAATTAGACAACAAAGATTGAGCATTTTTTCGCTCGACTATTACTTGTGATGATCCAATCACCGCATGGTATTATATAAGGAAACAATTCAACAAGTAGTTATATATTTTCTTAAGAGCTTCATGTAATAAGTGGTGTGGCGTTATTACGTAACAAAAGAAAATTTATCTCCTTTACTTTAGGGTGTTACAGTTCATGAAGATGATTCATAATGTACAATGATCCTTATAACTCAAATGCTTTAGAGTATATCTCAATGCTCTAGAGTATTTCAGTCCCGTGGAAATGATATAATTTTAACTCCATAAGAGCAGACAACGGATATAATTCTTCGTAAAAAATATTTTTTTATTTTAGCTGACGAATTATCGTTTAAACTATCATGTAACCAATAGTTTAGGATCAAATCGTACAAAATCTAGAAACAAACCATACAAAATTTGATTAAATAAGGATACCGAATTGGGTAAGTGTATTTGATTGGGAAAGGTTCTTATTTTCATTGAAGTTAACAAGCAGGAGTATGACCTTCTTTTAATATGTAGTGAGTTTGTTTTCCTTTAAACTCTCTATATATCTTGTAGTTGGCTGCTACTATATGATACCTGCATTCCAGTGCTTGTACCATTCTCACAAACTGTTTATACCAAGTTTCCAACTCTCGTTTAGATGAGTCATAATAACATCTATGTCTCATGCTCAATAGATACGTCTACTTTGTATCGTTACTACTTGATCCAGAATTACATCTCTTTTATTCTAGAAAAAATTTATATCTTCTACCATAATTTATGTGTATTCTTTCACATGTTCTAGTATTCCATCATGAGTATGATTTAACACGTCTAACCCTATATTCTTTGAGGTTCTTTCCTTATTTAACCTTACCACAATTACCTTAAGTTGAGAAATCTCTTTATCCCAACAGGTATACATTGTTGTTTAAGAAAATCTCACATGCCTCCCAACCACTTACATCAGGTTGAATAGCTTAAGAAAGACCGTGAATCTCTTGTTATCATACTTCAGCATCTACTGGTACTTTAGTATAATGGATGAAGTTGAAAAGATAAAAATGGAAGAAAAAAGAAATTACTCATGTAACCTTTTGTGAATCCTTCCCACAAAAGCTGAGTTGCTAATTTGCGACATATCTTTGTTGAAGTTATTGAATCTTTTATAGCCTAACTACTGGACTACATCCCACTGAACATTTAAGTTTTGGGGAAAAAAAATGAATGTTTCGACAAACTTCCTTCAAAAAATTACATAATCTGAAGTCAATGTGTCGCCTTAGAAACGTAGCAGGTACGAATTCCTTTTTGATCGGTGCATCATCATAGGTGGAATATTTTACAAAAGTGTTGTACCTGTGCACATAAATTTCCACATAAAATACCTTTAATGGTGCTCAAGTACTTTTCAGACCAAAGGTTAAATTCGAATCGAATTTGTTTGGTCAAAGTATGGTCAACTATTTGGTCAAGGTCCGGTCCATTGGGTTGACAAGGTGTTAGAGCACTGCCCAGTCGAACTCGCAAGCGTTGCTATCTCAAGCTTGTTGTCAAGTTTAGTTGCCAAAACCATAAGTCTTGATTTCTAGTCTACTTATAGCTAAGTCTCGGATTAGGATAGAAAGTGTAGTTGAGTATTAGACTTCACAACGTTCATCGATTGAAGACGAAGAACTACTAAGGGGAGCTTGTGGAACTTCATCAACAAAAGGTATGTGGAGACTTGAACTCATCTGTCACTCAAAAGTATATCTACTCTATCTCCTATTTGAGACAAAAGTCGTATAGCTATATAGACTTCCGTAGTGCCCCCAAAGCTAGCAGCTGACTAATCCAAGAGATTAACTAAAAAAAGGCACTAAGGATCTAAAACATTTACTTAAACATCCAATTAAGAAATCTGCTACAAAACTTAACCCAAAACTATCCTCGCTCAGAAATATATATATACAAGAACTCCTCTCAAGTGATACATATACAATAGTCATTAGGTTTAGGCCTGTCAATATTTGTCCGATATCCGGAATCCGTTTCCGATTATTCGATATCCTATAGGAATTTATCCGTTATATCGGATATCGGATATGGATATTTATCGGATATTTCTTCCTTAACCTATCTATATCGGATTAGGCTCCATCCGTTTCGTTAATATCCGATATCCGATAGAACTAGGGATATACTTGTAATTTTCTATTTCCATACCTAATACTGAGAGTCGAGTCGAGTCTTCTCAGTATACTCATTTCCTATTTTCCTTTTCTTCTTTTCCAGTTCTCTTCTGAGTCTTCTCAGTTCTCAGTTAAGTACGTCAGCTGATCACTCTCTCGATCAATCACTCACTCAGTTGTTTATCAATCACTCACCCGCTCAATCAGGTATTAATTCTCTTCTATTTCCGTGTTCGATTTTTGTGTTCGATTGTCATGAAATTAGGGTTTCTGTCTTGCAATCAAAAATTAGGGTTTGATATGACTTACATGTATGGATGAAATTAGAGAAAGATTTGAGATGGGTTTAACTTAAATAAGAATATGAGGCATTGAGGTTGAAGAATAACTCAATATTGATAGTTATTAGTTTAGGGTTTGATTGAATTGATCTATTTTTGATATTTTAAAAGTTATGTGTTGATGATACACTTTTAGAAGATTTAGACTGAATATACTACTGTTTACACTTGTAGTATTCTGTTTTACACTTTTACTTTCTTTATGTGAAGAATCTGATTCCTATCTTTTGGGTGTTAAACAGAAGTTAATTTTGACATTGGATTTACATGACAACAAAAGACAAGCAAAAGGCTCTGAAGAAGGTTTCTACTCTATCAGGTATCATAATCAGTTGTTATTCTCTTGGAATTATGATTCTGAATCTCTGATAATGCATCTTAATTTACATCCTTGTTTACTATATTTAGTTGAATTTCAGTTATGAAGTGTAACAGCATAATCCTGAATATTCTTGTTTGGTACTGTTCTTGAGTGTCTAAATGTTCACTATTCTTTTATATCTAGGCTTTTTCTGTTTGTCTTGTTGCGCCTGTTTATTATATTTATGTTACATTTTGAAACTGTAGCTCTAGTGCTTCTTGATGTGCCTGAAATGAATTACTTGTCAATTGTCAACCAATCTTGGGTTGTACCTTGTCTGTCTACAGCATTTCAACTTCTTGAGATACCGAGAAGCTTATCAAGTTAAACTATCCTAGCTAGTCATTCTCTTGTTAGGTTGTAACTTAAATTGAAATCGAAGCTGGTTGGTAAAGAATGTTCTTGAACTGTATTGTATTTGATCTTAATTACTCAGTTTGAGATGAATGCTTTTTAGTATTTACTGTTGATAGTTATGAATGCTTTTTTCATTTATTTGGTAACTTACTCTGTGTTTAATTTTAATATAGGCAATTGCAAAAACGTTTAAAAAAACAGGCAAGGGCAAGACAGTTGCAACCAAGTCAACCTCTTTGCCTCAATTTCAATCAAATGACATCATTTCTATGGATGGTTCACAATCACAAAGTGAAAGTGTTCAAGCTTCAGCAATTGGCTCAACACATGGTACTAGTGACACTAGGACATTACCAGAACCAGAAGAGAACCCAGCTGATGATACCATGCCAGGCTCTAATAAAGATGATGAAAATAGAGAAGCTGATGAGGATCCATTGGTAACTTCTCTGAAGAAAAGACTTAGAACAACAAGGTCACCTGTGTGGGATGAATTTGAAAGGGATGTTGAAGTAAGACGCAACAAAAAACATGTGAGGGAAGCTGTTGTACTAGGTACATGCAATCATTGCAAGAAGGTAATTGATGCTGGTAGTCAGACTGGTACTACCAGGTTGTCTAATCATCTAAAGATTTGCCGAGAGAGACCACAGAACAAGGCTGGACAACAACAAATTACTGATTCACTGAAAACAGCAGGTAACAAAGCTATAAAATTATCTAATTACAAGTATGATCCTGCAATTTCTAGGGAATACATGGCTAAAATGATTGCTAAGCATGATTACCCTTTAAACATGGCTCAACATTTTTACTTTAGAATGTTTTGCAAGTCCTTGAACCCTGCTGCTAAGATCATGTGTAGAAATACAACTAGAAGTGATGTGATAAAGTTTTTTCATGAAGAGAAACAAGAATTGCAACTAGCATTGGATAATTTGACCTCTAGATGTAGTCTTACAACTGATATGTGGACTTCTAAGCATACTAAAGATGGATATTGTTGTGTAACATGCCACTACATAGATGATGAATGGAACTTGGTGAAGAAAACATTAGCTTATATTTTAGTGCCATCACCACACACAGGAGATGTTCTCACAGAATGTATTAAAACTTGCACTCTTGAATGGAACATAGATAGGAAATTCCTTGCTTTAACTGCTGATAATGCTGCTGCTAATGGTGTGATGATGAGAAACTTAATTAGGTGGCTAGAGAGTAAGGATTGCCTGGTTCTTGATGGGAAATTGTTTCACATGAGGTGTGCCAACCACATTCTTCATTTGGTTGTCCTAGATGGTATGAAAGTTGTTGCTAAGTTTGTGCAAAATATTAGAGATTGTGTTAAGTATGTTAAATCTTCACAAGCTAGGAAGGAGAGATTTGAATTGGCTGTGTCACAAGTTAGGTTGTCTGGAAAGGGAGTTAGTCTAGACGTAGACACTAGGTGGAACTCAACTTATGTTATGCTCAAAAATGCAATTGAACTGAGAATAGGGTTTGAAAGATTAGCTGTCCTTGATCCTGAATTCGAGTGTCTACCAAGTGCTGACCAGTGGCAACAAGGGGTAGTTATTTGTGCATGTTTAGAGGTGTTTAATGATGTTTCAACCAGGTTTGCAGGGATGAAGTATCCAACTGCAAATCTGTACTATAATGGGGTATATGAAGTTAACAAGTGCATCAAACAATGGGAATACAGTGATTATGAGTATATCAGAGAAATGGGGTTGAAGATGAGGGAAAAGTTCGATGCATATTGGCTTGACAGTAATTTGGTTATGAGCATTGGAGTTGTGTTAGATCCAAGATACAAGGCAAGATGGGTAGAGTTTCGTTATAAGAAGATGTATGGATCCAGTGGCTATGCAGTGGAGTATAACAAATTCAAAACACAATTGACAGCTCTTTTCAATGCATATGAATCACAAAACTCAAATGCAGATGAACACTATTTTGGCACTCGCAGCTCTGTGTCTAGCTCAAGTATGATTGATTCAGGCAATCTAGATGAGGTACGTGATTCTGATTATGATGAGTTTATGATGGAAAACATGGAAGTTGAGGTGCAGAAATCTGAGTTGGACAAGTACTTAGAAGAACCAATGCTTAGCAAAGGCTCACCAAAAGATGAGTATTTGTTTGAAATCTTGAGTTGGTGGAAGCTAAATGCACCTAAGTACCCAACTCTTGCAAAGATGGCAAGAGATGTCTTGGCTATCCCAGTCACCAGTGTGGCATCCGAATCAATGTTCAGTGCAGGTGGTAGAGTGCTTACAACACACAGAGCTTCATTAGATCCAGAGCTTGTTGAAGCATTGTTGTGCTTAAGCGATTGGTTGCCAGATTTCTTTGATGAAGGTAACATTTCTTCCTCTTTTTTTTGCTTAAACTCAATGCATCTTTGATCTTTCATCTGTTATTCTTCCTAGTTTCTATTATTACTACTTATAGACTATAGTCAATTAGTCATAGATGTAGTTGTATACTTGTATATCTTATCTAAATGTTGACTATTTATAATGCAGATATGGAAATCGAAGAACACTGAAGAAAGTAGAGTTGGAGACTGGATACTGGACAGACCTACTTATCATACTTGTGTTTCTTTTTTGTTTTCATGTATGTGTGAGTGAGAGACAGAGTCACAGAGATAACTATTTAAGAGCTGGACAGACCTACTTATCACATGAATGTTTTCATGTATGTGTGACTGAACCCTGTTTACAGGTTTTTGATTTTTTTTTGTTCAGAAACGGATATTGTCGGATAATTATCCGATATCCGATAGCTTAACATATCTGATATCGATATCTGATTTTGATATCCTATAGGATATTATCGGATAACGAATATCCGATAGTGCTTAACCTCTCGGATATCGGATTCCTTAATATCCGACGGATATTCTTCCATTGACAGGCCTAATTAGGTTTACAAATAAAATATACAACATAATAAACACAACCGAAGTTAACCAACTAACGGACTCAACTCCTCGAAGCTTCCGCTGCGCAACTCTGATCTGTCTCTGAAACTGAAAGTGGGAATGGATGAGCACATCATCCCTAAAAGGGGTGCCCAGTGGAAATAACATTTAACTTTCAAGTAATCACTGGAATGATCTGGAAAACAATACATGTTTTTCCTAGACATAAAAAGGCAACCAATTCACAGAAATAAACAACCATGTATATGGAAATAACTCCTTCATCAAACAATGTATAATATTCAATGCCAAATTCCAGCACCTAGATAATAATATTGTGGTGTATCGCCCTAGCCATTGCATAAAAGCTCGAAAGTAAGTAGGTATAAATGAAGGAGCAGTATCCTATATACCACAGATGGAAAATCTTAGTTTCCAAGCATTCAAATGGAAATTCTTATTTCCCAAACATTCACAAAGAAAAACAATGCATTACAATTCCTTTCCAAGCAATGGAAAAATTAAAAGAATCAACAGTACTTTCAGAATTTTAAATAAAACAATGCATGGTAAACAATCAGACAATGCATGAATTTGTTAAACATAAATTCTTGTAAAAGAAAACAACAATAATCACAATAGAGTTAAATATAAATTCCCACCTCTTTTGATGACAAGCCACGCCTACCTCGAGATCCATGATCCACTGGTTCATCCTTTGAATCAATCGTTGTTAATAACTAACTGTTAATCACACGAGAACTCTAAGATTCTAGCCACAAAGGCTCACACAAGAATCATACAATTATATCTAATGGTTATAAGTCTACTTATGGTTATATATCTTTTATTATCTATCTTTAACACATATAAAGGTGTACTATTTTCATTAGGTTGGTTCTATAGTCCATTAAATAAGTCTAATTATTATCTACAACTTTGTAGAAGAAACCAAAGGTTAATTCGGACCATAAGGGTCCAAAATATCAAATAGGAACACTAGCCTTAAGCCCAAGTCTACTAAACAAGCACATTTCACAAGGCCTGGTCCACTAGGGTCAACTAACGGTCTCTAACAGTCAAAATGGTCAATTAACGGTCAACGTCAAAGGTCAGGTCCTGGTCAAATGATCAAAGTCTAAATCGGTCAACTGGGTCAACTCAGGTCAAGACAGTGAACTCGATGAGTCAACACGATTCAACTCAGTCAGATGCTGAGTCAGACAAGAACAAATCCGAGTCAGACTGAATAATTTCAGTCAGACAGGCCAAAGGTTCAAACCTGAGCCACTGCACAGGCCACAAACTGAATTGCACCATAATGATGCATCATAAGAATCGACAAACTAAGCTAAGCTCAAGTTGAGCAACTATTCTTCCCTGCCATGGCTTCAATTCAACTCTACTTCATTAACATTTTATTTCAATCAAACTTTTATATAATCACTTCAATCAAACTTAAGAATTCATATGAGATTACAAGTTCAGTTTACCTGAAATGTAGCTGCAGTCGCAAGCTTTAACTGATTCACTAATTAATCCTATATCTACCATTTCCAAAATTCATTACGGCCACACATCACTACTAAGCTGCCACTGTAAATCAATACTTTCACTTCTTTCAGTCAGCATCATCATGACTTCTTCTAAATAGGATTAACACCAATTGCAAAACCAGTAACAACACTACTAGAGACTAGATCACTCTGTATCAGCACTGCACCTACAATCATACCCATAGCCAGACATTCAACACATCTTCTTCATATCAGTAAACTCCCATTACTACCTAAGATTCTCATATTCACCACCACCACTCAATCTCAACTTCACTAACACGTACAAAATCATTAACATCTACAGAACCCCCCCCACCACAGATATCAATTTCATTTGTACATCCACTTGATTCTATTTCTAAACACAATCTCTTCATACTTATCACTTGTGTTTAACCCAACATTTATCTTTACAGACAACACCACCCTCTCCGGTTATCATTACCACCAATGTATAATTCAATCAACACCACCAACAGATTCCCTCACCAGTTCACTCCTCAACACCATAGAGCCACCATTTCTATCTTCAATAACAATATCACCTTCAACTCAGGAAATTCATAACATTCAACATCATCAACATTTACTTCCATTATCATTCACATACACTTAATCTAAGAAGATGAACAACTTTACTAAATTGATTTAGGAAGACAATTACCTTTGAATTCGTTCAGCAATCCATTTCAAGAACACCAACAATCCCTTCAGTTCGTCTGAGCTGATATCTGTTAGAACTTGGAACCCATCTCCTTCTACTAACAGTTCAGCTTTAATCAATACTAAATATCCAACTACAATCATCTTCTTCTCCGTCTTAAATCATTAGCATCAGCTTATCCCAGAAACCCTAATTATCGATTTTATCTCAGAATCCCTAACTCAAATCTCAATATTCAAATCAACCAAAAACCCATCTCCAATCGATCTCTTAGAACCTCAAATTCATCTTCTAATCTTCATAAGAGTTTCTACCTACAAACCCTAATTCAAATTCCAAACTTCGATTCTATGATTCACACTCCAGAATCTCAATTGAGCAATAACCCTTTTCGTTCTTCTTCATCAACCACTTAACTCCATCTTTAATTAATAAAATCTTCCATATCTTGAACTCAAATCGAACCCTAACTTTTAGTTTAACTAAGAATCAACACCACTCTAATCTCATCATCAACATCAGCAACATCCTCTACTTAATCTACTCCTTCTTATCAACCGATTCTCTCAGCAAATTCTCAAACCCCACTCACAACTCTCAACTCTCTCTCGCAGGCGAAGAACAAGAAGAAGAAAGAAACGAGAAGAAGAAAGAAGAATGAAGAAGAAGGAAAATAGAAATGAGAGTTTATCCTCTCGGTCGATTGGGGATAAGGCCGACCCGGATTGTTAAAGGCACCCGACAAAAAGATAAGGGTTGCCAAGTCGGTTAACTGTAAAATGGCTATTTTGCCCTTCAAACAAATCTGATGGTATCTTCTTCGTATGATATCCAAATGACACGTTCGAGTAGTCCATTCTGTGTAAATTTTTGAAATCTATTCAATTGTACTAGTTTCGTATATAGATCGTTGTTAGATTAATTTATATTAATTAACGTTCGTGTTAAACTAATCGAGTTATTATCGGCTAATTCATCACTTGACTGGTCTAATAATGTTGACGAGCTTGAGGGTCTTTACAATGTCGATTATACACATTTGATATTTCGAGCTGAGTTTAACTCGCTTACATATTTCTCGAAATATGTGTTAGTAAGCTTTCGCATTAACCAAGTTCATCTTATATTCTTGATGAAAGTCAAAAGATAATCATGTGAAAATCGCCTGGTAACATCTTACATGATTTGTGTGAGACACTCATTTGACGTAGACTCGGAATGTTTCGTATTGATCATTCGATCACTTGAAAATTGCTTTGAAGCTAATAGTTTGTGTGAGACAGCTATTGTCGTCTTTCGAGAATGTTTCAATGATTGAAATAGAAGTTTAGAACACTTAACCATAATTGGATTATAAGCACAGTATGCGTACTTGCATATATGTTGATCCAAGACCGGAATGTAGTATGCATACCCGTATGCATACTGGCAAGTTCAGGTAAAGTCCGGGAGCTAGAGTATGCGTACTGGCGAAGTCCGTTGAAGTCCGGGTACTATAGTATGCGTACCTGTACGCATACTGGATTCAACTAAAACTTGGAAGTGTACGACAGTTTGCGTACCCATTTGCATACTGGCGAACACAGTCCAAGTCCAGCCACTAAGGTATGCGTATTCGTTTGCATACTTGAGTGGGTTATGTTCTAAAATCGATTTTTTCATGAACTAATACATTTATATAATAAGAAATGTAATCTTTTGGAAACCGTGGCTATAATTTTCATGAATTGATTCGAGTGAATCAAAATCGATTTTGCTTCAATTGTGTCTTGTATACTTCTATGAGAATATAAATAATTGAACAACTTTAGAACTAGTTTCATTTGAGTCATTTGAACTAGTTATGGTTAAGATGAATAAGGTTGATATGAAGGTGTTCATATGGCTAACTTCAGTTAACTATTGTTGAGCCAACAAAGGTGTACACTTTTAGGTACGGTTACCAATATCTAAATGAAGTCACTTTTCATTTATGTGTAACAAACTAAGATCGATCTAACGGTTGAAAGATATTAGCTTGAGTCTAATCGAGTTTTCATCTAACGGTGAATATTGAATGCTTTGTTACCAAGGTAACA
This sequence comes from Papaver atlanticum, assembly GCA_023531105.1. Lineage (NCBI taxonomy): Eukaryota > Viridiplantae > Streptophyta > Magnoliopsida > Ranunculales > Papaveraceae > Papaver > Papaver atlanticum. Next base: position 2,971,756 of record JAJJMB010017528.1, on the reverse strand, counting down.
TTGATTGCAAACCTTGATTTGAAGAATATATAAAGGAGAACTTTAGCAACTGGGAAACCTAATCTCACACCTAATGTGTGATACTAGTTGCGATTAGAGTCGATTCTCCTTTAACCTTAGCTTTTTCACGAAACCCTGTAGGTTAACGACTTGAAGACTTCATTGGGATTGTGAAGCCAGACCCAACTATTTTCTCTGTAGTTGCGTGTTCTGATCTTGCTGTTTTCTATCGTATTGAGTACTATCTTCTCTAATATTTGCTCAAGATTTATTCTCCGATAGGCAAGATAAAAAGTAGTCACAAACATCTTCGTCTCATCGTTTGTGATTCCAGAATATCTTGTTTCGCTACCATACGATTAAGATTATTTTGAGATGATTGATATTTCTAGGCTGTTCTTCGGGAATATAAGTCCGGTATATCAATTGGTTCCTATTCACCTTGATTTATCAAATTACGGAACAAAACTTTTAGGTATTTTTGTGGGAGATAGATTTATCTATTCAATAGACTTTTCTGTGTGAGACAGATTGGTTTATCAAGTCTTTGACTTTGGGTCGTAGAAACTCTTAGTTGTGGGTGGGATCAGCTAAGGCAATCAAGTGCGTAGAGTCCTGGTGGGATTCAGAGACGTAAGGAACGCGACTGTACCTTGATCAGTGTGAGATTGGTTAGGGCTCGACTACATTTCAGTCCGAAGTTAACTTGGAGTAGTCTAGTGTCTGTTGCGGCTTAATACAGTGTGGTGTTCAAATCTGGACTAGGTCCCGGGGTTTTTCTGCATTTGCTGTTTCCTCGTTAACAAAATTTCTGGTGTCTGTGTTATTTCTTTTTCGCATTATATTTGTTTATACAATTGAAATATCACAGGTTGTGCGTAGTTCAATCAATTAGATAATCCAACCTTTGGTTGTTGATATAAATTTATTGACACTTGAACATTGGTTTTTGGTACCGTTCAAGTTGTTTCACCTAATAATCAGGCTCACGGATTTCTATCTGTTTGATTTGCTGATTACATTATGAAACAGAGATACAACTCTTGGATATATTTCCATTGATTGAGTCTGACTGTCTAGTTGATTCTCTTGGAATTTGTCCATACAGATTTCTAAGCGAAATATTGGGTGTGGTTGTTAGACCCTCGCTTTTTCCATTGGTATCAGAGTAGGCAAACACGTTTAAGACCTCATAAGTCTGTGTTTGTAGCGATCTGACTCTATAGACAGAAGTGATATCTCTATAAACGTACCGCCAGTCTTCAATGGATCGAATTACTTATGGTGTAAAATTACTATGCGTGCCTTTCTTCAAGCGCGTGATTTTCAATCATGGGTTTATGTTGTTAATGGCTATGATCCTCCAATAGTTACAGTAGACGGTGTTTCTATTGCAAAGTATATTGGTAGATATGAACCTAACGAGATACTCGCTGCAAAGAAAAACTCTGACGGTTTAAATGATATCATTCATGTCATTACCCCAAATCTTCAGCACCATGTGACTACATGCACTCGGTCTAAAGATGCTTGGGATATCTTAGAAACCGTATTTGAAGGGAATACATGTGAAAACAAAGCTAGGCATCAAAACCTAAATTCTGATTGGGAAAAACTTCGTATGACAGATGAAGATTCATTTGATGAGTTTAATCACAAAGTGTCTGAAATTGTTAATGCATCTTTTGCGTTAGGTAAGACTATTCCTGAAAAGGACATTGTGATGAAAATTCTCAGATCATTTCCATCTAGATACGATTCTAAGAAACATGACATCGTTGAAGGAAATAACCTTGATACGCTTTCCAGAAATACTCTTGTTGAAAAGTTAAAATTACTTGATCTTGATCAGAACACAGTCAGAACATCTGCGTTCAGTGTTGTGACCAACACAAGCGAATCTTCTAGCTTGTCTTGGGATGATGAATGTTGTTCTAATCATGTTGATTTTGATAAATCACTGATTACACAAAAGATCAAGGATATTGTAAGAAGAAGCAAAAGATGTGAGAAACGTCTCTATCTGGTTAATGCTTCAGATGATTCAATACAAAAAAAATCATCCCAGGTTGTCAATATCTTGCATACTTTCGATGTGTGCAATGAACTTTCATCTATCGCAGCAGAAACTTCCTCCTACTCGAATTCTGATTCAGAGTTTGAGTCTGACACTTAGATTTTTAAATTCTTGGATAAGTGTGAAGAAATTCACCAAGAAAATCTCCAACTAAAGGCTTCGTTGGAGAAACTTGAATCATTACTTCAGGTGAAAAATCTTGAGATAGATTGTCTTAATGATGAATTCACCAGGACCCTATCTCTGAAGGAAAAAGAGATTAATACTCTTAAGTGTGACCTGCAAAGGTTGTCTGGAAGTTCTGACAAAATCACAGCAATGTTATTCGGTCAGAAGTCTTTTGGAAACACAAATGGTTTAGGGTTCAAAAGCAAAACTATGAGCATAATCAACTCTTTTGTTCTAGCCTGTTTTGGAACAATTGATGATGAATGTTGTGATAAACAGGAGGCAAATAAGCAAGACAATAAATCTTTCTTGATTTGTTCATTTTGTGGAAATGCAAATCATGTTCAAAGTAAATGTTGGAAATTCAAGAGGAACAACAAAAGGATTGCCAAACTTCAAAATGACATGCAAAGAATGAATCCGGCCTTGGGAAATCATCATGGTACTCCTGAAGACAAGAATAACTCTAAAAGAACTAGATTCAGACGAGGTAAGAAGTCTGTTTATACAACAAACCTTGATAAGTCACTATGTGATAAAATATGTGAGCACTTTGCTCACTCCGTCACTATCTAATACTAGTGACGTCTGCATCCTCATCTTTAACTTGAGAAAATGAGGATTGCATCAAGGTTGCTCAAGTTTGTATAATTGTTAATTTCTTATTTTATTTATGTTAAGAAAATATCTTCTTGTTAAAATAGATAATGGATCATGAACCGTAAAAGGCTTATTCAAAGTTCTTCTAGGGTATGGCTGTCCATAGGTCTATTTATATTAAAATGCCCTTCACTTCTCTTATCTTTGAAAGATACAGTTTCATGGCTCCTGTAACTAGAGGTACCACAAAAAGGGATGCAGTTGAAGAAGTTAATGTGTATCTTTGTGAATGAATCATTTCCTCAAGGAACAAGAAGGATAGATCTACAAACAAATGAAGAAAAAGGTTCTTCCTCTAACTGCCTCTTGTCTTTTTGTCATTTTGATAATAACTTTAGAGGTATGGTGAAGGATTTCATCAACAAAAGAAATGATTTAAAAATCTCAAATCATTTTATCTTTAGAAAAGATAGCTCACTATGAACGCATGTTGTCTCTAACAAAGAACACCTTGTGTGGACTAAAAAGAGAACTTAGTGAGTTAACTGATATTTCTGAAGATTTGGAGGAATTGAACGATCCCATAATCAATGGGTTTTTGAATAACGAGAAGGAATTCTCAGTAGATGCTCTGAGAAAGCTCTACGATGTCTAGGAAACTTCTTATGAGAATTTATTCTTGTGTTTTAAGAAGGATAACTAGGGTTTGGAATAGCCATTATTGTGAGTACACATAGCTATTTCCAACGATTTTAATCTTGCAATGTTTTTAGATTTATTTATTTAAATTCTAAAGTTTATTTGGAAGATGATTTTGCAGTATTAATCTTTATTGATTTTATATACTGCAAAATTTTATGGGATATGTGTGTTTGCGTCCGTGAACTATGATTGTCCCATATATGTCAAAAGTTAAGCCTATTATGTCATTATGCAAATATTGATGGAAGATAGGATAAACTTTTGATTGCAAAGATTAAGTCTATTATATATCTTTATGCAAATATTGATGAAAAATAGAATGAATCTTTGAATATTCCGTAATATTGGTCTTTCCCTGATCCACTTCTTTGTGAAAATACTGTGCGGCTCCGTAAGTTCTCTTATATGAGCATTTCCGGTTAAATTAGGTTCTCTTGTGGTTAATTTAATTAAGTTTTTTGGATACAATTTCATGTTTCATGTGATTTGTTAATATCCAAAGAAATCCTTCTTTTCTTGTAAAAGTAAGGTCGCTCTTGTTGTTCTTTCGGGAATGACATTATATGGGGGAGAGTTCTTAATTGAACTTGTGCTTAATTGCCAAATCTTTGTGGGGAGTGCGGCTGTGGAATATTGTAGGAGTTTTCTTGTATCTTTATTAACTCCTTGATGAATGCATTTAGTTTCGACTATATGATTGCATCTAAACAAAGTTGGTATGTTTTCTTTTAGTCATGAAGTATCTCTATGAGAATTTCATTATGATCCCACTAGTTTTCGTACCTTTGCCAATTTATATTGACAAAAAGTGGGAGAATTAATGTGTAGTTCACATTACAAATACATATGGTTTAAGAATCATTATTTAAGGGGGAGTGGTTTTCATGTGAGATGAAGTATTGACTAAGGGGGAGTGATACATATCACCATAGTATTGTTGTCAAAGTTGTGATACAATTGGACTTTGATGCTGTGTAATGATACTATGACACTTTATAACAATGATTGAGAGCTACTGTTGTCTCATTGTTATAGCTACAGATCTTCAACAACTATGATGCTGAGTTGAACATGTTCAGAATCACTGGATTACTTGGAAGTGACAAAGAATTCGAGTAATGTTGAAGAACCAAGGAAATCAAGCATTTGGATGAGAAGCTACAAAGTTTATTTATTTTGTAATCCAAATGTATAGTTTTGTCACTAAAATTGACAAAGGTGGAGATTGTTAGAGCACTGCTCGGTCGAACTCGCAAGCGTTGCTATCTCAAGCTTGTTGTCAAGTTTAGTTGCCAAAACTATAATTCTTGATTTCTAGTCTACTTATAGCTAAGTCTCGAATTAGGATAGAAAGTGTAGTTGAGCATTAGACTTCACGGAGTTCATCGATTGAAGACGAAGAACTACTAAGGGGAGCTTGTGGAACTTCATCAACAAAAGGTATGTGGAGACTTGAACTCAACTATCACTCAAAAGTCTATATACTCTATCTCCTATTTGACAAAAAAAGTCGTATAGCTATATAAACTTAGATTATACATATTTGATATTTCGAGCTGAGTTTAACTCGCTTACATATTTCTAGAAATATGTGTTGGAAAGCTTTTGCGTTAACCCAGTTCATCTTATATTCTTGACGAAAGTAAAAAGATAATCATGTGAAAATCGCCTGGTGACATCTTACATGATTTGTGTGAGACAGACATTTGATGTAGACTCAGAATGTTTCGTATTGATCATTCGATCACTTGAAAATTTCTTTGAAGCTAATAGTTTGTGTGAGACAGCTATTGTCGTCTTCCGAGAATGTTTCAATAATTGAAATGAGAGTTTATAACACTTAACCATAATTGGATTATGAGCACAGTATGCGTACTTTCATATGTGTTGATCCAAGACTGGAATGTAGTATGCATACCCGTATGCGTACTGGAGAGGTCAGGTAAAGTCCGGGAGCTAGAGTATGCGTACCTATACGCGTACTGGCGAAGTCAGTTGAAGTCCGGGTACTATAGTATGCGTACCTGTATGCGTACTGGATTCAACTGAAACTTGGAAGTGTATGACAGTATACGTACCCGTTTGCATACTAGCGAACACAGTCCAAGTACGGCTACTTAGGTATGCGTACCCGTTTGCATACTTGAGTGGGTTATGTTCTAAAATTGGTTTGTTCATGAACTAATACATTTATATAATAAGGAATGCAATCTTTTGCAAACCCTGGCTATAATGTTCATGAATTGATTCGAGTGAATCAAAATCGATTTTGCTTCAATTGTGTCTTGTATACTTCTATGAGAATATAAACAATTGAACAACTCTAGAACTAGTTTCATTTGAGTCATTTGAACTAGTTATGGTTAAGATGAATAAGGTCGTTGTGAAAGTGTTCATATGGCTAACTTCGGTTAACTATTGCTGAGCTAACAAAGGTGTACACGTTTAGGTACGGTTACCCATATCTAAATGAAGTCACTTTTCATTTGTGTGTAACAAGCTAAGTTCGATCTAACGGTTGAAAGATATTAGCTTGAGTCTAATCAAGTTTTCATCTAACAGTGAATATTGAATGCTTTGTTACCAAGGTAACATTAATTGCAAACCTTGATTTGAAGACTATATAAAGGAGAACTCTAGCAACTGGGAAACCTAATCCTCACATCTACTGTGTGATACTAGTTGCGACTAGAGTCGATTCTCCTTTAACCTTAGGTTTTTCACGAAACCCTGTAGGTTAACGACTTGAAGACTTCATTGGGATTGTGAAGCCATACCCAACTATTTTCTCTGTAGTTGCGTGTTCTGACCTTGCTGTTTTCTATCGTATTGAGTACTATATTCTCTAAGATTTGCTCGAGATTTATTCTCCGATAGGCAAGATAAAAAGTAGTCACAAACATCTTCGTCTCATCGTGTGTGATTCCACAATATCTTGTTTCGCTACCATACGATTAAGATTATTATGAGGTGATTGATATTTCTAGGCTGTTCTTCGGGAATATAAGTTTAGTATATCAATTGGTCCCGTTTACCTTGATTTATCAAAATACGGAACAAAACTTCTAGGTATTTCTATGGGAGACAGATTTATCTATTCAATAGACTTTTCTGTGTGAGACAGATTGGTTTATCAAGTCTTCGACTTTGGGTCGTAGAAACTCTTAGTTGTGGGTGAGATCAGCTAAGGGAATCAAGTGCGTAGAGTTCTGCTGGGATTCAGAGATGTAAGGAACGCGATTGTACCTTGATCAGTGTGAAATTGGTTAAGGCTCAACTACATTCCAGTCCGAATTTAACTTGGAGTAGGCTAGTGTCTGTAGCGGCTTAATACAATGTGGTGTTCAAATCTGGACTAGGTCCCATGGTTTTTCTGCATTTGCGGTTTCCTCGTTAACAAAATTTCTGGTGTCTGTGTTATTTCTTTTCCGCATTATATTTGTTTATATAATTGAAATATCACAGGTTGTGCGTAGTTCAATCAATTAGATAATCCAACCTTTGGTTGTTGATATAAATTGATTGACACTTGAACATTGGTCTTTGGTACCGTTCAAGTTGTTTCACCTAATAATCAGGCTCACGGATTTCTATCTGTTTGATTTGCTGATTACATTGTGAAATAGAGATACAACTCTTGGATATATTTCCATTGATTGAGTCTGACTGTCTAGTTGATTTTCTTGGAATTATATTGGAGTTTGTCCATACAGATTGCTAAGCGAAATATTGGGTGTGGTTGTTAGACCCCCGCTTTTTCACAAGGTCATGGTTAACGGATATAAGCATATATCATCCATTATATATGAAGTATTCAGACCCATTGATAATAAACTTGAAACTATTAGCATATAAGCCCAAAACATATTGTTAACCCTAAAAATTGAAAAATTCATCTTTCAACTGTTCTGATCGATAGACAATTGTCATCATAGTCCGATCATGATGAAATTTTTACAGTAGATTCATATTAATGTTAGTTTAAATATGTTGAAATTTCATGATAATCCAACGGCTATAATGTTTTTTTTTATGTATGACGCCATAAGACTGTTTCAGATTATGTTTATGTGGACACAGCTGGAAATATCGCATACTTTCGAGTACTTCCCATGGTTGGTTCTTTATGAAATTTGTACGCTGTTATAAACTAGGGTTTTTCCCGAACTTACACAGTTTTATTAAAATCAGGTTTTCGAGATTGCATCATGTTCCGATTTGATTGAAATTTTAAACTAGTAAGTAATACCTAATTGAGTTGATCATATTAAAATTTTATGAAAATCTAACGGTGAAATATCTATGTTAGTTAGTCATACACTCGTGGAACTCTAATATATACTATGAAAAAGAAATTCTTTTGTTAAAGAGGAATATTTGGTAACGCATCTATAATATAAAAATAATAAGATTAGAACCACGCTAATCTTCAAGAAGTAATCCATCACCGATCTCAAATGATAGAATTATTTTTGCACAGTTGATAGGGTCGTGCTGATAACGTGTTGAAGTAGAAACAAAATATGGAAGAACAGAAGAAGGGAAACTCATATTGACTAGAGATAAGTTATATGTTACATAGGTTTAAGCCTCTATTAATATATATATATATAGGTTATGAAGTAAACCCTATAACATAATTATTATTTTATATATTAACTAATATTTTATTCACTTATTGATAAATATATTATCAATTAATTACTTTCTACATAATTTTTTATTTTTTTGAGAGCACCCTTTATTCTCTTATATGTGCTTCATTGTTCAATGTATCAATGAAGTATTCAATTTATAAAGCACTTCAATCTCCCACTTTATTATGCTTTTTGCGTTTAGTGTATTACTTTATGGACATTATAAAAATATTTGCTATGCGTTTAATGTATTACTTTATGGACATTAAAAAAAAAATCCTATATAAGTATCAAATTATACTAACACAAACAAATCTAAAGACAATTGAATCATTTTTCAAAAAATATTCATAAATCATTAACATATTGATGTGAATTATTAATTCATATTTCATGGGATCTATAAGAGTAATCAAAATTATATTATCTTATAATTTTAGCGAATTGTTAATTTAGCACATTGTCTCCGATTCGGGACCGATTGAGGTTCATGGAAAAGATATAAATCATACCAAAAACATCAAATGAAGAGAGAAAAGAGAGAGACAATGATGAAAAGGGATATAAAAACAACCCAAACCTAAAAATGTCGGTCAAATTAGTTCAGTCAGATCAGTTGATGGTTTATCTGAAAGGTAAATTAGATGAAAAACATGAAGTAAAGAGAGAAAAATAGAGAGATAATGATGATAAGGGAGATAAACATAAACCCAAACCTTAAAATATCATACAGATTTGTTCAGTAAGATCAACAAATTAGATCACAAACATCAAATAAAGAGATAAAAAAAGAGAGTTTCACGATGAGAAGGGAAATAAGATAACCCAAACCTTGAGATATCAGACTAACTGGATCAATTTAGGGTTTATGTAGCAGATAAGAGAAGGAGATAGAACTATCTGAGGTGCAGAAGATGAAGAATAATCAAGGAAAATCAGAGAAAAGGAAAGAGAACTATCTCACTTTGTAATATTGGTGATGTCTTCTCGAATTGCAAAACAAGATGGTGAGATGAAATTGTTGTGATCATATATATAGTTTGTGCAGAATGGTTGGTGATTCATTCCTCCATCATCGTCTGGTATGTTGCACCTTAGTAGTTCAGTTTTGGCGTCAATGTGTTAAGTCGGTATATTACGAAAACACTTAAAATACAAATCAATCTATTCTCTATCCATAATTCAAGAACATATATCTTTTGTTCTCTCTGAAAAAAAACTTACTACAACTACATTCTCAGTACTCGTACCAATTTGAAAAAGTTGAAGAAATAGCTTTCGAACTGTTCTTTCATTTGTAGTTAAATTTTCTAGTAAAATTTCAGTAAGTTTACAAATTCTTGCTTCCATTTTTTTTTAAAATTATAACTCGAATTTTCTTAAAGTCTTTGTATTCTTGTTCATGAAACCAATCGTTGTTGCTCACCATCAAATGTTTTGATCAGTCTTCATTGTTCAAGTTGCAACTCAAATAATTAAAAACTTTTTAATTTATCACTTCTTTTAATTCTTGTTCAAGTTTTCTTGATTGGTCGGTTCTGTTCTTCAATGCCAGAGTCATTATTTCCAAGTTCAAATGTTTGTTTTGAAGTTTACTTTTTGAATCCAAGTTATAATCTTAGTTTCTTCAAGTTTTTCTTGATCATATGCTGATTACTAAGTAATTGTTTCTTCTGATCAAATATTTTTCTCTTTTTGTCCTTTTTCTTGGTTATGTTGTCATATATTTTAACTTCTTTCTTGTTTTTTTATATATATTTAGTTTCTATACTTATCTTAGTTAAAATGAATGGATCTTGAAAACCAAGATTGGGAGTCAGAGTTAGAAATCTTGATCTAAGTTCGTTAGTTCTGAACCTATACTATAGGGTTTTAGGGTCTGATATGAATTGAGAGATTATTTTGGGTTTCTATGATTAAAACTTCAGAGTGTTTTATTCTTTTACATATTTACTTTTAATAGACAAAAATTGGGCTTTGGTAGAAATTCGCTGAAATTTATAAGCGTGAAAGGTTTCTTTTCAGTCGCTTACAAACTTTTTCATACAAAACACATATGTTTTATTTTGCTTTTGCTTTCTAATAAAATTTCTTAACATCTTATCCTATGTATTTTGTTACCTTAGGAAGAAAAAGAAGACTAAAATGGGTGACAAAAAGAACCCTTAGAGATTGGAAACTTGTTAACCGGAAACTGCAAAGCTGTTGCTACAGGACATTCATGTTCTACCTGCTGGCTCAGGGGACATGGGGGGTATATGTTACTCTTAACTGATCAACTCAGTTTGTTTTATCATTAATTCACTTCTTGTTGCCTAGGATTTTAGAAACCACTTTAACTTGTTAATTAGGAATATAACTATTATTGGGTTTGCCATGCTGATCCTAGTTTCATAAAGTAGTATAGTCAGAGTCAATAATTTGAGGAATTAAGTATGTGCACTCTTGCATCTCCTCCTTTTGCAAGCATGTATAAGGTAATCTAATAAAAAACATATATGAATCGAGAGATTAGTAGTGGTACTATTTCGTCAGCAACGAATTTGGCCTAAAGTATGCATCTGGAAATCTATTTATTTTATTTTATTATTTTTAGAGAAAAAACTTAAAATGAGATTACATGTGGTCACCAACCAAGAACCCCCTCCAAAGAGTAAGTGTAGTGTTTTCATGACAAGGGCAGCGAATGAGACGATACTCCTGAATTCCGGCCATCGCTTATATCGGTCTCTACATGAGAGAGAGAGGGCGGGAAAGGTTGAACTCAAGACTTCGAGTCAAAGTTTGCTGATCTTCTAGAATCTAAAACGCTTCAGTGGTTTTTCTAAAAGAATAAAATTGAATTTCCAACTTCTCTTTTAAAATGGTCAAGATTGACTTGAATCATTTGATACACTTCGACGAATTAACTAATCAACTACTATGTTCAATAACCAATATATAGATGTCAATCAACAGAGATTATGTAGTACCAGAAAAGGAGTTATGGCTTTGCTTTGTAGGAAGGATGTTTGACAAAATGATTAATTGGGAGATTCAATTTTGGAACTAGTAATACATGACTTTGTGATATTGGTGAAGTCTTCTCGAGTTGCTTAACAAGATGGTGAGATGAAATTGTTGTGATCATATATATATTTTGTGCAGAATGGTTGGTGATTCATTCCCCCATCGTCGTCTGGTATGTTGCGCCTTTGTAGTTCGGTTTTGGTGTCATTGTGTTAAGTCGGTATATTACGAAAGCACCTCTAATACAAATCAATTTGTATCTCTATCCACAATTCAATAATATATATCTTTTATTCTTTCCAAAAACAAACTTACTACTACTACATTCTCAGTACTCGTACCAATTTGAAGAAGTTGAAGAAATAACTTTCGAACCGTTTTCACCTTTGTAGTTAAATTTCTAGTAAAACTTCAGTAAGTTTACAAATTCTTGCTTTTTTTTTATTTTTTTTGCTATAACTCGAAATTTCTTAATTTTTTGTATTCTTGTTCATGAAACCAATCGTTGTTGTTCGTCATCCAATGTTTTGATCAACCTTTATTGTTCAAGTTGCAACTCAAATAATTAAACACTTTTTAATTTATCACTTCTTTTAATTCTTGTTCAAGTTTTCTTGATTGGTCAGTTTTCTTCTTCAGTGCTACTATCATTATTTCCAAGTTTAAATCTTTGTTTTGAAATTTACTTTTTTGATTCAAGTTATAATCTTAGTTTCTTCAAGTTTTTCTTTATCATATGTTGATCACTAAGTAATTGTTTCTTATGATCAAATCTTTATCTCATTCTGTCTTTCTTCTTGGTTATGTTGTCATATATCTATATTTCTTTCTTGGTTTTTTATTTAGATTATATACTTTATCTTAGTTAAAATGAACTTGAAAACAAAGATTAAGAGAGTCAGAGACAGATTTCTTGATCTTAGTTCATTAGTTCTGAACCTATATTGTAGGTTTTAGGGTCTGATATGAATGGAGAGATTGGGTTTTTGAGCTTAATTGGTAGAAATTCACTTAGATTAATAAGCGTGAAAGGTTTTCTGTCGTTTACAGACTTTTTTTATACAAAACATATATGTTTTCTTTTGCTTTTGCTTTTTAATAAAATTTTTAACATCTTATCTTATGGATTTTATTACCTTAGGAAGAAAAAGAAGATTAAAATGGGTGACGGAAAAAACCCATGGAGATTCGACCGGGACGGTTCACCTCGATTTTTATAGTATCTGTAACATAAATGAAGGTATTTTCGTTGAAAGATCATCCCACTAGTTATTGACGGGATTTACATTTGAAAATAAAATTCATCCATAGTATTAATATTTTTTGTTAAAAAAAAAGAGACGAGGTAATACAAATTCTGAGTTCTACATATAAAACCTTCATGATTTAGAGTTTGTTGCTTTTTTATTTTCTAGTAATGGAGACTATAGCTTTAAAACCTGACCAACCTTCTATGTGCGTGCACACATCAAAATTGGTTAGTTTGATTACTGTGAGTGCATTTAAAGAGGTGGTGGTAAAAAATGTCAGGCGCCATTTCGACCCTCTTTTGCAGCTAAGCTTCGCTTTCTTCTTTAGGTTCAACACCTTGGGTTGTAGCCTGATAAGATGCTGCAATGATAATAGCTGCACCAGCTTCAAGGTAGTCAATTATCCCTACAATTTATTTACCCGTTTGGCTGGGCACCCTGTCAGCTGCTGCCACACCTCAAACGAGCAGGGTTATATGGGGAATTAAACATATTCTGTTTCAAATATTTCATTTTGTGTTTCATTAATTCAAATCCAGATTAATTATGAGATTCAAAAAGTGAAAAACCAAAAAACCGTTTGCGCGCCAAGATTTGGAAAATTAAAAAAAAATTGAATCTGAAAAGATGGAAACTCTAGAATTATTTCCTTCTGAGTCTGAAATTATAGCTTCATCAGCTCTTCTCAGTCTCTCATCATCAACTAAGAAATCTTCTGCAACTAATTATTGTTTTATCTCATCGATTTCTTCTTCTTCATCATTTTCTTCAAGGTTCTCTTAAATTGGAATATCTTCTTCTTTGCTGTTTCTCATCTCATGTGTGTAAAATAGTTTTTAACCTCAGCGATTTACTTGTTGTGCAGGTTTAACAATGGAATTAAGAAGATCTTCAACAACAGCAGAAATGAAGAAGCTAATAAGTTATTCATCAGTGATTCAAAATCTGATTGTTCTTCTTCTTCTTCAGCTTTGACAACAACTAATTATGAAGCAGCAGCAGATAATGATATTTATAATTCATCTGAAGATTCGGTATCACCAAGATCTAATAATCCACTAAGATTTCTCTCAATTGCAGCTAATTTTCATGAAATAAATAACCTCAAGGTGATGATAGATAGATGATTCCGTTAATTTTTCTCTCATCTCATCCTTAATATTTCCTTTTTCTCGCTTCGTCTCGATTGATTTCCGAGTTCCCTAAAACCATATCTGAATGACGAATAATATCTTCATGAGCGATTAGGCAGCTTAATTAATTTTTTTTTTCAGTTTTAGTACTCAAAATTGCATTAGATCTGAAAATCTCTCGCTTGTATGTTTAATTTTTCAAATCCCTGGAGCCTCTGTTTAAGTCATTTTAAAATCCAAAACCTAATTTCAATCTCTTTCTCTGTGTGTAAATGAATTCATCTATACAAATTTGTTGAGATCAATATTTCTTTGTGAAATCATTCTCTATTTTGACCAGCTAGTTGTGTTCTTTTATCGTGAAATCAATAATTTAGAGATCTTTGTTTTGAATGATATAGTCCTATTAACCGCAGTTTTTTCCAATTTGGATGATTAATTCGATCAGGTGGTGAAGAAAAGCCGATAAAAAATGCATAAGATCTGTGATATTCAGAACAAGAATTATAAGGCGGCGGCGGTGGCAAGGGAAACTTCAAAGTCTGAGTCGGCTACATCGACGTTATCAAGTGAGCCAAGTGTGATGAGCCGTCAGTCACATACTTCTTTTGACCGCTTTCATGCTGCAAGGAGGAGGATGAGAAGGACTATTGCCTCTACTGCTTCCAGTCCCCAATCTAGTCCTGAATTAGTAGTTATGGCACCACCTAACATCATACGCCGAGCTGAAGCCATACTCAAGGTTCTCTCTGCTAATTCTGCTGCCATTTCAGAAATTGAGATTCGTCGAGTACTTGGTGACAACCCTACCACCAGTAAAGCCCTCAGAATGTGGGTACACCTAATTTTACTTATGATTTCTTTGGTTCATTCACTAGAGTACATTCATGTGACTGTGGGTATGACTTTGAAATGGATGACGATTAATTTGTAGGTTGTTGAAGGGGAAAGCAGTTAAGAGATCTGGTGCAGGAGGCAATAGGGACCCCTATGTTTATATGGCAAGTTACTGAACATTTCTGTTTCCGATCGCAGTCCCAGTCTTGATTTATGCTTAATGAGGGAAGAGCTGCATTTGCAGTTTACGCCCAGTTTTATGTTTAACTAGCAGTGTAGTTCTGCATGCGTAATGCTACTGGGTGATCTTAATGAACGAATCGTGAATGATTTGCAGTTTATTAAAGGGACAAGCAGTCAAGAGATTTGGCGCAGGAGGCCCCAGTGACCCGTATATTTACATGGTAGGTATGTAGAACCTCTTCTAATTCATTTATGGCTTGGATAGTAGTAGTTAGTAGTATGTGCATATTCTCAATTTTTCAGTTAGTGCCTGTCCTAGTTCAATTGAACATTTGCCTTATTTGTAGCTTGTATGCATGTTAATTTGCTTTCACTTTTTCTCAGGTAAAAAAAGAGGTGGTGATGTTGAGAAAGGAGCATTCAGTTTTGGAGTCTCCGGTGTTCCTGCTCTCTTGCTAGTTGGAAACAGTTATCAATTAGTTTTGGTTCACCCTCTATACTGATTACACTTATCATACGTATACTTATTAGCATATAACAAACTCATATGTAATGAAACAAGATCCATACTACTCTAAGATTTTATAGGGATTAATCTAGCTTACCCTCTCTCTTATTGTTCACCTTGCTTTAGTAGCTTGAGAGAATTGTAGACTCATCAGCATCCCTGCGGCTGCATTTATTTTAAGACATTTAAGCTTAATTGATATTACCCAAATTTATCAAATATTGTTGTTTATGACAAGTGTTCCTATTCTGGAAAAATAGGCATCATTATCCCATATGAAGAATATGATACAACACTTCTAGCAACCTCAGGAGAACAGACACAGCTAACAGAAAACACAAAACAAAGAATATACTGTTCAGAAGATCCTGTTTTCGCCACCAGTTTGACACACAGTAAGAAAGTCACTGATTCTGTCCGATATGGTATTATTCTATGACAAAAGGAAACAGACACACCATTGATTTCTGAAACTCAGCGCCTGGATAGCTGCTGGTAGGTCCAGCAACAGTCTCCTGAATATTTGCAATAGATTACCTCATTTTGAACTCTGTTGCTAAGAGATTCAATCAATTGGTTCCTGTCAAATCCCATCTGAATTACTTCTATAAGAATGTCTCATCCATCTGCCAAAATCGAATAGGATAAATGCTGTTTACACAATGAGAGATCTAGTGGACCAAAACAAGATACAACTATAAAAAAGCTCCTGGTTTACCTAAGGAAATGCTTCAGGTGAATCCTACTAAGACTAATTTCAGATAATGAATGAGTATGTTGTAGAAAAGGCAATAAACGCAGAAGAGTTGCGTGCTAATAAGAGAGCTAAAACCGATCACGCGTGCTTGAATTAGTATTTATTTGGTAACTCTGGGACTCTCTAATCTTGTTTAATTTACACCGACTCTGGTTCAAAACCCAGCTCTAGCACCATCTATCACCATGCACATAAATCTGTACTTCTTGACTTGATGAAATCTATTTTTTCGTACATGCTTTTTCCTGGATACAAAAGTCTGATATCAAATGCACCAATTTTGCGGGATTGACCGTGCCCTTGAAATTTCCGTCAACTTAAAACTGTCTTTTAAGTTTAATCATACTGTAATCGTCTTTAAAGCTCAAATCGTACTAATAGTAGAAATACAAAACATAAGACGAAATTACTAACAAGCAATCGTATAATCGTATTCACCGTGAGGAACTCAGGTCTCTCTCTACACAAGTACGAAACGAATCAGGTATGCATAATCACCAGATCTAAGGGCGTTCTTTCCTCTTTTCTGTCCGATTAACTAATCAATGGTGTGATCGATTCTTGGGCGAATTTATTTATAAAAATCCAATTAGGGTTCTTTTTCTTCTTCTTTTCTTGTCCTGAATTAGGGGTTTGTACAATTTCTTAGTTAGAACAAAGATAATGGCAATGAGAAGGGTTGCAAATCACGTCTCTCAGAGGCTCTTGAGAACAGGAGGAGGAACTGGAAGCGTGAGAAACTTTTTCGGGCCTGCTAACACTGAAATGGTCTGGCAAACTTTCTCTTCTTTGATTTCTTTTTTTGAGTCGTAAGCTTTTAATGTTGTATACTGTGTTGCATGATGTTTGATAATCTGTTCATTGTTGAAATTATCTTATGCAGTATGAAGCTAGGGCAGAATTTTATTTGAAAGCTGAAGCTGAAATTATCAAAAGTGGAGACCCTCAGATTATTGAGGAATTTACGAAATTCAAAAATACATACGAGTATGACAAGGTAAATGCTCCACTTGCTGATTTTTAGTGTGATTGTAACGTTTACAGTCAGAAAGAGAAAGAGTGATTTCGTCAAATGAAACTTTCAAGCAGTAGCTTCACCATATGTTTTATCTTGTCGATCATTTCATGTTGAACACTAACACTTACTAAGTCATGATTAAATCATGTCTTTCTTCAGAAACTTCGTGCCAAGTCTCATGCAAATATCCATGCAGCTGATAAGTCGACAGGCATTACGGTTGCTATCGCAATTGCAGTTGTAGCTTACTATTTTTCTTTAAAGCGTTCGAAGCCACAATATGAAGAAAGGGCAAGTCCACACCCCTCCCAATACATACTATTTATTTTCAGATTCAATGCAATCTAACTGCTCCTGTTTGTTATTGTTCTAACAATGCATTTTCTTTGTTGTTGCTGCAGGAGCTCATAAGAGTTTCACAGAGTCGTGCCAATTCTTAACTAAATGATGTGGTTGAGGTCGGGGAACCTGGTTCTGATGCAAGTTATCATATCAGTTTGACCAATTAAAACAGTCGGAAGTTTAAAACCTTTCGTAGGCTTGTTAAGTTGTTATGTTTGGTTGTACCTTTGATTGGATGCTGCGCCAAGTTTTGGTAACCCAATTAATACAGTTGGGAGAGTTCCGGAAACCGCCAGTTAGTAAAATCTTTTAGCCTTTTCTAATGTTCTGTGTTGTACCTTATTTCGATAATGCTAGGTAGTGTGTTAATCACATTTCTTGTTAGTTGTTAACTCTTAAGCATAGTTGCATATTATGCATGTCCCCCCCCCCGGCCCGGTTAGGGCCTATTCCTATGCACATGTCAAGCAACTGATTTTGTCACTTTAGCACCTATTATGGGTATGCCAAAGTGTCAAACATATCTGCCTATGTGCTAGGAATAGCAATTAGGCATACACGGCGGAGTCTCTTACGAGCGATAGAGTCTCCATTGCTATATGGTCAAAACATCGCTCGTTAGTCATTCCAGCGACATCGATAGTCACTCTGTCGCTCGCTGAGATGATCATTGCTCATCAGTTCCTCATCCAACAGCTAAAGTTTGCCCCCTCTATAAATACCCAATTTTCAAACTCATTTCAACTCACACAAGAATTTCTAAATTTCTTTAGATTTCTCAATCTCCAATTCTTTTCATCTCTTCCAATTCTTCAAAGAGCATGGCTGATAATATGAACATGGCTGAGTTAATAGAAACCAAAATGCTGCCGAAAATCAAAGAGATGCTAATCGTGCCAACGTGCGAAGTCGAATTAGGAGGTGATTACAAACATTTACTACTGAGGAAGATGAATGTATTTGCAGGAATTATGTTTATTTTACTGAGACTTTATTCGCAGATGCATTCCATCCCCAAACATTTTTGAAAAGGGTATTCGGAAAATTTCAAGAACAAACAATGAATCCCAATAATCGTGATGCTCTAAGGTTGTTTCAACGCTTCATTGTAATGAATAAGGAAATTAGTATGTATCTTGTTTTATTTCAGCAAGAGGGTCCAAATATAAGGAATAGTGAAACCATGATGGAACTTGAACAAAGGTGTCGTGCGGAATATCGTCGCATCCATGGAAAAGACTTCCATTTTGGAAGTTGTTTTGAGATTTTAAGAGGGTTGTCCGAATATAATCCTATGTTTATGTTTTAATTTCTTAATTGTTAACTTAAGTCTAAGTATTAAGTTTTAATATTCGTCTTATTTTCTTAGTTTTAATTAAAATGTAAGACTGAAGTAAGAATAGAATATAAGCTAAATTTTCAATAATACGAGTTAAATTTTCAAATTCATTAAACTTCGAATTAATCATCAATCATTTTACAAGACATAAAATTAGACAATAATAATTTGAAATATAGACTTTAAAAATAAAATTTGGGACAATGTTCTTCATTTCACAAAACTTCCAATCAATGCGCCCATGAACGTAGTTTTCTGTGTTTATCTTCTTCTTTGTCTTCAAATTTGTTGTGCCTTGATTTTCCTTGCCTTGAACTTTTCTTTGCCTTTTCTTAGTTGTGGTTTTGACTTGGTTAATATCCAAAACTTGAAGACTTCTTTGTTTTTTACCTATTTCCTTATAACTATCACATATATCTTCTCAACGACACCTTCAAGCACTACTCCATAAAAATCAAGTTGCGTTGCCGAATCAAGTTGGGTTTGAAATTGTACCATTTGGGATGAAAAAATTAATTAGATTGAGAAAGAAATAAATAGAGAAATTATATTGAGAAAGAGAGAAATTTTGTGTAAAAAAAATTTTGGTGTAAATTTTTAGTTTGAAAATGACATGTTTATAGGCGACAAAGAACTAGTCGTTGGAGCTAGACTTTATATCGTGCGATATTCATGGTAGCGCTGGCGATATTATCTATTTTGTTCGCTAGAAACTCTATCGCTCAATTGTTTTCCCATAATGGCGCAACTCGTTTTCCATGCCACCTGGTATGTCAAACAACTTTTTTTTACCCATGTACATAGGAATAGGCCCAATTCATCACATTTACACGAAGCCTGATGGACCTAGCATTGTGGGGATAGGTTTAAACAATGTCCCAACACAAAGTATTACAGATGTTTGTCAAAAATAATAATAAAATAAATATATATATATATGAGAGATGCAAGAAGCGATTCATCAACCCACCTTATGAACTCATAGCACGGAGTTGCTCATTGATATGATCGTTCAGTAAAATCTATTAAAAAAAATTAAGAGACTAAATGCAGCGGCGGAGCCAGCAACTAGACTAAGGGGAGGGAAAGTTTTGTTAGGGGTAGTAGAAAAGCTCACCTATGCACCTATAACTTTTCAAGCACTCATGAATTCTGTTTTTGGTCCCGATCTTAGAAAGTTTATTCTTGTGTTTTTTTATTAAATTCTGGTTTATAGTCCTAAAATTACAGAGCATGTGCATCACCTCTCATTAGTTCTTTCATTACTTAGAAAGCATCGGCTTTTTGCTAAGCACTTTAAATGCTATTTTGCACAATCTTCTCTAGAATATTTAGGTCATATCATCACAGCTAATAGAGTAACTGCTGACTCAGAAAAGATTGCTTGCATGAAATCATAGCATGTCCCCGATCTTAAGCAATTGAGAGGATTCTTAGGCCTTACAAATTATTACAGGAAATTTGTTTAAGGTTATGGTACTATTAGTAAGCCACTTATAGACCTCCTGAAGAAAAATATTTTCGTTTGGTCTCCACTACCGGAGGAAGATTTCACTACTCTCAAGGATGCTATGTGCACTACTGCCCTTCCTGATTTTTCTAAGAAATTTTGTGGTGGAAACTGATGCTTGTTTTAAAGGCATTGGAGTTGTTCTGATGCAAGAAGGGAGAGTCATTGCTTTCTACAGCAAACCACTAGGTCCAAAGGCTTTAGGACTGTCTACATATGAAGAAAAAAAAAGAACTTTTTGTTGTCGTCAGTGCTGTCATTAAATGGAGATTTTACCTCGCTGGCCATCATTTTATCATCAACACTGACTAAAAAAGCATCATATACTTCATGGATCAAAAGATTACAACCTTAGTACAACAAAGATGGCTCATAAAACTTCTAGGGTTTGATTACATTATTAATTACAAGAAGGGTCTAGAAAATAAAGTTGCAGATACACTCTCTAGACTCCCTGTTGATACTTGTACTTGCACCTGCAGTTCCATTGCTATTTCCACTCCCACATAGACTCATGGCATCATAAAAAACTATGCAAATGATGCCGTGGCTTTTCAGCCCATTCCACAACTATTGGTTAATGCTTATGCAGTTCCCTATTATACTTACTGAAAATGCGGGGGTACCAAGTACACTACCAAATTTTTCGTTCGGCAACATGCATGGACAAAACCTAATATAATTGCAAGTAGACCAACTTAATGATCCTTGACAATATGTATATAGAGTTTATATCTCTACCTTTTCTCAATCAGTATATATAAGACAATGAGTTTGTGAACCTGATTGTGAAGAAGAGTACTTGGACGATCTCCAAAATCAATACCCAAGATCAATCTAGTCGTATCCAAATAATCCAATTGAATTCTTCCAAGTAATTAAGCTTGTTATCTATCTTTTAAGATACGAATTCAACAAGAAACAAGTCTCGTTATCGATTAAAATTAGATGGATGTATCTACTAAGATTGAATACGTACAAATTGCACAAATCCAATTGTGAAGATAAACAATATAATGCGGAAAAGGAAAAACACAAGACATCAGAAGTTTTGTTAATGAGGAAACCGCAACTGCAGAAAAACCCTGGGACCTCGTCCAGATTTAAACAACGAGCTGTATTAACCAACTAAAGATATTAGCCTACTATCAGACTTCAGACTGCAGTGTATATGAGACCGAATCAACACTGCAAGCAATTCAGTTACAACTGCGCTCCTTACATCTCTTGAACCTCGTAAAGCTCTATGCACTTGATTCCCTTAGCTGGCGTCCTTTACAGCCTAAAAGTTTCTTCAACCTCAGTGAAGACTTTTGATACCAATATGCCTCTAACAAATAAGCCTATTTGATTTCCCTTAAGATCAAAGATCAAGGCTTGCAATACAAAATGCTAGCAAACCTCACAATCCGGAACACTTGCACTCACTTAAATAAGATGCCTGGATCTTTTACCACTTCTCAAGAACAATCTTCAATATATCACTTAAGATCAATTTTTCAGATATCTATTTTGAGGAATAAAGTTCAGTGGATAGCGTTGGGGGATTTTAATGCAGTTTTTTTCCATAACTCTTTGAAGGAGAGACGATGTAGGATTTTTTTTTTTAACCTTGAGATATGGAAATGGTAATATTCTGGAGGAGGATACAGACATTATGAAAAAGCGGGGGTATAACAACCACACCCAATAATTCGTTCAATATGTATGGACTAAACTCCAATATAAATCCGAGAGCACCAACTTAAAAGTGAGACTCAGTCAATAAATATATCAACGATCTTTATCTCTATTTCTCAACACAATCAAAAAATCGAACAGATAGAAATCCGTGAGCCTGATTGATATGAGAAATAACTTGGACGGTACCAAAGACCAATGCCCAAGTGTCAATCAAGTTCTATCCAACAATCAAGGTCGACTTTATCAACTGATTGAACTACGCGTAACCTGTGATATTTCAATTATAAAAAATATAATGCGGAAAATAAATAACAGAGACACCAGAAATTTTGTTAACGAGGAAACCAAAAATGCAGAAAACCCCTGGGACCTAGTCCAACTTTGAACACAACACTGTATTAAGCCGCTACAGACACTAGCCTACTACAAGTTAACTTCCGACTGGAATGTAGTTGAGCCCTAACCAAGTCTCACACCGATTAAGGTACAGTCGCGTTCTTTACGCCTCTAGAACCACGCCGGATTCTGCGCACTTGATTCGCTTAGCTGATCTCACCCAAAACTAAGAGTTTCTACGACCCAAAGTCGAAGACTTATAAACAAATCTGTCTCCCACAGATATGTCTATTCTTTATTCGGTTTTTGTTCCGTCTTTTGATACAAATATAAAGGTGAACATGAACCTACGGTCTTATACTCCCGAAGAGCATCCTAGAAATATCAATCACCTCACAATAATCTAACTGATTAACAGAAGAAGTTATTGCGGAATCACAAGAGTCTGAGACGAAGAACTATTGTGATTACTTTTTATATCTTACTTATCGGAGATAAATCTCGAGTGAATCTTAGAGAAGATAAAACTCAATACGATAGAACAAGTAAGATCAGAGTAAAATAGTTGGATCTGGCTTCACAAATCCCAAATGAAGTCTTCAAGTCGTTAACCTAATAATGGTTTTGGAAAAACCTAGGTTACAGAAGAATCGACTCTAGTTTGCAACTAGGACACAGGAAAGTGTCGGGATTAGGTTTTCTAGTTGCTAGAGTTCTCCCTTATATAGCCTTTCAAATCAGGGTTGCTTACAATCAAAGCTAAGATAGTTTAGTAACAAAGCATTCAATATTCACCGTTAGTTGAACTCCTGATTTAATATTCAAGCTAAGTCTACTTAGAAATTAAACAATCAATCTCCACCGTTAGATGGTCTTAGCTTGTTACACACAAATGAAATATACTTATATTTAGACATGGGTAACCGTACCTAAACGTGTATATTGAGTTGGCTCAATAACAGTTAACCGAAGTTAGCCATATGGACACTTTTGTCTTAACCATATTCATCTAACACTTCTATATCAAATATGATGATCAATCAATCATAAAAGATAATCAAATGAATCTAATTGTGTTTCAAATAGAGTTGTTCAATTGTTCACTATCTCATAAAAATATATATGAACAAATTGAAACAAAATCGGATTGATTCGTAATTGCACAAAGTACTTATACAAGAATCAATTCATGAACATTAAGCCACGGTTTGCAAAGTTAATTTGCGTTCCTTAATTCATAAATGTTTTAGTTCATGAGTATGAGAATCATACATAACCGATTTTAGAACTTAACCATTGAGTTCGCAAACTAGGTACGCGAACAGCAGCTTCGGACCTTGGCCTAGTCAAGCCGTTCTCAAATACGGTTCGCGAACAACTGTTCCGGACCCAACTCAGGTACACCCGTTCGCATACTAGGTACGCAAACAAGAGTTTCGGACCTTCTCAGGTAAATCCGTTCGCATACTAGGTACGCAAACAAGAGTTCCGAACCTGAATCATCACAATACAGTTCGCATACTAGGTATGCATACCGTGTTGTATCTAGACATGGGTAATTGTTCTAAACTCTCATTTCAATCATTGAAACATCCTTAGAAAATGACAATGGTAATCTCACACATACCATTATCTTCAAGTAATTTTCAAGTGATCGAATGATCAATACGAAACTTCACAAGTTAAATACTCGTCCTTTTGAATAGGTGAATAATTGTTAAAATTATTTGGATTTGAACTAGAATTAACATTATCATTATAAAGCTCAATTGGAGTAACAAATTCCTGATTACTATGCTTATATATTTCAGATTCTTCATCAGCATTATCATAATCATCATTATAATAACATGAAAATGGTTGAACCTCGTCTAAACAAGTAGTGTTACCAATTCTAACCCCATTATCTTGATTATGTGAACAACTATCTTCATTCTCAAGGGTAATATTGGAAATTAAGCTTATTTCGAGCATTCTGTGCCTCTAACAAACGCTTCTGAATCGACTCACATGACTTCCTGATGGTATCATGTATAGAATGTTGACTCATGGTTGCGGTTTTTTCGCCCATAAATAAGTTATTCATCTCAGGTGACTTACTTGTTGACTCGAGTAACTTCTTACATGTCGACTCTAGTATCTTACGTGTCGACTCTAGTACATCATAATTCTGCTCGTATGACCGGGGCGCGTGTGGATAGTAATTGGGCTCACCATGGTATAAACCATAACCTTCAAAAGGTTGGCGTTCCCAACCACTGTTCACACTATGGTTATAGAAATAATAATGTCCATGTTGCTCAGTTTAATATTCATTGTATTGGCTATTATAATACCAGTTCGATATAATCTGTGCACGAGCAAATGCAAATGCTGGGGTTGACTATTTCGGGTAGGCTTGGGTTACCTTTAGCAAAAATATACCTACAGTCAGAGACTGGTCAAAGGTACGAGGCTAAGGTTTGTGGTGTTTCGGATGATAATGCCCAGAGGGTTCACGTTACTAAACCACGTGTTTTGCTACGAATCGGAGCCATACGATGCAATATGAAGTGCACGTGTGCGTTCGTGTTTGTGTGTGTTTTTTTTTATAAATAAAATACTAAAAAGCTAAACAAACAATATATAAAAGTCCAAAATAGAGAAAATAAAAACTAACAAAGATAAATAAAAATCTTGGATTTTTTGTACTTTATTAGGCAAGTCCAACTTTCCACTTTTAGCTTCAAGTAAAACTTGCACACCAAAAACAAAAATACCCAAATTAAAATCTAACAAAATAAAATAAAATAAATAAACCTAAAAAATAAAATCTAAAAACCTAACCTAAAAACAAGTCCACGTCGGCGGCGCCAAAAGTTGATGTGATTGTAGATAGTGGTAAATAAAGTTCATTGCTTAGACTTGTTGAGATTGGTTTTAAGACTTAAATTCTTATTATAATAAATATATACAAAAATATGGTAGCAATATCGGGAGAAACTGGGACTTAGGATTCCACCATTAATCAAAATCGAGTGATGCATATATTGGTTCTGTACAATTATAGCTTTTTTATGGACTTTTCTTTGCCAAGGTAGATTTCTAAAATATTATATGTAAATCAAAAGCATGGTATATCAAAAGCTCTTACGTCTAAACATACACCATCAAACGAAATCATAACTAATTAGTGAAAATCATAAATCAATTAAAATAAGTACAAAAAGTCATAAGGAATCAATTATAGTTACCAAACAATTGTGAAATAAGGCTTCCTTCGTCGTCCCAGTGATAGGGTTTAGCTCATCATGCTCAAAACACACTCATAAGATAGAAACATGGCTCAAAAGGTGTTTTTATTGAAGAGAAATAATTATACATCGAATCTGCAACACTTAATGGCTGTTACAGAATCCATTGTTACAAATAAATAGTTGCTGAAAGAGTAAGTGTAGCCGCAGAAGGTCTTTTTCACGTAAAATCCTAACTGTTAAAACAACGATACTTCTCTGCGACTTTCTTCAGGGTTAGCGACTGATTTTGATTGCAGTTCTTCGTCTTCTTTCTCCTTCCCCTGAAAGTGCAGAAAACAACTCTGTACTTTCTCTTCTTCAACTTTAGCTCGACCCAACCTCACTGTTCGGTCCCCCAATCTCTCGATAATTATTTCTGGCTTCACCGCTCTCCTATTGATACACACAGAAACCCTCTGGGACAAGAAATCTCGATGAAATCTTCTCTTTTTTTTCTCCGGAGGCCACGTGATTTCTTCCTTCTGTTACTTCTTTTACGCGCCCGTGGGTGGCTTCAAAATCTCTCTATGACAGAAAAAAATCCAACAGAGGATATTCTAGCCTCATCTTCACACCTTACTTCCACAAATAAAATCAAATATACCCGAGAAAACTCTACCTCCCTGTTTTGGTTCATCTCGACGTACCTTCCTAGTTTTCCGAATATCCACTACTTACCGGCCCTGTTTAACTCTAACAGGATATTTGAAATAACTTCCCGTGAGAAACTCCAATGAAATCTCGCTGAAGCCTTGTCCAAAGCAGATCCAGAACTCCGAGTACTTTCTTTCCTTGTTAGCCGAGAACCGATTATCCAGCCCAATTTACTCAGTTAAATATCTTATACCAGCTCTGTTTAGACAAGTAGAGTCCAACGCAACAAAGTTTCGTGATTGAATCTCTGCCAGACCATCCCAAAACTCAAACCCTAAATTCTGCCAGTCGCCTGCAATAAATTCCCGCCAATTTCTGAATTCAAAAGGTGGGAGATGGTGCCCCTTATCCAATTCAGGGGTGCGAATAACAGATGGTTACACCTTATCAGTGAGTGCCCCTTAGTAGTTTGTGGAGTATAAATAGCAAAACTCATGGGTGCCTTTATAAGTTTTCTTGGGTTCCAATAGTAATTTTCTCCCGCATAAGTGTATTTCTCCGAAAACACTTACAAAGACATAAAAAGCCATAATAAATACAAAATCGAGCATTAACAATACACCCAGTTGAGATCAAAATAGACACATAAATGCGTCTATCAAATACCCTCAAACTTATTATTTGCTAGTCCTCGAGCAAATCAAATCTAGAAAATAAAATCCTAACTCACTGTCGCAGGCATCGCGATTGCACTTAGCGTGTGCAACAAGCCTTTAAACCCCTAGGTGGCCCTAGTGTCCGAGTTATAGTCTCGGGAGGGTTTACAAGAGGTGTACCCACAAAACCTTTACTCCAAACCCTAGCTATTTACGCAGAACCTTGGAAGGCACTAAAGAATCTCATTGGTTGGCATACTCTCATTGACTACAGGAGGAAGTACCCTGATGCGAAATATCAATTGTTGTACACGAGTTTACACTCACATACTAAAATTCATATATAAGTGACAGAGCTGTACTCAGATAGTTTCACTATGGACATCAATATCCGGAATCAACAAATCACATGAATAGATTAAGAAGATGAAAATAGAGAAAACGTAGATGGTTTGCAATGATGTTGACTAAGGTGAACGGTGTTTCCCATATCAGTCTGAAGGCTAATGGCAAGACGAACCTATGAATCCTAATGGATTGAGATACTGGGATAGATTAATATCAACACGACTGACATATACAAGGGAACCTGTGGTCGACAATCCTAATTCTAGAACAACTCAGCTGGCATATACAAGGGAACCGGCGGTCGATTTATTAACTTTTTTTTTTTTTGAGAACTTACAACATGATTAGATCTTGCGGATCCAAGTGCATGCTTCTTTTTAGCAGATTACATGGTAATTCACGTGGATCCTGCGTTCCACGCTTGTTTAGGCTACGGAGACAGGGAGAACACACACATATTGCTATCCAAGTGTTCTTTTATTTTTTATTTTGCTTTCATTCCGTTTGGTCTGATTGGTCTGGTCTGGTCTTTTTTTATTTTATTTTTAGTAAGTCAATCACTCTACTTCATCCCAGCGGTAGTAACAATTCGATGCGTGTGCCCCACGAAATCACTTAGAGAAACATAAAAGTTTTAAAATAAATAAATAAAATAAAAATAGAAAGTTCCGAGACTAAATAAAAATAGAAAATGATATGGTGACGACTCCGAGATATGGTGAAACTACCATGTTATTTCTAACACCTGAGCTCTGTGCTTTTATGAATAGACTCTATTTTTGGATTCCTCAACTCCTACAACCAAGATGCTTCCATCCACTTAGATTGGTTAGTGTTGTTCTTAATTGGCACAAATTTCTAGGATCTGGAGTTTAATAGTGTAACTAAAAATTTCTCCCATACCCGCAAACTTAAATCTAACATTGTCCTCAATGTTCTAAAGATAAAATTAAAAGCATGAACAACGAGAAATTGTTACCACTTGAAGCAAAGGGAATAAGGAAAAATATTACCGTGTTGCATGGGCATGGGTTACCTCCCAAGAAGTGCTAAGTTTAACGTCTTCAGCCAGACATAAGTAAGAATTAATCACCTCGAATCATATAGCAATAGCCGGAATAATTATGGGTCGTCTGCAGCAAAAAGTGTTATCCCAGACAAAAGGAAATTGCAACAAACCAAGAAAGTGAATAAACATAGCACACCCTTGCCTAGTTTCCTATATAAGACAACTACATCTAGTTGTGGTTCAGGTTCAGGTTCTATAAAGGGGTCTAAATAAAATATTTTCATGGGCAGCACCTCATCATAAGTAAGATCCGAAAGATCAGGTTCCAAGGTCTGAAAATTTAGAAGCACATAATAATAACCTGAATAATTAAGGATCCTCTAAGTCAATCATATTTGACTCACATAGTTGACCACAATAAAAGTGGTGGTCATTCTTAAGAAAATGTGTCATTTCTATTCTCCTAAAGTATTTAGGTTTAGCCTCAAAACTTAATAACTGACACATTTGAAACTCATACGTTCCCACATTTGGAAGAAAAGTTTTTGGTGGGAAAACAAAGTCAATCTGGGTATCGTAGCCTGGGTAAACCACATCAACCTGAGGATGGGTTTTCAACAACTGCTTCCTGGACATCATTAGGTTCAGGAGAACCTTTATGAAGATAATCTTTTAAAATGGTTGAGGCACATATGTCAAATCCCAAGTGAGGGACCTTTTTAAGAGTTAAAACACATGGAGAATGATAATCACTCCCAAACTTAGAGTTTTCAGTGTTTCTCGGAAGACTAGTCACAACTTCCCTAATTTCTCATCAGATTCCTGAAAATGGTCAATTGATTTTTCTAAGTCAGGTTCATCCCTACTCATATCTACGAGTTCATTTTCTTTGTCTAATATTATTGTTTCTAAATTGCTAGACTCAAAATAAACCCGTTCCTCTAAACCATCATTGGCTTCGTAAAAAGGAAATACTACATTGTCTAAAACGGGGGTATATCTAGTTAAATCCTCGTCCTTTTGAATAGGTGAATAATTATTAAAATTATTTGCATTTGAACTAGAAATAACATTATCATTATAAATCTCATTTGGAATAACAAATTCCTGATCATTATGCCTATATATTTCAGATTCTTCATCATCATTATCATAATCATCATTATAATAACATGAAAATGGTTGAACCTCGTCTAAACAAGTAGTGTTACCAATTCTAACCTTATCATCTTGATTATGTGAATAACTATCTTCATTCTCAAGGGTAATATTGGAAACACTATATTGGAAATTAAGCTTATTTCGAGCATTATGCGCCTCTAACAAACGCTTCTGAATCGACTCACATGACTTCCTGGCGGTATCATGTATAGAATGTTGACTCTTGGTTGCAGTTTTTTCGTCCATAAATAAGTTATTCATCTCAGGTGACTTACTTGTTGACTCGAGTAACTTCTTACGTGTCGACTCTAGTACATCATAATTTCGCTCGTATGACCGGTGCGCGTGCGGATAGTAATTGGCTCACCATGGTATGAACCATAACCTTCAAAAGGTTGGCGTTCCCAACCACTATTCACACTATGGTTATAAAAAGAATAATGTCCATGTTGCTCAGTCGGATATTCAGTTCGACATAATCTGTGCACGTGCAGATACAAATGCTGGGGTTGACTATTTCAGGTAGGCTTGGGTTACCTTTAGCAAAAATATACCTACAGTCAGAGACCGGTCAAAGGTATGAGGCTAAGGCTTGTGGTGTTCCGGATGATAACGCCCAGAGGGTTCACCTTACTAAACCACGTGTTTTCCTACGAATCGGTGCCAGACGATGCAATGTGAAGTGCAAGTGTGTATTCGTGTTTGTGTGTTTATTTTTTTATAAATAAAATACTAAAAAAATAAACAAACAATTAATATATACAAGTCCAAAAATAGAGAAAATAAAAACTAACAAAAATAAATAAAAATCTTGGATTTTTTTGTACTTTATTAGGCAAGTCCAACTTTCCACTTTTAGCTTCAAGTAAAACCTGCACACCAAAAAAAAAAAAATCCAAAGTAAAATCTAACAAAATAAAATAAAATAAAATAAATAAACCTAAAAAATAAAATCTAAAAACCTAACCTAAAAACAAGTTTGCGTCGGCGGCGCCAAAAATTGGTGTGATTGTAGATAGTGGTAAATAAAGTTCGTTGCTCAGACTTGTTGAGATTGGTTTTAAGACTTAAATTCTAATTCTAATAAATATATACAAAAAGATGGTTGCAATATCAGGAGAAATTGGGACTTAGGATTCTACCATTAATCAAAATTGAGTGATGCATATATTGGTTCTTAACAATTATAGCTCTTTTATGGACTCTATTTATTTGCCAAGGTAGATTTCTAAAATATTAGATGTAAATCACAAGCATGGTATATCAAAAGCTCTTACGTCTAAGCATACACCATCAAACGAAATCACAACTAATTAGTGAAAATCATAAATCAATTAAAATAATTGCAAAAAGTCATAATGAATCAATTATAGTTACCAAACAATTGTGAAATAAGGCTCTCTCCGTCGTCCCAGTGATGGGGTTTAGCTCATCATGCTCAAAACACACTCATAAGATAGAAACATGGATCACAAGGTGTTTTTATTGAAGAGAATTAATAATACAACGAATTTGCAACACTTAATGGCTGTTACAGAATCAATTATTACAAAGAAATAGTTGCTGAAAGAGTAAGTGTAGTTGCAGAAGGTATTTTTCATGTGAAACCCTAACTGTTAAAACAACGATACTTCTCTGCAACTTTCTTCGGGGTTAGCGACTGATTTTGATTGCAGTTCTTCGTCTTCTTCCTCCTTTCCCTGAAAGTGCAGAAAACAACTCTGCACTTTCTCTTCTTCAACTTCAGCTCGACCCAACCTCACTGTTCGGTCGATAATTCTTTATGGCTTCACCGCTCTCCTATTTATACACACAGAAACCCTCTGGGATAAGAAATCTCGATGAAATATTCTCTTTTCTTTCTCCGGAGGCCACGGGATTTTTTCCCTCTTTTACTTCTTTTACGCGTCTGTGGGTGGCTTCAAAATCTCTCTATGATAGAAAAAAAATCCAACAGAGGATATTCTAGCCTCATCTTCACACCCTACTTCCATAAATAAAATCAAATATACCCGAGAAAATTCTACTTCCCTGTTTTGGTTCATCTCGACGTACCTTCCTAGTTTTCCGAATATCCACCACTAATCGGCCCTGTTCAACTCTAACAGGATATTTGAAATAACTTCCCATGAGAAATTCCAATGAAATCTCGCTGAAGCCTTGTCCAAAGCCGATCCAGAATTCCGAGTACTTTCTTTCCTTGTTAGCCGAGAACCGATTATCCAGCCCAATTTACTCCGTTAAATATCTTACACCAGCTCTGTTTAGACAAGTAGAGTCTAACGCAACAAAGTTTCATGATTGAATCTCTGCCAGACCATCCCAAAACTTGAACCCAAAATTCTGCCAGTCGTCTGCAATAAATTCCCGCCAATTTCTGAATTCAAAAGGTGGAAGAAGGTGCCCCTTATGCAATTTAAGGGTGCGAATAACAGATGGTTACCCCTTATCAGTGAGTGCCCCTTAGTAATTTTTGGGGTGTAAACAACAAAACTCATGGGTTCCTTTATAACTTTTCTTTGGTGCCAATAGTAATTTTTTCCCGCACAAGTGTATTTCTTCGAAAACACCTACAAAGACATAAAAAGCCATAATAAATACAAAATCGAGCATTAACAATACACGTAATTGAGATCAAAATAGACACATAAATGCGTCTATTAATATGATTAAAAGGTAAATGAAATGCTTGCTCAAGAAATGAAACCTTCAACCTTAAAAGGAAGAGGATAAGGAATAATTTCCCAAAAGGACCTTTGACCAAAACCTTAAAAGAATTTTGGATATCCCAAAAAGGCCTTGTCAGACACAATCCGTACACATACCCAGGACGCGTGCAAGCAATGTTCACGAACAGAAGCACAAGAAACGGTTCTTAGCTCAATAAACGAATTTAGAGCACAAGAAGGAGATACAAGAATAAGTTGATCATGAGAAAGATTCTTGTCAAGCTCAAGAATTATGATACATCAGAAACCTTTTCATACCCCTTTTGGATATTATGGTTCTTGTCCAGTGGAAAGCAAATACAATCTCAGAAAATATTAAAACTTGTAATTTCTTTCATCTAGTAAAGGAATGGGAGGTTTCTCAAAGGTGGGGAAGATTTCCTTATTTATTGTCTATGATTTTTCTTTACAGAGGAATGACCAATAAGGGCTATTTTCCTTTCCCACAATGTTCTGCTTGCTCTGTATATCAATTTTTGCAGACTATAAATGGTTCTGAAAATCTCTTTCGAAAGTGATATTGATTTCTTATGAGATTTTCTTCTCTTCTTTTGATAAAGTAAATTACTAGAAGAATACTTTTCAAGAACCTTTGTGCAATCCATCTTTAGGTGATCCTGGTTTTTACACAAGGAAGACTTAGGATTTTTTGTGCCCTTGTATCTTATCACTTCTTTTCCTTGTGACATGTTTTTAGGAGTAGTATGCTGATTGAGTTTAAAAGAGTTTTTCGAAGAGAATCGATCCTTCTTCTTGTGATCACGGTTGCGAGACATCGCATTTTCTTGTCCTAATTTTTTCAGTTGACATTCCAGATTTTCAATCCTTTTAATCCACGCTTCCTTTTCCAGTTGAAACATACTCTTCATTGAGCATAAATCTTTGTCAAGAGATCAATTTTCTCTTCTGGGGAAGTTAGATTGTTTATCATGGAATAATCAGAGTTATTGGAGAGACAAGTGTGATTTTCAGCAAAGTAAGTGAGAGAACTTTCAAAGACTTCTTCCTCGGGACAGTAGTCAAGAGTTGCCATCCGTGCTTTGGTTTTCTCACTAACCTCCTTATTGGGACAACCAGAGATATGATGACCATATTTGTAGCACTTGGAACAAGTTCCATTGTCATAGACTTTGTGAACTTTTCTATCCATTTCATTGATTGATGAGGAAGATTTTTTATGAGACTTTTTTTTTCTCCTTATAAGAGTTTTCTTTAACTGTTGTACAAACAATGAAAGAGTTGAATTAAAGCAATTCTCATCCTTCATATCAATCAATTCAGGACATAGAGAATTTACATCAGGTGCAGCAACAGGATTGCAAGATGATGAGTGCCAAATATAGCATATTTCTACACCTTTTTATTGGCATTTAACTCATATTATGTGCTTTAAAATCATATATTATCCCAAATTCTGTATTTTCACTGTTTTCAAGAATAAATACTTTTACTAATTTACTTTGTGTTTTTGGGTACTAAATAAAGCTGGGATGAATGGAGAATCCAAAAGAGTAGAGAATTGGTGACAATAGAAGAGAGACAACAAAGCTCCCGCTAGAAGGAAGTGAAGAATATTGTTTGCATCTCATCCGCAAGTGAAGAATGCTGTTTGCAAGACCCAAAACTAGGTGTGGGCTTGATATATTAGCTTTGAAGAAGATTTTGGGCCTAGAAGAAAATCTTCCAAGAGATAAAACCCAAGATCCAAGACCTAAACCCGTTTCCATCCTAAACCGTCAGATTCGATATAGATACTGAGCATCCAAGGGCATCTCCACCCGATACATCAACAATTGAAGTATCCGCCCAACACCCTAGCCTTCTAATTCTTCTCCTACTTGAGCAGAAACCAAACACACCTTCATGTCGTTTTCATCTTCTCTCCAGCCTCTGCAAAAACTCTCAGTTCACCTCCCTCCATCACTTCCATCCCCGACTATCTCGGAGCAGAGCCACCATCTCAGCTAGCCATCAATCAAACTCCTAGTCTCTATCTATCTCCATCGTAGCTTCTTCTCCAAAACAGTTGTTTTGGGGTAAAACCTGATTCTGCTGTTTTGGGTAAATTTGGGTGTGTTGATGAGAAACGAATTCAAACCCTAAACAAATGCACTGCACGGGAGTACTTTTAGATTCGAGAGAACAATCTGTAAGACTCTAGCCTAAACCAAGAAATGGCCATTCCAGATTCAATTCAGTCACAAAGTGAAGGAGAAGGGTTGATCTTAGGGAGGGAAGCGAATAAGGTGTTTGAGATCCGAATGTTGAATTATGAAGGTGTGGATGCTTTATGACTTGTATCATAATGTGTAACTGGCTTGCAGAATGTAAGCTATCAGTTCTCGGTGTTTTCTGGATACTTGTGTGATCACTTTCGTTGTTTTTGTCCAAATAGGTTGAGAACCTTCTTATACAAGTCATGTTCAAGCACCCCTGATCTCATAGGAAGTGGAGGTAATTAAGCAGTGGAGAAGTGGGGTTGTGTAAAAGTGGTGATCACCACGTTTCCATTACGAGGGAAAACTGCTCACACTTTCACCCACTCTTCTCATTATTGTTAACCACCTGTCCTTTCCTGACACTTTCTCGTAATGGGCGCGTTGCACGCCGCACGCTATAAACCGCCATACCAATACCCCAGTGAGTATCCCCCAGTTTGTGACATGTTTGATGTCTCGAGTAAATGGGTCAAGTCGTGAGACTCACCGCTAAAAGTAGCACATAGTGCTTTTAGGTCAAATAATAAAATTATATGCGAAATCAATATTTATAAAACATCGCTTATAATCGATGTATATAAAGCATCGCTTTTAAATAAGCAGCTGAAAATAATCGATGTGCAGGAAACATCGTTGTTTTGTTGTTTTAGAGCTCATTCAAATCAGTCGCGAGTTGAACGGTCTTAAAAAGTAGCATGACCGGCCACCTTTGGGCGATCATTTGAGAACCCTATGGGTGAGCTACCACTTGGTCGATCGCTCCCTGTGGAGGAGGGGTGGCCAATGATCACGATGCTACCTTGTTGGCCTCTTGAAAACAATTCTACATCATCCGACTAGGCTAGCAAGTTAGATGGACGAGATGATTTGTGACAGTTGCATATTGCCGTTGATGTAATTTATGGTTTAGGAGATGTGCGGCCAACCCTCTTTTGGGCAATCGATTCGAGGCACTGGACACTAGTTCGAATAGGACGATCGGTTAGGTGCAAAGGCAAGCCGCTGGTGATCATGCTGATATCTTCTGGGTCGCCTTAAATTGGATCTAAGCCATTCAACTTGGCCGGCGAAGATGGACGATTGTGATCAAATTGCGATAGTTGCATGTTGCCGCAACGCAAACTAGGATTTCCGAAATAGCGCGTTCACCCTACTTTGTGCAAACGGTTTGGTGTCCTCTTGGCTCGCCGCGAGCAGGTCGATCGACCATGGGTAGAGTTGGGTCGCCAGTGAATACGTTAGCACTTCTCTAATTATTCGAAGGAATATCTAAGCCGTCCAACTAGACTAGCTAAGTTGGGCGGTCGTGATATTTTTGAAACCGTTTTTTGCCGGTCTTAGCTCATTTGAGCTCATCTTTCAACAGCGCGATCACCCATGTTAGGGTTAGCGTTTAAAGGCGTTACGGGTGTACTAGATGAAATATGATCGGTCAGGATGTTAGTGGGCCCGTTGGTGGTCATCATGATGATCGCCTAGTTCCGCTAGGAGTAGGCTAGGATTGTTGAATTGTGTGGCCGTGATCATTTTTTAAGACTGACATGGACAGTCTAGATTTTCCTTAAGGAATTTAAACGCGTTGATCATGTTAACTTTTAATTAAAAGTGTATCGACACGCCGGTCTCTTTATCAGAGAGTGGTGTAGCCTACGTGATGTTTTCATACAGGTCTCAATACTGACACTTCGGAAGATTCATGCTACTCCGCTGCGAGTGAACATTAATTGTCATGTCATGCCAATATTGAGAGTTCGGCTGGGAACATAACATAATAAAATATTAGGCAGGTCATGCATTAGTGAGTAATGTCGGTGGATAATAAAATTCACAGAATATTTGGGATCATTGCTATATGCGCCATTCTGAGTGAATTATATATATATATCCAAATATATTGAATTGCTCAATACATCCATGAGTGAAGAGGTTTATGCACTCATCACCTTTAGATGGCTTTTGTTCCTTTGCAGGATGACAACACATTAAATACATGATTTTACAATTTTGACCCTAGACTGAAAACCACCATCAACAACAGTAACCCTAGAAGCTAGGGTTGAGAGAGACAAGACTAGGGTTATCTTCACAGCTGGAAAATATAATCAAGGAACTCTAATGTTGAACTGTAGAAGGGGTTTGTCGGAAAACACGCTTTGAGTGAGTGGGTGTTATTTAATTATACACTTTCAAGGATTGATAAGAAAATTGAGTATAAATAGGGTTCACTATGATTTGTGAAAGGAAGGGACTAGCTGGATCAATTAGTTTTCATAATACATTTGTGTTTTAATCATCTCCATCATGTTCTAAGTTACTTTGCTAGGGTTTAGATGAAGCCCTACCTTGCTACTGTGTTATTCATACCATTTGTGTTATTCTTGAATGCTCAAACTGTTTAGGATATAATTAATCTTAGTATGTCAACATTTTACTCTCATAGTGTATGCCATGTATCCATTGTAGTTAGACTTCTACTATGTTGATTATACTGCAACTCATGCTAAACCAGACTGTTATTGATCCTTAGATTAGTTGTGCTTTAACTAGACAGTTAATGCTTTGGAGAGATACATTAATTGCGATTAAACTATCCATTGGAGAAACACCTTAAATACAAGGTAAACTTGAATCTGTTATAAGGACAAGAATAGTGCTATCAGTTGAATACATAGTGTAGGTTAGTGGTGGATTTGATAATCCTAGTACCCTCATTCTCAGTGTCAACATCTTTGTTATTGCATCTTTACTTTGCTTTTATAATCTCTTCCAATATCTAGTCGTATCGACAAAACAAAACTCTTTTGGTTACTCTTGTTTGAATAAGTTGTAGTAAGAATTTGGAATCAACTTTACACCCACCTTGTCCCTGAGGATCGACCTGTATTTGCACCTTACACAATTGGCATTGTGCACTTGCAGTTATTCTATGTACTGTTTGTAGACCTACCAAGTTTTTGGCGCCTCTGTCGGGGACTCAGTAGCGGTGTAGCTGCTTCTTTGGTTAACTTTACTGATTTTTAGTATAACCCTGTATATATTTAGATCATGCTGTTTTCATGTTGTTAGTGTAGTTTATTTGTCATCTGTTATATATCCTACATCATTGTTCATCTCATATATAGTTTGAGTTATCTGCAACTGCAACTATTCTCATTTTAACTTTTGTAATTTTGTAGCTCGATTGTACTTTGTTAGGTTCCTTTGTTTCGAAGTTTAAAACATATTACCATCTGTGAATATCCATCAGTAAGTGTAGGAATCTGTAGGATCATAGTGTTTAGCTGTTCATTAGTACTTTGTTAACACCTGCTATTTCATTCAGCATATGGCCTAGCTTGAACTCAATCCTGCAAGACCTGATTTGTCGCATCTCAGCTGCACTACAATCTCCATTCTGAAATTTCTGAACTCCCCGTTGTACTGACTGAATCTTGAGTAGTGATAGGTGTTACATGGCTGCTGTTGTAGTTTAAGAATTCTTTTGCTAGTGTTAGCATTCTGTGTTATATTAAGCATTCCTTCATTCATCACTTTACCCTTTCCATTTGAAGCTTTTCCATATTTTTTGTTCCATTCTGTCATGTGCAAATCTTTTAATTGGAGACAGTTTAGTTCACAGTTCCTGTCTTGCTAGTAGTGGTAAAAGGTCACAATTTCAGTATACCTTGTTCACCTGGTAAAACAGTTGCCTGAGTGAAAATTTTCCATAATCCTGTGAAGTTGAACAGCCTGTTTACGGGTTGAAGTTGTTATTTCACTGTGCATCTCTTAATCTTGGCAGATCTCGTGTTTATGTGTATTTGTCCCTGAAACTAATTGTCATTTTCATAAAGCATTAATTTGTGATATACGATGACTGTCCATTGAACTAGTTTCCTCAGTACTTTTGTGCATGAATCTGTGACACATGAGTAGCATGTTTACCTGCTGAGTCTGTTGTGTTCTGTGGGCTATCTAAATTATGAAACATACTGATTCTGCATACACAACCCCAACAAGGGTTCTGTGCAGTTGCTGCTTGTCTGATCAGTACAACATAATAGTTTTGTGTGCATATTTCCAAGTTTTAACTTTTGATTCTCGAGACTTTGTTTCCATGAATTGTGATTCCCTTGGTTGTCTGAGTGTTGTTTGATTGTTATAACATGTTGACTGATATACATGCTAGGCTATGATTGTGTCTTTTAGAGACCAAACTAATTAACTTGTTAGAATTAGCTCAGAGGACGTAGTTGAGATACCCAGTTATGGAGTAGCCCCAACCAATCTAAAGCAATGGGTGAAGAATTGAACCAACACCGTAGTATCAAGGAGTACATGTACCCAACTAGGGCAAGCCAGCCCTCGTGCATTGTCTTACCAGCTGATGCTGGTCAGTTTGAATTGAAAGCAAGCACAATTCATATGTTTCCTGTGTTTAGAGGGGTTGATGCTGAAAACCCTTACCACCATGTAAGAGAATTTGAAGATATCTGTGGGACTCTGCGTTTTAACCAAATGCCAGAAGAGTCCCTCAAACTGAAACTATTTCCTTTCTCTTTGAAAGAAAAAGGCAAGTCTTGGATATATGCCTTACAACCACAGTCCATTAGAACATGGGATGAACTCACTAAAGAATTTTTTAATTTTTTTTTCCAAACCATAAGACTGCGACAATTCGTCAAAGTCTGAATAGTTTTGTGCAATTAGAAGGTGAGACCTTGGCCAAATATCTGGAGAGATTTAACGAATTATTGCTCCAATATCCTCACCATGGTTTTGAAAAATGGAGACTTGTGCAAATTTGTATGAAGGCCTGGATGTCAGTACCCGAACCACAGTTGAGTCAATGTGAAATGGTGCATTCATTGACAAAAGTGCTAATGAGGATTGGACTTTCTTAATCGAAGTCACTGAAAAAACTCAGCAGTGGGAGTCCATCCGTGAACCTAAAAAGACTGCCCCTGTAGCTAATGTCCATAAAATTGAGTATGACTTTGAAGGAAATGCAAAGATGGCATCCTTGGATAGGAGAGTAGAAGCGCTAGAGCTGTAGAAGAATGTGAAAACTACTGCCCCTACTCTCCGTGACCAAATTGAGACAGCCAGTTGTGCGGCATATCACAGTTCAGACCACCTAGTGGATAGTTTTCCAGACCTATATGCATTTCAAGAATCTAAACTTGAGCATGCTAATGCTTTGTATCATAAGCAAGAGAACAACCCTTATTCTCATACCTACAACCCAAGGCGGAGGAATCATCCTATTTTTTCATGGTCTAAAGAGCCCGTACAAGGGGGTACAATGAGTAATAACCAAGGATACTCGTATCCTAGAAACCCCCAAGTACAATCGTTCAACCAATACCCTGCTGAGAAAAAGCTTAGCTTTGAGGATAGTGTCGGTCTGTTGACCCAAAATATTTTACAACTTCAAAAGACCACATACCAACGTTTCACAAGTTTATAAATAAAATGGGTCAAATCTGTGATGCACTAAATGAGAGAGAAAATGGTAAACTCCCTAGTCAACCGCAACAAATTCAGAAAAGTACATTTCAGGCAAGTACCTCAACTTGTAATGAGACCTCACGTGATCATGTAAATGCTGTCACTACTCTTCGTAGTGGTAAAGTTGTTGAAAACAATGTATATGTACCACAGTCAAGTGAGTCTAAATCAGACTCGCTGTTGCACACAACACCAC
Organism: Papaver atlanticum; assembly: GCA_023531105.1. Lineage (NCBI taxonomy): Eukaryota > Viridiplantae > Streptophyta > Magnoliopsida > Ranunculales > Papaveraceae > Papaver > Papaver atlanticum. Next base: position 2,931,990 of record JAJJMB010017528.1, on the reverse strand, counting down.
AGAAGACATCTAGCGTAGAAAAAGAATCTGAGCATGATAGTGACTCTAAGAATTCTACTGATGTTAATATCCCTGCACCATCTAATGTGCTTGTTGCCCCATTTCCCCAAAGGTTGATGCAGCAGAAGAAAGGTATCCAATACAATGAGATGTTAGAAATGTTTAAACGAGTCAATATAAACATCCCTTTTCTTGAAGCAATCAAGAAGATACCTGCATATGCTAAATTCTTGAAGGATCTGTGCACACAAAAGCGGAAACATCATGTGCATAAGCGTGCCTTTCTCACTGAGCAGGTGAGTTCAATTATTCAAAATAAGACCCCACCTAAGTTTAAAGACCCAGGTAGTCCAACTATCTCTTGCTCTATAGGTGATCATATGATCGAAAAAGCTTTATTGGACTTAGGTGCTAGTGTGAACTTTTTGCCATATTCTGTGTATGTGCAGTTAGGTCTTGGGGAGTTGAAACCCACCCCTGTTACGCTACAATTATCGGATAGATCTGTAAAAATCCCTCGTGGTATTGTTGAAGATGTGTTAATCAAGTTTGATAAATTTTATTTCCATATGGAATTCATTGTGTTAGATACTCAACCTGTGCAAAATCCCGAAAGTCATATTCCTGTCATCTTAGGACGTCCTTTGTTGGCAACGTCCAGTGCAATCATAAATTGTCGTAACGGAATATTGAATTTATCTTTTGGAAACATGACTGTGGAATTGAATGTGTTTCATGTTAACCAGCTACCCATGGATTTTGATGATAATGAATTGCATGAGATTAACATGATTGAGAGTCTGATCCAAGACTCATTGCCTGACATCTTATCTGTGGACCCTTTGCAAGCATGTTTAGATAACTTTGACTTAGATCTTTTTGATTCTGAGTACATTAGTGAAGTACACTCTTTGCTTGAATCTGTACCACTGATGGAGATATTGCTAAATGGCAGACTGCAGTGGAACCACTTCCACTCTCTGATTCCAAATCTGCCTCATCTCTTATCGAACCACCTAAACTTGATTTGAAATCATTGCCCGACACTTTGAAATATGCTTTCTTAGGTTCTTCTAATACTTTACCTGTGATTATTGCATCATGTTTAGACACGAAATAAGAAAGTAAACTTTTAGAAGTTCTTAAAGAATATAAAGAGGCCTTAGGTTGGACCATCTCAGACCTTAAAGGCATAAGTCCCACAATTTGCATGCATCATATAAATCTTGGATAAAATACTAAACCATCTACGGAAATGCAAAAGAGACTTAACCCCAACATGAGAGATGTTGTTAAAGGTGAGATTCTGAAATTGCTTGATACGGGTATCATATACCCAATTCCCGATAGCCAGTGGGTCTGTCCCATTCAAGTTGTACCCAAAAAGTCTGGCATTATTGTGGTTCAAAATGAAATGAATTAACTAGTCCCCACTCGTATAACCATAGGGTGGCGAATTTGCATTGACTATAGGAAGTTGAACACAGTAACAAAGAAAGACCACTTTCCTCTCCCCTTTATTGACAAAATGTTAGAATGGTTATCAAGGCATAGTCACTATTGCTTCTTAGATGGCTATTCGGGTTATAACCAGATTCACATATCACCCGAAGACCAACGTAATACCATATTTACATGTCCTTATGGTACATTTGTTTATCGTTGTATGCCCTTTGGGTTGCGTAATGTACACGCTACTTTTCAACGTTGTATGATGAGCATTTTTTCCCCGACATGGTAGATAAATTTCTTGAAATTTTCATGGATGATTTTTCTGTCTTTGGGTCTTTATTTGATGAATGTTTGCATCATCTTACTCTTGTGCTGATATGATGTAAAGAAAATAATTTGGTTTTGAACTGGGAAAAATGTCATTTCATGGTTAACTCAGGCATAGTTCTCGGGCATATCATTTCTGAAAAAGGCATAGAAGTAGATAAAGCAAAAGTTGATATCATTCAACACTTGCCCCAACCTCGCTCTGTGAGGGAGATAAGGTCATTCTTAGGCTATGCCAGTTTTTATCGGCGATTCATCAAAGACTTTAGTAAAATTTCAAGACCCCTATGTAGTCTTCTTGCAAAAGATGTTGCATTTGTCTTTGATGATACTTGTAAGGAAGCGTGGGAGAAATTGAAAGCTCTTCTCACATCTGCCCCTATAGTCAGGCCACCCGACTGGACCTCACCGTTTGAAATTATGTATGATGCGTCTGACTATGCTGTAGGAGCTGTGCTAGGTCAGTGAGTAGACAAACTCCCTTATGTGATCTACTATGCTAGTAAAACACTTAATGATGCTCAACTGAATTATTCAACCACTGAGAAAGAATTGCTAGATGTTGTGTTTCCATTGGATAAGTTTAGATCTTATTTGATAGGGTCCAAGGTCATCATATATTCTGACCATGCTGCATTGAAATATCTTCTGTCTAAGAAAGATGCTAAAGCTCGTCTAATTCGATGGATACTCTTGTTACAAGAATTCAATCTTGAAATTCGAGATAAGAAAGGGTCTGAAAATGTTGTTGTTGATCACTTTTCCAGGTTAAATGTTGAGTATGTTGATGAGTCCTTGCTTATTAGAGAATCATTCCCTGACGAACAATTGATGCTTGTGTCTGAAATGCCTTGGTTTGCTGATATTGTTAACTACCTTGCTACTGGTAGAATTCCCTTGCGTTGGTCTAAACAAGACCGTTCTAAATTCTTGGCCGGAGTGAAATATTTATTTTGAGATGACCTATACTTATTTAAATACTGCCCTGACCAACTCATTAGGAGATGTGTCCCCAATTCTGAACAAAGAGATCTTTCTGTCATGACCATGCATGTGGAGGCCATTTTAGCGCCAAGAAAACTGCTGCAAAAATCCTGCAGAGTGGCTTCTATTGGCCATCGTTGTTTCAATATAATCATGAATTTTGTGTTGCTTATGACCGATGCCAGAAATTAGGAAGTATCTCACGAAGAAACATGATGCCCTTACAACCTATTTTGATTGTTGAATTGTTTGATGTATGGGGTATTGATTTCATGGGTCCTTTTCCTAATTCTGAAGGTAAGTTGTACATTCTTATTGCTGTTGATTATGTTTCTAAGTGGGTAGAAGCCATTGCCTCCAAAACAAATGACCATAAAGTAGTTTTTTTTTTTTTTTTAAGAAAACATTTTCTCTCGTTTTGGAACACCTAGAGCAATAATCAGTGATGGTGGTACTCATTTTTGCAACATACCTTTTGAATCACTTATGTGCAAGTATGAAATCACTCACAAGGTAGCAACACCATACCATCCTCAGACCAGTGGCCAAGTAGAAGTTTCTAATAGGAAAATAAAGCATATTCTTGAAAAGACGGTTAATCCAACTAGGAAAGATTGGTCTTTACTTGTAAATGGTGCTTTGTGGGCCTATAGAACTGTATACAAAACTCTCATTGGCATGTCCCATTACAGACTTGTGTATGGTAAAGCTTCTCACCTACCTGTAGAGTTATAACATCGTGCATATTGGGCTATTAAGAAATTGAACTTTGATCTTGATAAGGATGGTACCCAAAGGAAACTTCAACTCAATGAGTTAGAAGAACTAAGAAATGATGCATATGATAATACCAAAATGTATAAACATAGGATGAAAGTGTTTCATGACAAGCACATTTTGCGCAAGTCTTTCACACCTGGACAAAAAGTTTTATTATACAACACTCGTCTGCATCTGTTTTTAGGCAAGTTACGTTCTTGATGGTCAGGCCCATTCTTGGTACATACTGTTTTCCCTCATGGAGCTATTGAAATAGAAAATACAGCAACCAAGAACATCTTCAAGGTCAATGGTCAGAGATTGAAACCATTTCTAGAGCCACTACAAACAGAGGTTGAGACCACTGACTTGGAAGACCCCGTCTATGTGGACTAAACTGGTTCACCTGTGTACATACATATGGATTAAAAGTCCATTCTCTTTCCCTTTCCCTTTTCTTTTTCTTTTTCTTTTTGTATAATTTTTATGTGTGCTAACCAAACTTTTTATCTTATCGTTTTATATCTTGCTGTTTGCTTTCAAAGCATTCATCCACTTCTGGTTTAGCACCATCCTTTCTGCATCTGGTAATCTTTTTCCTTTAAATCCACTCTGCATTGTTCTCCTGGTATGTTATTGTAAATCTGCTGATATGTTGAAACATTGATGACAATGTTAGATTTAGGTGTGGGGGAGTATTTTGCATATAGAGTTTTTAGTCTTTGAACTTTTTAGATTAAAAATAATAATAATTCAAAATATTTGTAAATATTTGCATAAAACCTCCAACTTGTAAAGATTTTAGAGTCACTAGCATGCTTCTAGCTATGTTTACATAGAGAGTCTGACCGAAATAATTGAACTTGGAAGAACTAGAGAACATAATCGGGTTTCTTAGTTGTTGGAGCGTTAAAGTTGGATTTAACCATGCCGGTGGGCGAATTATGTGCAGCAAAGATATTTGGTATTAGAGTTGTGATCACCTTTAGTAGAGACTACCCATTTTTACATCAAGCAAGGCACCGACCTTCATTTTTTTGTGACTTTCTAAAAAGTTCTTTTAGAGTGTGTGTCACTGAAAAGTGGGGGTACAAAAACCTCACCCAATAATTCGCTTAGCAATTTGTATGGACTAACTCCAATATACTTTTAAGAGAATCAACTAGACAGTCATACTCAATCTTAAACAAAAGTATATCAAAGAGTTATATATCTCAATTTCTCGATTCAATCCTTACTCAAGCAAATAGAAATCTGCGAGTCTAATTGAATACAATAGAAATTAACTTGAACGGTACCAAAGACCAATGTTCAAGTATCAATCAATTTCAATCAACAACCAAAGGTCGGATTTCCCAATTGATTGATTCAACGCATAACCTGTGATATTTCAATTATAAACAAAATATAATGCAGAAAAGAAATAACACAGACACCAGAAGTTTTGTTAACGAGGAAACCGCAAATGCAGAAAACCCCGGGACCTAGTCCAGATTGAACACACACTGTATTAAGCTGCTACAGACACCAGCCTACTACAAACTAACTTCGGTCTGGACTGTAGTTAAACCCCAATCAATCTTACACTGATCCAAGGTACAGTTGCGTTCCTTACGTCTCTGATCTTAGCAGGATACTACGCACTTGATTCCCTTAGATGATCTCACCAACAACTAAGAGTTGCTACGACCCAAAATCGAAGACTTTAATAAACAAATTTGTCTCACACAGAAAAGTCTACAAGAATAGATAAATCTGTCTCCCACAGAAATACCTACAAGTTTTGTTCCGTCTTTTGATAAATCAACCTGAACAGGAACCAATCTATAACCAAGGCTTATATTCCCGAAGAACAGCCTAGAATTATCAATCACCTCACAATAATCTAAATCGTATGATGGCGAAACTAGATATTGTGGAATCACAAACGATGAGACGAAGATGTTTGTGATTTCTTATATTTTTCCTATCGTAGAAATTAATCTCGAGTCAATTATTTCAATTGTACTCAATACGATAGAATCGGGTAAGATCAGATCACATAACTACAAAGAAAATAGTTGGGTCTGGCTTCACAATCCCAATGAAGTCTTCAAGTCGTTAACCTACAGGGTCTCGGTAGAAACCTAAGGTTAAAGGAGAATCGACTCTATCTTATACAACTAGTATCACACAGGAGGTGTGGGGATTACCTTTCCCAGTTGCTAGAGTTCTCCTTTATATAGTCTCCAAATCAGAGTTTACAATTTAAGTTACCTTGGTAACAAAGCATTCAATATTCACCGTTAGATGAAAACCTAATAAGATTCAAGCTAATATCTTTCAACCGTTAGATCGAACTTAGCTTGTTATACACACATGAAGTATACGTCATTTAGGTTTGTGTAACCGTACCTAAACGTATACAAGTCGTTGGTTCAACAGTAGTTAACCAAATGGTTAGCCATATGAGCACTTTCATATCAACCTTATTCATCTTCATCATAATTAGTTCAAATGACTCAAATGAACTAGTTCAAGAGTTGTTCAATTGCTTAGATCTCATAGAAGTATACAAGACACAATCGAAGCAAAATTGGTTTTGATTCACTCGAATCGATTCATGAACTTTATAGCCACGGTTTGCAAATATGCATTCCTTAGTTTATATAAATTTAAGTTCACGAATAAACCAATTTTAGAAAGTAACACACTTAGGTATGCGTACGGGTATGCGTACTTAAGTAACCGGATTTTAGTTTGATTTGGTTTTCAAACTCAGCAGAAATTCACGGACGTGAACTTTCCGCCAGTATGCGTACGGGTACGCGTACTTAGGTAATCGAAGGAGTTGGTTTTGATTTCCAAACTCAGCAGAAATTCACGGACGTGAACTTCCGCCAGTATGCGTACGGGTACGCATACTTACCTAGTCTTCATCAACCATTTTGTATACACACATGTATGCATACATTTGGTTCCCGGTTTTGGACTTATACACTAATGTGCGAACACACTATATATGCTTATATCCAAAGATGGTTACATATTCTAAACTCTTTATTTCACTCACTGAAACATTCTTAGAGGATGTTAAATAGAGGTTATTCACACACTATTTTTCATCAAAGCAATTTTCAAGATATTGAAATAATCATCATGACTTTCGTCACGAGTAAAGATAAACTTGGCCAAAGCGAAATCTTACCAACACATATTTCGAGAGCGAGATAAACTCTACCTGAAATAGAAAATGTGTATAATCGAAGTCTATATAGTAATACGACTTTTATCTCAAGATAGGATGTAGAGTAGATAGACTTTTTGAGTGATAGATAAGTTCAAGTCTCCACATACCTTTTAGTCGATGAAGTTCCACCAGTTCCTTGAGCAGTTCTTCGTCTTTGTATGATGAACGCCGTGGAGTCTAGAGCTCAGCTACACTTTCTATCTTAGTCCGAGACTTAGCTATAAATAGACTAGAAATCAAGACTTATAGTTTTGGCAACTAAACTTGACAACAAGCTTGAGATAGCAACGCTTGCGAGTTCGACCGAGCAGTGCTCTAACAATCTCCCCCTTTGTCAATTTTAGTGACAAAACTATTGATAGATGCATTTATGTGTCTATTTTCATCTCTATTGTGTATATTGTTAGTACCCATTTTTGTACTTATTTTTGTATTTTATCCCTTTGTAGGTGTTATTGGAAAGATAAGCTTTTGCGGCGAAATTGGCTCGAAAAGTTGTTAAAGACACCTGGAAGGACATTTGCTATTCAAACTCTCACTTTGGATAAGGGGTAACCCATTTCCAAGCAGCTACTAAACACAGACCGGTACTGGATAGGAGGACTCCACTTCTTCACGTTTTAAAGAGAGAAAAATTGGCGGGAAAAAATTGTTTCACGGAACAGATTTTAGGGTTGGAGTTTTGATCGATTTTTATGGAGATTAAAGGGATGAAATTGATTGGGTTTACTCCTTAGGACTACACAGGCCTGGTAAAGTCTTTGGATTGAACCCAAATTGGCTAGAGATCGAATTAGAGCAAAACAGAGAGATAAGTTTACACGGGTCTATGATGGATTATTTTTTGAATTTTAGGGAGTCTAAAGGCAAGATTTTCTTCCCAAAGCTTGATATCTATCTAAAGAAGAGTTTAGAATCAAAAGGAAAGCTCATATACGCGAGGAAATCCTAAAACAAGAAATTGCCGCAACTTTGCCGTGAAGAGAAAAGAAGAGATTTTGGAAGATTTTGGAGAGATTTAATCGGTCTTTTTGATATAAATAGGTGGGTTGGGTCATATAGAAGAGGTGTCGAAAGTAAGGGGAAGTTTAGAACACCACAGAGCCGAGAAATCAAAGTTGAAGAAAACCTGCTGCTGCTGAAGAACACAATGAACTTCGACCCACACCGAACAGTCGCAGAAGCGGTCTTATATTCAACTACAGAAAGCTGTTATCGTTTCTGACTGTAATCGCTTTAAACCTTCAATGACCATTACTTTCCTTACAAAAAGGCTTTCTGTAACTACAGCTCATCCTTTTTAATAAAAACACCTTTTTGATCAATGAAATCAACTTTTGAGCATATTTCTAATATGAGGAGCTAAACCCCAACACTGGGATGACGGAGGAAGACGAATATCATACTTGGGGTAATTTTATTAATTCTTTTTAAGACTTTTGCATTAATTTTAATTGAAATTATGATTTGAATTAATTGGTTGTCATTTAATTTGATGATGTATGCTTAGCTTAGGTGTTTTGATACATCATGCTTAGGATTTACAATCAATGTTTTGAGAATCTACCTTGGAAAAAATAGAGTCCATGTTTTTCTTGAGCTAAAATTGTCAAAGAATTAATAATTGAACCTTCTGTTTTGAATTCGGTGGAATCCTGAGTCCCAGTAACTCTCGCACCCTTTGTAATATTTTTGTATATATTTTTATTAAATTTAAAAACTCGAATCTTCACAAGTCCGAGAGTTTGAACTCATTTACTACAACAACTTTAAAATCACATCAACTATCAATACATATGGAATACAAAAAATAAACTTTTTAGCTTCTCTTCCACATGCATGATCTCCTTGGTTCTTCAACATTACTCAAAATCTTCGTCACTTCCAAGTACTCCAATGATTCCAAAGGTTGTAAGTTCAGCATCATCGTTGTTGAAAATCCGTATCCATAACAATGAGAAAACAAAAGATCTCAATCATTGTTACACAGTGTCATAATATTATTACACAACATCAAAGTTCAATTGTATCACAACTTTGACAACGATACTATGGTGATATGTATCACTCCCCCTTAGTCAATACTCCATCTCACATGAAAAACACTCCCCCTTACAGAGTGATCCGAAAACCATATGTATTTGTAGTGTGAACTACACATTAATTCTCCCCCTTTTTGTCAATAAAATTGGCAAAGGTACGAAAACTAGTGGGATCCTAATGAAATTTCCATAGAGACATTTCATGACCAAAAGACAACACATATCAACTTTTTAGATGCAATCATATAGCCGAAACTAAATGCATTCATCATGGAGTTTATAAAGATACAAGATAACCCCTATAATATTCCACAGCCGCACTCCCCACAAAGATTTGGCAATAAAGTACAAGTTCAAATAAGAACTCTCCCCCATATAATGTCATTCCCGAAAGAACAACAAGAGCGACCTTACTTTCACAAGAAAAGAAGGATTTCTTTGGACAAAACACTAAGAAACCTGACAGAAAAATCAACTTACTAAAACAAATGCAGAATTGAAGTAAACACTTACTGGAGTTCCAAACTAAATTGCCCAAAAGATCGTGATAAGCACAAGGGAAAGAGTTTTAGGAATAACTAATGAACCAAAACAAAACCAATAGACTGCCGTAAGTGTTGAAATGTAGCAGTGGCTAATGGTTTGGTAAGAATATCAGCCAATTGTTGTTCGGAAGGCACAAATTCCATATTTATGATACCATTTTCATAGAGATCTCGAATAAAATGGTACCTTATATCAATGTGCTTTGTTCTTGAGTGCTCAACGGGATTCTCAGTGATTCGAATCGCGCTGGAGTTATCACAAAAGATCTTCATTATTCCAGTATCAATTCCATAATCAGCCAACATTTGTTTCATCCAGAGAAGTTGAGTACAACATGAGCCGGCAGCAATATATTCTGCTTCACATGTGGACAGGGATTGTGAATTTTGTTTCTTGCTATGTCAAGCCACAAGATTCAGTCCTACGTAGTAGAAACCCCCTGATGTACTTTTTCTGTCTTCTACACATCCTGCCCAATCAGCATCTGAATAAGCAGAAAGATCAGTGTTAGTATCAAAAGTGTAAGATAGACCATACCCATCCGTGTGGTTCACATATCGTATGATCCGTTTTGCAGCTGCAAGATGAGATTCCTTTGGGTTAGCCTGAAATCTAGCACAACAACCAACACTAAAAGAAATATCAGGTCTAGTAGCTGTAAGATATAAAAGGCTACCAATAATAGATCGATACATTTTTTGATCCACATTTACTCCTTTCTCATCTCTGTGTAGTTTACCAGTGGTGGGCATAGGTGTCAATTTTGGAGTTGACTTATCCAGACCGAACCTCCATCCTTATGTTGCTGAATTTGTAATCCTAAGAAGAATTTTAATTCACCAACATTGCTCATTTCAAATTCTTTACCAAGAGAGACTTGGAAATCTCTTACAAGTTTCTCAAAAGTTGAACCATAGATGATATCATCTACATAGACTTAAGCAATGACAACATCTTTCCCACTCCATTTGTAAACAAGGTTTTATCAGCTCCGCCTCTCGAAAAACCTTTCCTAATAAGAGAAGTAATAAGTTTTTCGAACCAGGCACGAGGTGCTTGTTTTAACCCATATAATGCCTTTTTAAGTTTAAGGACATGATCTGGGAAATCAAGGTTTTCAAAACCCTTAGGTTGAGCGACATAGACCTCTTCCTTTAAGTTCCCGTTTAGGAACGCGGATTTTATGTCCATTTGAAACAGCTTAACCTTAAGAAAATAAGCATGAGCTAATAACAACCGAATGGACTCAAGATGTGCCACATGAGCAAAGATTTCGTCAAAGTCGATACCTTCAATTTGTGAATACCCTTGAGCGACAAGTCTGGCTTTATTTCTGACAATTGTGCCAAATTCATCAGACTTATTCTTGAATATCCATTTGGTGCCGACAATATTGATATTGGAGGGACAAGGTACCAGTTCCCATAGGTCTTGTCATTGAAATTGATTTAACTCTTCATGCATTGCATTCACCCAAAATGGATCGTTAAGAGCTTCATTAATATTTCTCAGTTCTACTTGTGAAAGATAACAACCAAAATTGCAAATATTTTTAAGTTGTCCTCTTGTCTTAGTAGTAGAATATCGACCTCCAATGATACTGTGGGATCATGATTCCTTTGAACCCAGAGGTGTCGAGGAGGGACACGCTCTTGTTCACTAGGAGTAGCCTGATCAGTGCTCTTCTCCTCGTCGCTAAGAATATCGGGATCAGTAACAGTTAGGATGACTTCAACTGATTCTAGATTTTCTTTGAATTTCTCAATTATCTCAGTTAGAGGCAATTCAGCAGGAGGATTATCATGATGGAAATTACTAATATCATCGATAATAACATTAGCAGACTCCATCATGACTTGGGTTTTGAGATTAAATACTCGAAAACCACGACTATCAGAGGCATAGCCAAGAAAGATACCTTCATAACTTTTAGTATCAAATTTCCCTCTCTGTTCTCGATCTTTTAGAATGTAGCACTTACTTACGAACACTCTGAGATAGTGTAAGTTGGGTTTTCTACCGTACCACAACTCATAAGGAGTGTTTAGGGTTTTAGACCGTTGGTAGACACGGTTGATCAAATAACATGTTGTGAAGACAGCTTCTCCCCAAAACCTTAACGGTAAGTTTTTGTTGTGGAGCATTACCCTGGACATTTCCTGAATGTTCCTATTTTTTCTTTCTGCAACTCTATTAGCTTGAGGAGTGATAGATGGTGAGTATTGTTGAATAATCCCCAGTTTGTCACAAAATTCAAACACCTTAGTGTCCTTGAATTCAGTTCCACGGTCGCTTCTAATTTTCTTTAGTTTGCGACCTTGTTTGTTCTGGATTCTCTTAACAATAATCTTGAATTCATCAAGGGTTTCATTCTTATGAGATATAAATGCAATCCAAGTGAATATGGTGTAATCATCTACCATAACTAAAGCATACTTCTTACCAGCAACTGTGGGTTGTTGAATAGGTCCGAAGAGATCCATATGAATTAAATCAAGTGGAGCTTTAGTGAGAATATCTCGAGACGATTTATAGTGAACTTTCGTTTGTTTACCCTTTTGATAGGTACCACATTCACCATCAATCTTTGCATTGATTTTGGGAACGCCTCTAACAAGTTCTTTATTAATGATCTTAGTTAGAAGACGATAATTGATGTGACCAAAACGCTCATGCCAAAGATGTGTAGATTCCACCTTAGTCAAATTGCAACAGTTACTGAACTGAGTATCCAGAAGATAACAGTTGTTTTTACCACGAGTTCCCTAAAAAATTACTTTCCCAGTTTTGTCTACAATGTCACATCCATTTGCATTGAAGTTAACTCTATGGCCTTTGTTACAGATTTGACTAATAGAAAGAAGGTTTGCAGTCATACCTTTTACGTATACTACATCATGGATTTCAGGTACGCCGGGAAGTTTGATCGTCCCCTTCTTGCTTATGTAACAGCAACTCCCATCTCCAAATGTCACGGGACCTCCTTCATAGTCGTTTGAAGACACAAAACACGTGAGATCACCTGTCATATGTCGGCTACAACCACCATCAAGAAACCATTGAAAGGGCGATGTTGATTTTAAAGCAAAATCTCCCATACTAACACTACTATCCTGTTTAGGATTTCTTGTTAGTTTTGTATATCCTTTGAGACAAGCAAACAGTTGTTCATCTTTCTTATGAAGATTACTTGCAACTTTTATGCTTTTCCGGAAGGACATACACGTATGTTGAAAGTGATTGTAAGAGTCACAGAACATACATTGACCAACATCTTTAATCTCGCTTGAGTAGTTCTGAGTCCTATCAGGTTTCACAAAGCCTAGACTTTGCTTATCATCTGACTTGTGACCATTCTTCAGAGAAGAAAAATAAACAGAGTTATTCAAATCCATTGAAGGAATTTTGACAGATTTCAAATCCTTAAATAGTGCAATTTCTGCAACTAGATCAGAGTTGATCCGGATTTGTTCATCAACCTTTTTCTGGAGAATAACTAGTTTTTCAGAACTTTCTCTACGATCAGATTTTATTCCTGGTGAAGTGTTTATAAAGACTTTGCAGTCCATAGAGTCAGATCGTTACAAACACAGAATTATAAGGTCTTAAACGTGTTTTACTTCTCTGATACCAATTGAAAAAGTGGGGGTACAACAACCTCACCCAATAATTCGCTTATCAATCTGTATGAACTAACTCCAATATACTTTTAAGAGAATCAACTAGACAGTCAGACTCAATCTTAATCAAAAGTATATCAAAGAGTTATATCTCAATTTCTCGATTCAACCCTTACTCAAGCAAATAGAAATCTGCGAGTCTAATTGAATACAAGAGAAATTAACTTGAACGGTACCAAAGACCAATGTTCAAGTATCAATCAATTTCAATCAATAACCAAAGGTCGGATTTCCCAATTGATTGATTCAACGCACAACTTGTGATATTTCAATTATATAAAAAAAATATAATGCGGAAAATAAATTACACATACACCAGAAGTTTTGTAAACGAGGAAACCGTAAATGCAGAAAAACCCCGGGACCTAGTCCAGATTGAACACACACTGTATTAAGCCGATACAGACACTAGCCTACTACAAACTAACTTCGGTCTGGACTGTAGTTGAACCCCAATCAATCTCACACTGATCCAAGGTACAGTTGCGCTCTTTACGTCTCTGATCTTAGCAGGATACTACGCACTTGATTCCCTTAGCTGATCTCACCCACAACTAAGAGTTGCTACGACCCAAAATCGAACACTTTAATAAACAAATCTGTCTCACACAGAAAAGTCTACAAGAATAGATAAATCTGTCTCCCACAGAAATACCTACAAGTTTTGTTCCATATTTTGATAAATCAAGGTGAACAGGAACCAATCGATAACGCAGACTTATATTCCCGAAGAACAGCCTAGAATTATCAATCACCTCACAATAATCTAAATCGTATGATGGCGAAACTAGATATTGTGGAATCACAAACGATGAGACGAAGATGTTTGCGATTTCATATATTTTTCCTATCGGAGAAATTAATCTCGAGTCAATTATTTCAATTGTACTCAATACGATAGAATCGGGTAAGATCAGATCACGCAACTACAAAGAAAATAGTTGGGTCTGGCTTCACAATCCCAATGAAGTCTTCAAGTCGTTAACCTACAGGGTCTCGGTAGAAACCTAAGTTTAAAGGAGAATCGACTCTATCTTATACAACTAGTATCACACAGGAGGTATGGGGATTACCTTTCCCAGTTGCTAGAGTTCTCCTTTATATAGTCTCCAAATCAGAGTTTACAATTTAAGTTACCTTGGTAACAAAGCATTCAATATTCACCATTAGATAAAAACCTAATAAGATTCAAGCTAATATCTTTCAACCGTTAGATCGAACTTAGCTTGTTATACACACATGAAGTATACGTCATTTAAGTTTGTGTAACCTTACCTAAACGTATACAAGTCGTTGGTTCAACAGTAGTTAACCAAATGGTTAGCCATATGAGAACTTTCATATCAACCTTATTCATCTTCATCATAATTAGTTCAAATGACTCAAATGAACAAGTTCAAGAGTTGTTCAATTGCTTAGATCTCATAGAAGTATACAAGACACAATCGAAGCAAAATTGGTTTTGATTCACTCGAATCGATTCGTGAAATTTATAGCCACGGTTTGCAAATATGCATTCCTTAGTTTATATAAATTTAAGTTCACGAATAAACCAATTTTAGAAAGTAACACACTTAAGTATGCATACGGGTATGCGTACTTAAGTAACCGTATTTGAGTTTGATTTGGTTTTCAAACTCAGCAGAAATTCACGGACGTGAACTTTCCGCCAGTATGCGTACGGGTATGCGTACTTAGGTAATCGAATGAGTTGGTTTTGATTTCCAAACTCAGTAGAAATTCACGGACGTGAACTTCCGCCAGTATGCGTACGGGTACGCATACTTACCTAGTCTCCATCAACCATTTTGTATACACACAAGTATGCATACATTTGGTTCCCGGTTTTGGACTTATACACTAATGTGCTAAAACACTATATATGCTTATATCCAAAGATGGTTACATATTCTAAACTCTTTATTTCACTCACTGAAACATTCTTAGAAGATGTTAAATAGAGGTTATTCACACACTATTTTTCATCAAAGCAATTTTCAAGATATTGAAATAATCATCATGACTTTCGTCACGAGTAAAGATAAACTTGGCCAAAGCGAAATCTTACCAACACATATTTCGAGAGCGAGATAAACTCTACTTGAAATAGCAAATGTGTATAATCGAAGTCTATATAGTAATACGACTTTTGTCTCAAGATAGGAGATAGAGTAGATAGCCTTTTTAGTGATAGATAAGTTCAAGTCTCCACATACCTTTTAGTCGATGAAGTTCCACCAGTTCCTTGAGCAGTTCTTTGTCTTTGTATGATGAACGCCGTGGAGTCTAGAGCTCAACTACACTTTCTATCCTAGTCCGAGACTTAGCTATAAGTAGACTAGAAATCAAGACTTATAGTTTTGGCAACTAAACTTGACAACAAGCTTGAGATAGCAACGCTTGCGAGTTCGACCGAGCAGTGCTCTAACAGTCACCGTACGTCAATTCCGGGTAGGAATGGTGAGCTACCCAACTTCTTACCACTTTCAGCATAATTTTTGATATCTTGAGTGCTAATTTCGTCAATCATGAGGATGTCGTCTAAAGATAAAAAATCCTTCTTGTAGTTTGATTTGCAGTTGGCACCACTCTCTCCCTCTCTCTCGACAACATCAACAGATCTATAGAAACACATCCTCATCAACGAGCTGAGCAACGCCAAATTATATGAAGAAAGATTGAAATAGTCTGAGGTTTACATGCAACAATACAAGGAAGAGCAACAATTCATATCCAAAGTAAAGATACAATACAAAGAGCAGAATTCGTTATACAAGATTGAAGACTTATCTTACAAGAGCAAAGAAAATCAAAGAAGATGAGAATTAGTGAAGTTTATGAAATCAAGACAATATAAGTTGTGAAGAATTGAGTGATAAAGTCCTTCATCCATGGATTTAGTAGTTTCATTATTTATTTTGTCATTTGTGTTACAAAACAAATAAAAAAAATAAAATAATTAAAGTTTGTTTTTAGTTTGTTTGTATTTATTTAATAACACCATGGTAAAGAAGAAGAATTTAAAAGGAAATTTCAAGCAACAAGGAAATTAAAGAGAAGAATCGGAAATTATCAAGGTTCTACGAAGTTCAGAAGTTCATCATCAACAGTTGAAGACCGGAGACTGAAGACGAAGACGTTTCTATGGATGCTGTGAGAGTGGTGTTGATTGCCGATCGGATGTGAAGGTAAGTGAGTACTCCCATACTTGCATAATGATTGATTTCCTTTCTTAGAGATCACCAGAAAAAGATTCTTATTCCCACAATTTTGTGGAGTTTCCAGAAATTATTTCGGAAGGTTCTCCTTCCCACCATTCAATGTGTGCAGGATTTCTCACTTGATTCTTGCCTGCACATATGAGAGACTAAAAAAGCGGTCTTTTTGAGTGCAATTATCATAAAACCCTATTGGTGGGGCATAAGTCGAGGCTTGTGATCACTCTCGAACCCGAATTCTTTCATATGGTATGGTTATTTCTCGCTCAACTCTTAAGAATGAGAATGCGTTCTTTGGTATTTCTAACTTCTTATTACTAGCATGCAGAAACTGCATGTCCTTATAGATCCTTGGATGCTTGGGACTCGGATACACTCTGAAGTTGGAGAAGGTTTTGTGGGTACACCCAGTGGCGAATCCAGAACAAAAGTTCAATAGGGGCACAATTTCTTTTAGAAAATCAAAAAAACTAATAATACAATTCGAAAAACGATATTAATTCACCGTCATAATAAACCCATTTTCATTGGTAAAACGATCAGAAATTAACTAATCGATGAAGGAAAAAAAAAGACTGGAGAATAAAAATAAAAAATTGAGTAACATCGGAGTAAGATACCTTACTTGAAAATGGAATCAATGTAGTTGGAAACTGAATAGTCTTCAGCTTTTCATATGAAGCACATATAAGTAATCCTTAGTTTTAGGATAATTTCGATACGGTAAAATAGGGATTTCCATTTGTATACGGTAAAATAGGGATTATATATATAAGTACTCTTTATTTTTAGGGTAATTTCGTATTTCGTTGAATTGAATATGGAAATAAGGTTGGCAATAGTTTGGAAAGTATCATCTTATACGGGTGATTAACGTAAATATCGTGGGGGCATCGAGTATTTTTAAACGAAAATTGCATAAGAATTTTTCGCCCCTGGGTACACCTCTGGTAAACCCTCACGATACTACAACTCGTCCACTAGGGACACCTAGGGGTTCAAAGGCTTATTGCATAAATGCAATCGAGAGACCAACGATAGTGGTATAGTTAGGATTTCCTTAGTTTTGTTTCACTTGAGGACAAGTAAAATTTAGGTTTGGGGGTATTTGATGAGTGCCAAATATTGCATATTTTTATACCTTTTTATTGGCATTTAACTCATCATTTGCGCTTGAAAATCATATATTATCCCAAATTCTGTATTTTTATTGTTTTCAAGAATAAATACTTTTACTAATTTACTTTGTGTTTTTGGGTACTAAATAAAGCTTAGATGAATAGAGAAGCCAAAAGAGCAGAGAATTGGTGACAACAGAAGAGAGACAACAAAGCTCCCGCTAGAAGGCAGTGAAGAATATTTTTTGCACCTCATTCGCAAGTGAAGAATGTTGTTTGCAAGACCCAAAACTAGGTGTGGGCTTGAGATATTAGCTTTGAAGAAGATTTTGGGCCTAGAAGAAGATCTTCCAAGAGATAAAACCCAAGATCCAAGACCCAAACCCGTTTCCATCCTGAACCGTCAGATTCGATATAGCTACTGAGCATCCAAGGGCATCTCCACCCGAGACATCAACAATTGAAGTATCCACCCAACACCCTAGCCTTCTAATTCTTCTCCTACTCAAGAAGAAACCAAACACACCTTCATGTCGTTTTCATCTTCTCTCCAGCCTCTGCAAAAACTCTCAGTTCACCTCCCTCCATCACTTCCATCCCCGACCATCTCTGAGCAGAGCCACCCTCTCAGCTAGCCATCAATCAAACTCCTAGTCTCTATCTATCTCCATTGTAGCTTCATCTCCAAAACGGTAACCCTAGAAGCTAGGGTTGAGAGTAACAAGACTAGGGTTATCTTCACAGTCGGAAAACATCAAATCAAGGAGCTTTAAAGTTGAATTGTAGAAGGGGTTTGTCGGAAAACACGCTTTGAGTGAGTGGGTATTCTCTAATTATCAACTTTCAAGGATTGGGAATAAAATTGAGTATAAATAGGGTTCACTGTGATTTTTGAAAGGAAGGGACTAGCTGGATCAATTAGTTTTCATAATACATTTTTTTTAATCATCTTCATCACATTCTAAGTTACTTTACTAGGGTTTAGATGAATCCCTAGCCTGTTATTGTGTTATTCATACCATTTATGTTATTCTGAATGCTCAAACTGTTTATGATAGAATTAATCTTAGTATGTCAACATTTTACTCTCACAGTGTATGCCATGTATCCATTGTAGTTAGACTTTTATTATGTTGATTATACTGCAACTCATGTTAAACCAGACTGTTATTGATCCTTAGATTAGTTGTGCTTTAACTAGACAGTTAATGCTTTGGAGAGATACATTAGTTTCGATTAAACTATCCATTGGACAAACACCTTAGATACAAGGTAAACTTGAATCTGTTATAAGGACAAGAATAGTGCTATCAGTTGAATACATAGTGTAGGTTAGTGGTGGATTTGATAATCCTAGTACCCTCATTCTCAGTGTCAACATCTTTGTTATTGCATCTTTACTTTGTTGTTATAATCTCTACCAACATCTAGTCGTATCGACAAAACAAAACTCTTTGGTTACTCTTGTTTGAATCAGTTGTAGTAAGACTTTGGAATCAACTTTACACACACCTTGTCCCTGAGGATCGACCTGTATTTGCACCTTACACAATTGGCATTGTGCACTTGCAGTTATTGTAGGTACTGTTTGCATACCTACCACAAGACACTCAAAGTTTTTCTCTCTTACTAAGTTCAAGATCAAAAATATTTAGCTTTCCAACAAGAGTATTCCTGGAAAGTGTTTCAAGGTTATTTCCCTCAATGATGACATATTTCTTAGAATCGTATCTAGCTGGCAACGATCTGTGAATTTTCATCACAATGTCCTTTTCAGGAATAGTCTTACCCAATGCAAAAGATGCATTAACAATTTCAGACACTTTGTGATTAAACTCATCAAATGAATCTTCATCAGCCATACGAAGGTTTTCCCAATCAGAATTTAGGTTTTGAAGCCTAGCTTCCTTTTCAGAGATATTCCCTTCAAATACGGTTTGTAAGATATCCCAAGCATCTTTAGACCGAGTGCATGTAGTTACATGGTGCTGAAGATCTGGGGTAATGGCATGGATGATAGCATTTAATCCTTCAAAAAATTTCTTTGCAGCAAGAATCTCAAGATCATCATACTCACCAATATCCTTTGTAACAGTTACACCGTTTATTGTAACCATTGGAGGATCATAACCATTAACAACACGAGCCCAGGATTGAAAATCTCGCGCTTGTAGAAAGGCACGCATAACAATTTTCCACCATAAGTAATTCGAGCCATCAAAGACTGGCAGTACGTTTATGGAGATAACACTTCTGTCCATAGATTCAGATTGCTACAAACACAGACTTATGGGGTCTTAGCGTGTTTGCCTTCTCTGGTACCAATTGAAAAAACGGGGGTATAACCAAGGTAGTTAATATCGCGTATCGGTATCGTATCGGTCGGGTCCTATACACCTATACAAATGATAATATATGTTTTTACAGGCGATACATCATTTAATATAGAATTTCAAATAATTATAAAACCATAGTAAAAAATAATAAGAGTCATACACATATCTCAAATTTCCAAAATACAAGGTGGTTTATTAGAGCTTCTTCAATGGTCAATGTGTGTGTTTCCTATGTAACAACACAAATAAGACATCCTCAATCTATTTTTCCTTAAAATTAGGGAGAGAAAAAAAATTCATCTCCAACAGTATTGCATGTAACATCTCCTTTTAATTAGTATAGATTTTATTTTCCATAATTAAGATTTTATTAGAGATAAAAATAGTTAGTTAATATATTAAAGTCAATTCAATTAAGTAAAAGCTGACTAGAATGGTAGACAATGTCAAGGGGAATGTCTAAAAATAGACATTCACCTTGACAATGTCTACCCAAAGTCATCTATACATTGGTTTAAGACATCAGGGTTGGAGAATGAGTTTAGAAAAAATGGATGTGTATCCTAGGTGGATTTTTACATTTATCTCCATACACATGCCATTGTAGAAGCTTTTAGCCAACGTTGTGATTGTTGTCCCATTATGCCAGTAAATATTTTTTGTTAACCTTCATATTTATCTTTTATATTTCTCTGCCTTGCAATAGAAATATGGTTTCCATCTTATATCCTACCATATAGTCATTGATTTTATATTATAAATATATTAGGGATTTTTACCTTCTCCAATTGACATTGTACTTGTCTGTAAAGACTAGATGCATGTTGATGAAAAATTTATTCACGAAACCGATATTATCGGTGTACAAGTAAAACCGATATATCGGTCTGTACCGGCCTGTACAACCGATAATATCATTTCGTCTTTGTATCGCCGATATTTTCGATATCGTATAGGTATTTTCCGATATCCGATAAAAAACTGATATTGACTACCTTGGGTGTAACAACCACACCCAATAATTAGATCGGAAATCTGTATGGACTAAACTCCAGTTCAATTCCGAGAGCACCAACTTAAAAGTGAGACTCAATCAAGAAATATATCAAAGAGCTTTTTATCTCTATTTCTCAACACAATCAGCAAATCGAACAGATAGAAATCCGTGAGCCTGATTGATATGAGAAATAACTTGGACGGTACCAAAGACCAATGCCCAAGTTTCAATCAAGTTTTATCCAACAATCAAGGTCGGATTTATCAATTAATTGAATTACACATAACCTGTGATATTTCAACTATATAAACAAATATAACGCGGAAAAGAAATAACACAGACATCATAAATTTTGTTAACGAGGAAACCGCAAATGCAGAAAAAACCCAGGACCTAGTCCATCATTGAACACCACACTGTATTAAGCCGCTACAGACACTAGCCTACTACAAGTTAACTTCGGACTGGAATGTAGTTGAGCCCTAACCAAGTCTCACACCGATTAAGGTACAGTCGCGTTCCTTACACCTTTAGAACAACGCCGGATTCTGCGCACTTGATTCCCTTAGCTGATCTTACCCACAACTAAGAGTTGCTACGACCCAAAGTCGAAGACTTATATACAAATTTGTCTCCCACAGATATGTCTATCTTTATTCGGTTTTTGTTCCGTCTTTTGGTACAAAGATCAAGGTGAACAGGAACCAATTGATAATCCGGTCTTATACTCCCGAAGAGCAGCCTAGAAATATCAATCACCTCACAATAACCTAACTGATTAACATAAGAAGTTATTGCGGAATCACAAGAGTCTGAGACGAAGAACTTTTGTGATTACTTTTTATATCTTACCAATCGTAGATAAATCTCGAGTGAATCTTAGAGAAGATAAAACTCAATATGATAAAACAAGTAAGATCAAAATACGCAACTACAGAGAAAATAGTTGGATCTGGCTTCACGAATCCCAAATGAAGTCTTCAAGTCGTTAACCTAATAATGGTTTTGGAAAAACCTAGGTTAAAGGAGAATCGACTCTAGTTTGCAACTAGGATACAGGAAAGTTTCGGGATCAGGTTTTCCAGTTGCTAGAGTTCTCCCTTATATAGCCTTTCAAATCAGGGTTGCTTACAATCATAGCTAAGATAGCTTAGTAACAAAGCATTCAATATTCACCGTTAGATGGACTCCTGATTTAAGATTCAAGCTAAGTCTGCTTAGAAATTAAGCAATCAATCTCCAACGTTAGATGGTATTAGCTTGTTACACACAATTTAGATATGGGTAACCGTACCTAAACGTGTATATTGAGTTGGCTCAATAACAGTTAACTAAAGTTAACCATATGAACACTTTTGTGTTAACCATATCCATCTAACACTTCTAGATCAAATATGGCGATCAATCAATCATGAAAGATAATCAAATAAATCTAATTGTGTTTCAAATAGATTTGTTCAATTGTTCACGATCTTATAGAAATATATATGAACAAATTGAAACAAAATTGGATTGATTCGTAATTGTACAAAGTACTTATACGAGAATCAATTCATGAACATTAAGCCACGGTTCGAAAAGTTAATTTGCATTCCTTAAATCATAAATGTTTTAGTTCATAAGTATGAGAATCATACATAACCGATTTTGGAACTTAACTACTGAGTTCGCAAACTAGGTACGCGAACAACAGCTCCGGACCTTGGCCTAGTCAAGCCGTTCGCAATCCCAGTTCGCGAACAACCGTTCCGGACCCAACTCAGGTAAACCCGTTCGCATACTAGGTACGCAAACAAGAGTTTCGGACCTTCTCAGGTAAATCCGTTCGCATACTAGGTACGCAAACAAGAGTTTCAGACCTGAATCATCACAATACAGTTCGCACACTAGGTATGCACACTGTGTTATATCCAGACATTGGTAATTATTCTAAACTCTCATTTCAATCATTGAAACATCCTTAGAAGACGACAATGGTAATCTCACACATACCATTAGCTTCAAGTAATTTTCAAGTGATCGAATGATCAATACGAAACTTCTCAAGTTAACATCAAATGATTGTCTCACACAAATCATGTAAGATGTTGCAAGGTAATTTTCACATGTTCATCTTTTGACTTAATATATAGTTTCCAACAAATAAATTATCTCCAACTAAACTCGTCAAGAATATGATGAACATGGCTAAAGCAAAAAGCTTCCAACACATATTTCGAAAAATAGATAAGCGAGATAAACTCAGCTCAAAATATAAAATGTGTATAATGTAAAAGTTTATATAGCTATACGACTTAGTCTCATTAGAAGATAGAATAAAATAGACTTCTGAGTGATAGATAAGTTTTAGTCTCCACATACCTTTTGTTGATGAAGTTCCTCCAAGCTCCTCAGTAGATCTTCGTCTTCAATTGGTGAACGCCATGAAGTCTAAAGCTCAACTACACATTCTATCCTAATCCGAGACATAGCTATAAGTAGACTAGAAATCAAGTATATAGTTTTGATCAACTAAACTTGACAAACAAGCTTGAGATAGAAACGCTTGCGAGTTCGACCGAACAGTGTTATATATAAATGTATCAGGATGTTGGGTGAGGTAAACAACACATTCTTAACTTTAGTTCCAAAGTTGATAATCCTTCTTCGATTTATGATTTTCGTCTTATTGCTTGCTGCAATGTTATATATAAATATATCACAAATTTTTAGCTATAAGAATGAAGAGTGTTTTGAAGGACTTAGTTAGATCGAACCAATCTGCTTTCATTTCGAGTAGATCCTATTCAATATAACATTTTGCTAGCTCATGAAATTGTGCGTAACTATTATAGGAATAATGAACAACCTAGATGTTCTTTAAAGATTGACCTTAGGAAAGCTTACGATACTGTTAGCTGAGAGGCTATTATATTATGTTTGCGTAAAATGGCTTTTCCTGTGGTATTTATTCATTCGGTTTATTTGTACATATCCTCGGCTAAGTTCTCTATCCTAGTGAATGGCTCTCCATATGGTTACTTTCCAACGAGCAGGGGTCTACAGTAAGGGCACCCGTTATCTCCTTACCTGTTTGTATTGGTTATGGAAATTCTGAGTGTCTCTTTAAAGAACCAAGTGGATAGTGGCAAATATAGTTTTCATCCTAGATGTCGTTTTACAAAGCTTACTCACTTGTGTTTTGCGGACGATATCTTGGTGTTTTTCAAGGGATCGCTTGCTGCAGCTGCAGCTGAATCTGTAAATTGTGCTTTATATACATTTAGTAAAATTTATGGTCTTGAAAGAAATAGTCAGAAAACTGAGCTTTATTCCTCTTCTGTTGAGTGTTTTGAACCTGCTCTTATAATGAAATGCTTGGATTGTTCTGCTGGTGATTTGCCGGTCCGTTACCTGGGGGTACCCTTGTTGTCCACTAAGCTATCTTATAATGATTGTCTCCTGATTCTTTCTAAAGTTACTAAAAGGGCTCAGTCATGGAGATCTAAGAATCTTACTTATGCCGGTAGACTATTATTGATTAAAGTTGTTCATAATGGGATGATATTCTTCTAGATTTCTTATTTTGTTTTGCCGAAGAGGGTGGTGAAGGAACTGAATTCCATTTTCAAAAGTTTTTTATGGGCTGGTGCTGGTCTTGAGAAGAAGTCTTGTCATGTGAAGTGGGAAATTGTTTGTCAGCCTGTTAAGGAAGGTGTACTGGGATTTCGAAGCATTAGTCTTACAAATGTTGCTTCCAATTTAAGGCATGTATGGGATTCGGTTAGTGGTAAAGTGACAATATGGACTGACTGGGTTTCTCTTAATCTTATCAAGCAAAGAGATTTTTGGAGTCTTTCCATTCCCCAAGATGCCTCTTGGTGTTAGAGAAGAATAATGGAACAACGGGATGTAGCTTGGAAGTTTCTTCTTCATATTATTGGAGATGGTAAGAGTACCAACTGATTTCTGATCTATGGCATCCTCTTGGCAGGTTGGTGGACTGGATCAGCAGTGACGTTATGGAGGAATTATTCCCTGATGCTAACAGTAAAGTTGGTGATTTTTTAGATGAGAATGGGTGGTTTCTGCCTGAATCTGTGGATGAAGAGCACCTAGTTTTTTTTTATCAACTTAAAGAGGTGGAGTTTGATATGAGTGAATCTGATGTTGTTGTTTGGCAACCTAGTCCGTCTGCTGAATTTTCATTGAAGCATTCTTATATTTCCTTGGCGGGTTCGGGTGAGCTAGTTTTCTGGCATATCCTTGTTTAGTTCAATTCCCATGTTCCTCGTCATTTTTTTTATTGCTTGATGAGGTTTTCATGGTAGGTTAAAAACGAAAGATAAGATGGTTAAGTGGGGTTTGCTCCAATCTGCTACTTGTCTTTTATGTGAGAATGACAATGAGTCTGTTGAGTATATCTTTCATGGCTGTAACTTTTCAATTGGTATTTGGTCTGGGCTCATTTTGAAAATGGGTTATATTAGAGAAATTTGCAGCTCTTGGTTTGAGGAGGTTCTGTTAAAGCTTTTGCTGGTCAGGGTATGGTGGCTAGGATAAAGAAGCTCATCATGAATTGTTTCATGTATCATATATGGAAGGAGAGGAATTCTAGGATCTTTACCAGCAAGTACAATTCAGCTGATCAAGTGGGGTATATGGAGGATGTGAGGATTAAGGTTATGTCCATGGATTGCTCTGTTAAGGACTCTCCCTCTGCTAGAGGTTTTGTAGAAAGATGGGGCCTTATGTGTTCTTTTTGTCAGAAGCACGGGAGGTTCTGTTCATGGGTTAGCTCTTGACCTCGATGAGATCATGATCAACACAGATGAGTCTAGAGGGGAGAAGTCTGGTAGGTGGGGAATTATGAGAATTAATTCAGGGGATGTAGTTGCACATTAGGGAGGTGAACCTTCTAGTATTGTTGATGTGCATGAACTACAAGGTGTTGAACTGGGTCTGAATCTTGCTAAGGTGAGGAATTATAGGAAAGTTCATTTAGCAATCAATTCAAAGACTATATACAATCTGTTAAAGAACAAGAATAAGAAGCCCCTTGGAGATTATTGCAGGTCTGGAGACGTGTTATGTAATTGTGTAATCATTTTGATGTCGTGAGAATTTCTCTTGTTTTCTGGGAGACTAACAAGGTTGTTGACTTATTAGCTGGTTATCACCCTCCCATTAAATGAGTGGATATGAGTGTTGAGGAATGTTAGCCTGAATTACGCTTAAACTTACGGGGGATAAGGAAGGTAATTTGTACCCGAGGGAGTAGTTTTGTAGTCTAATTCTTTTTTCTTTTCTTGTTTTTGTTTTGTTTTTTTGGGTCCTTTTAAGTTGGGCGTTCCTTTATATACCCCTAGAAATACTAACCATACCCCCATTAGTTAGTTATGTTAGTTATAATTTAATTAACTTGAAAATCCTTGAATTATTGGAATTTTTTTATATGGATACCCCCATCTGTATTAATCACAAAATCACTTTTCGCGATATTTTTTTTGTATTTCGTTGCCAAGACTTGCATCCCCTTGAAAGAACCAACTCACAGAAGAGGGAAGCTATTGTTCTTCTGATCAAAGTAGTTTTGTGATTCGATTCAAGTTTGGCATATACAATAAAACTTCAATAAATTAATAATGTGGGGACTGTCAAATTTTATAAATTTAGCGAAGTATTAATATATCAATAAATTAATAATTTATTAAATTATCAAAACATTCTAAGTTTAAGTTTCAAAAATAAAAGAAAATAAAGTATTTAAGTTAAACTTAAAGATTTCCCATAACAACAAATATATTGAAGGTTATAAAACGGGAAAATTAAGTCCATAAAAAATCAATGTCCTTGAGGCAATTAATATTGCAGTTTCGTCATGGATAACAGATGTTCAACAAAAGTTAATTGCAAATTGTTTCCAAACACTGTAAACTTCGGTCACAAGAAAATAAAGATGTTCCAGTCATTGAAGATGAAGGTATTAGTGAACTTGGATTGATAATCAAGGAGTTGAATTACCGTAATCAAATAAATGTCGACATTTTGCTAGACTATACAGGTGAAAATGATAACAGTACGGAAATTTGGACAGATGAAGAAATTATTATGAGTGTTATATCAAATCCCCAAGAAAATGAACTAGATGATGATAGTTGCGTTGTAGAGCCAGTTTCTCGTAAAAAAAGAAATCTTATCAATAGTAAAGCTAAATAATTTTCTCCTACAATTTGAAAAAGGCATTCCTGAACTCCTCAAGGGACTACAAAATATGATAGATAAAGTCCAATGTTGCATAAATGTGAACAAGAAACAACCAACTTTGGAATCTTATTTTAGTCACCGTAATGTAGTGCTATTATAATGATTATTAATTTATATTTCAGCTGGGCTCTATTGGACACTTAAATTTTTTATTATCTTATAAATTTAGCGAGGTTATTAATTTAATACACTGGCCCAAGTCAGGACCGACAAAAATATTATTTTAGCGAAGTTATTAATTTATCGCGGATTAATTTATCGAAGTTATACTGTATACTTGGTTAGAAGAATAAAGATTATTCTATTGGTTTAAACTTCGTCCACCATCAACGCACCTATGGAAACACTTAGAGATTGAGTAGCTCTATTGGTTACGCATTGCCGCCTAAATATTCATTTTGTTCATACTTATATGATTAGTAATTTGACTCTCAAACCTTATGTCGTTGCTACAATTTTTCCTGAATCTTTAATGATCTGTTCGCAAAAAAAAGCCCTAAATACAAGTCAGTTGAAAAGCAATCATTTCTGAAAATCAATCCAAGTCGAAACTTAGGGTTTCTTTAGCAATCTAAATTGAAAAGCAATTTTGATTATAACGATAATTGATTTGGGGATCGTTTTGTTGTTATTTTCGGGGTTGAAGGAAACTTTGAAGGTCAAAATAATTAGGGTTTTACAGCATGTTCTTCTCTCCCGATCTATGAAGACAATGATAAAACGAATAACTCAATAGTTTCACCAATTTCTTAGATAAAGGATAAGATAGGTTTGTGTTTATATTTCTCCCGGGGTATGCAAATTTAGAAGACTTGATGGGTAGGTAAATAAATATTGGGGTACATAGATAAAGGGGTATCATTAGTATTTCTAGGTGTATATAAAAGAACACCCTTCAAGTTTTAACCCCAGCTGTTTGATTAAAAAGAAAGAAAAAAAAAAAATCAAAAATCAAAAAAAAAAAAAAAAAGTTAAACCCGTGCAACTGTAAATTTTGATCATCAGAAAAGAAAGAAATAGAGTCGCTAGCAGAGAGAATATTATTAGGGTTTTCAAAAGTTGTATGTCGAAGCTAGCAGGTGTGTATCTAACTTCCCCAATAATATAATTTTTATTTACTTTTGATGGTTTTGGGTAAAATTTAACTGCGAGTATAAATTTTTACGAGTATTTATTCATGAATATAATAACAAGGATCCATGAAAAAGCTTCAATTTTAGCTTGTGTATACACATATCTTCGTTTGCTGCTGCAAAAGTTTGATGATGGAACGGGGTTTGCTGTGTTTTACTGGTGTTATGGAGGAAACCACCTCCTTAAGGAAATTTGGTATCTATGCATGTTTCTGGAATCAGGAAATAGGAAAGATTGGGGGGACTGCATATTATGTGCCTACCTAACCTGTCAGGCTGTCACTCATAACTATGAGATGTGATGCAATAATATTAGTTGCCCACCTGATTTGCATTTGGCTTATATACTTGAATTGCACACACTTGACTTGGTAAACAATTATCAATTAGGTTTGAATTATGTTTTAAAAGGAATTTTTTTCTTGCTAATTCAGAAGATGGCACTGAGAGCTACAGGAAGACTACTATCTCAGAGGCTCTCCATCGGAGTTTCCAGGAACTTCAGTGCGAAAGCAGTATCTTCTGAAAATGTTCAGAAAAGGGTGAGCTACTTATTATTTTGACTCTGAAGCTTAGAGTGATGCTAAACTATGCCGAGTTCGTTGTTGGTTCTGAAAATGCTAGCTATAAACCCAATTTTTTGAATCCTAATTTCCTGTTATTGTGTTCATGCAGCTACTGGATGAACGTTGCGAGAAAATGATTTTGGTAGAAATAAGGGCTCTTACAGCTTCTGCTGAGAACAGTATTGTAAGCCCTTTTCCTCTCCACTTCCTGACTGTTAGTTGTGGGATATTATTATATGTGAAGCTTGATACTAATTATAGATTAAACGTCTTCGTTAGGCTTATTGGGAACCACTTGCCGTCAAAGAAAAAATTACGTACCTAAATCGAGTCACTGTTATGTCTTTGTTTGCCATATGTATGGCGGGTGACCTCATCCATACAGGAAAAACTGGCAAGGAAAGTTGTTTTTCTCTTGTCCGTATTCTATCTTTCTTCATATTGTGCTTACTGTGTAATTTGTTTTAGCTACATTCTCATTATATGATGCTTATTAGAGATGGCACAATATTCCCTTAGAACCTGTTTTAGATAGGGATTCACTGTAACGTATATGTGTTTTGTTTTTGTCACTGCTGTCTTTGTACTATTCCTTTAGATAAGTTTGTATGTCTCTGGTGATGCACCAATATCTGTTCTTGATGTCATTCTTACACTTGTTGCAGGTATTTATGTTTTGATCATCTTATGGAATGGGTTATTCATGTCTTCTGGGAGTCTCCTGGTTTCCATTGAGGCTTAAAGCTAGGGATTAACTATATTATGTTTGACAAAGTAACTATTATTATTATTTAAAGAATTCTATAGGTATTAATCTCTGCATCTTCTTTTCTTACTAATATTTGTACTTCTGTGGTGATACACTTGTGTTAATGTACCATTTGATGTCTTAGCTACTTTATAAGAGTTCTTGTTGTGTGTCCCTCTTTTTCTTTTGTTTGAATTTTATCTTGCGTGTCCCCAACCAGCGCACTGTGTCATATATAGTTTCCATGGTTTGAGTTTATGCACAATACATCCCTTTACATACTGCTCACATGCTTACCGCATGTGACTTTTATGCACGACTGCGGACCCTCACTTTTATTACTAGTAGTGTCAGGCCGGTTTTAATGAAGCTTACAATGCAGGAAAAGTTTACTGCATTAGACATTGGTGAATCTTTTCCTTCGCTTTGTGTATTTTTGGGTGCAATCACTCCGTTTGGAAATTGGGAAGGCTTCAGATGGCTGGTATACTTACTGATCGATTCACGTCATTAAGTCAAGTCGGAAGGGAGGAACTGGGTCAAACTGCTTCAATAAACCCTGGTCTTTTGTCAGGTAAGGTGGACCAAGCTTAGACTCTTGATTATCGTCTGCGCTCAGCCGGTAGGCAGGAGAGAATTCAACTCTTGATTATCGTCTCCGCTCAGCAGACAGGCAGGAGAGAATTCACTAATAAGCCAGCCAATATCTGGGATCCTGTCGAGATGTGTAGCAAGTCAATTCTGGTAACCAGCAATACCCAGACAATCTCATCTGCTACATGTCTGAGTACATATAATGAGCAATGCAGAGTTACATATAATGAGCAATGCAAAGTTTACCACGAGGAAGAATATCCTGCATTATGATATGCGACTGGTGAGCCAAAACTTGTAATGAATAGTGGTTATGAGAGGCATTACACAGAACAATATATCTGTTACATGACGGGTATAATGAGCGACCAATGTTTCAAAAGCTTGGGCATGCCGAAATTTACCAGGGGGAAGAGTTTCTTGCATACAAATACGCGAGTAGTATTAAATTATAAAACTCAGTGCATGCAAATGATTATTTACCAATGGGTTTCGTCTTTTGTTGTCATCAAAGTTGGCCTAAAACGAGGTATTGTAAATGCGTAACAACGGAAAGTCTTTTACCAATGGGTTTCGTCTTTTGCTGTGTCAGAACGTTCTGGATGCTGGTTCTGCCAATGCAATCTGCCAATTTGGAGATTATTAATCACTGAAACGTGGTATTGTAAATTTTCTAATCCAATTTGGGACTGGATGCATCAGCTATTTAGGCTTCCTAGAGATGGTCCTTCCTCCTACTTGATTAGAGACCGAGTAAAAGAGTAGCTTCCAAATCTGACCAACCTTTAGTTGAATTTGATTTTCTTAGCGCATTTAAAGAGGTGGCGTGGTGATAATAAACACCTTGGACTTTCTTTTGCAACTAAGCTTCACTTTCTTATTGCTGAAGCCTTAAATCTCAGAACCTTGGATTGTAGCCTGATAAGATGCTGCAAAGATAATATCTGAACCAGCTTCAAGGTAATAAAAATGCACTCTTCTAACCAAGTGAGGAGAATCAATGAGACATTTAGCACCCCAAAGTGGGTCATTAAGAATAACACCATCGATCACAGCGTAACTACCATTATTCCTTAACAAAAAACAGACATCGCGGATGCGATTTTTTCTATCATTTTCAAATCCCCCAATTGAAGATTCTGCTGACGCTTGTTCCAAAGGAGGATCACTGATTGTAATGCGCGTATTGAATTTGAAGCTAGTAATTTTGAAAGCGTGACGGCTATATCTCTTTCACTAAGTTGCAAAAGATAGGAGCCTGGAAGGGTACTTTAACTCCTAAAAACTCTGCCCGTTAATCATGGAAAGTACTAATAATCATGTTTGGGCATGGCAAAAGAAGTCATTTTGTAGCTTTGACTCCGGGTTTCTAATCAAGTAAAAGAAAAAGGAAAAACAAATAATCGACAATTCTATGAAGCTCAGGTTATGGGATTAACGTTTCGATATTTCTTTTTCAGCACAACAAAATTGGAATGAATAATTTGATGTAAATGTATACAGGGTATGCACAGATAAAAAGGATCATCTTTTTTT
The DNA here is from genome assembly GCA_023531105.1 of Papaver atlanticum. NCBI lineage: Eukaryota > Viridiplantae > Streptophyta > Magnoliopsida > Ranunculales > Papaveraceae > Papaver > Papaver atlanticum. The sequence continues at coordinate 2,900,479 of JAJJMB010017528.1, read as the reverse complement.
GATCACATCTCTCTCTCTCTCTCTCTCTACATTTTTGTTCAACCTCTGTTATCAACATGAACAGAATTTACTTTTCCTAACAAAAGAACAAAAATTAAAAAATGGGGATTAACTATCTATTAATCACACCATTGTTAAACCAGTAGTGTATCTTGGTCTAGTTCTTTCAGGTGAAACCCCTTCTTCCATTGTTTTCCTCTTGTTATTATTACTAACTCGCTCTATTTCTATTGATGATTCTTGTTCCTTTTCTGATTGAACCTCTGTTGGACACTGTTGTTGTTGCTCTAATATGAGAATTGTGTCATCAACTACTTGAAAATCTTTTTCTTGTAGTTTTTCTTCTTCTGGTGGGGGCGGCAGCGGTAGATTTGTTTGTAAGTGTTGCTCTTTAGATTTTCCTTTCCATACACGTTTAAGCTTTTTCACATCAGATAACTTTACTGGTTTTATAAAGAATTCTTCTGCACCTTCTTCTAAACATCTGTAAAATTAAAAACAAAGTACAATGAAAATCTGGGTCTCTGTATTTTTCGTAAGTATGAAAACCAAAATGAATAGTAATCATAATTCAGTAATGGTGGTTCCTGCCGAATTTTACCTGCTAATTCTTGAAGGTACATTTTCAGATGACATGATTACAACAGGAATGTCTTTGAAAGATGAAGATTCCTGTAAAAGAGAAATAGAATCATTACAAAATCTAATGAGTATTTGAGACAAAAAGATTCTGTGTCCAAAAGGAAAAGAATATAAACAAAAACGAGAAGAAGAGACAAAAGGGTGTAAAATGAAGATGTACCTTAATTTTTTTGAGTAAATCATAACCTGTCATTCGGGCATACAGTAATCTGTTATTATAAGATTCACTTCTATTTCCTGTAAACGAAATTAACAATTAGAAATTCAGAAATTATAAGAAGGAAACGCAAAAAAAATGAAATTCAGACATATTAAAAAACAAACCTGATGGAAATCTGAGGAAACAAAAGGTGGGCTAATGTTTCTTTGTTCATCTTCTAGTAATCCTAAAAATTGAAGAGCTTTACTTCCAGAATCAACACTGGTAACTGCAGAGATGATAAGAAAAATATTAAGGAAAACAAGATTACAAATTAACCCAATTGATGAACAGAATTTGAAATTTGATGAATGAATGAAATTTACCTTGATAAGATGAGGTTTTAAGGAGTCTTTCGATTAGTTTTCTATCAATTATACTATCATCTACTGCTAAAACATGAAATTGGGCTTCTGCGGACATACCCATTGAATGAAATGATGAAAGAGAGACAGAGGAGTTGGAAACGGTGGTTGGTTGTTATTGTTGTTAGGAGAGGAAAGAAGAAATAGAACAAGGAGGAGGTGGGAAAATGATGAAGGGAAAAGAAATAGTATTGTAGAAATACACGTTGTAAGTCTACAACAAAATCTCAAAGCAAAGAAAGCAAGATCCGACCAGATTTCATCCAAAATCTTCTAAAATTTTCTTGGTTTTGGGGGTTGATTTTTAGAATTAAGGAACAAGCAATGGACCCTCTCTCGTACAATCACTTCCTTTTTATCAGCTCATGCGATTGGTTTTTAATCATGTGAGAATTTTTGAACGTACACCATATTTAGAGGGTGTTTGATATCTAGAAGTAAAAGTAGAAATGTTTTTGCTTTTTCACCAAAGTAAATTTACTTCTCAAATGCAAGAGATAAAATCACTTTGCTTTTCTAAAGTCATACCTTTTGACTTAAGAACCCACATTAGGGGATACCTCTGCGAATTGGGGATATTTTTTGTTGTAGTCAGGATTATTTTTCAATGTCGATTGTTGCGGTCTGTATTGAAAAATCATGCCGACTGCAACAAAAAATATCCCCAAATTTCTCCACCTTATATAACCTGGCTAATTTGAGGCCTAGAAGTCCCCCACCTCCCCCCACCCCCACCAAGATAAGAGGGATAAAGGGTGTTTAAAATGGGTGAAAAGTAATCAGATCTACTGAATTGCACTCTCTTAGATACTTTTCTATCAACACATTTTTCTTAATTAAGTTTTTAATTAATTCATACAATCAAAATCGTGTTCCGAAATTTTGTTTTTCTAGATTTACCCAGAATCGGCTAATATAGGTGTCCACATTAAATGATTCTGAAGAATTAGTTGATATGCATCTATATGTTGGTTGATTGTTCTTGATGTCCTTCGTGGATGAAGAATTCATCCCAGAATCGATTAATGTGGACATTTTCATATAAACCAATTATGGTTAAAGAAAATGTACAATTTTTCTTTTGTAGGGTTTTTAGTTTACAATCGACCAATGTAGACCTTTATATAGTATATGCTGGTTTTGGTTTCAAAAATGAAAAACCTCTATTTTGAAATAGCTAATATAAACCTCTATATGTACGGATTCATACACGTTTGTTATTCTTTGAGAACACTCAACAATCGGCAGTTACGAATGTACATATTTGCCGATTGTGGCAAAGAAAAAATATCACAATTTTTTTTTTTCTTGATGTGAATAATATAGCACAATCGGTTTGTTAAAACATTCCTGTCCTCATCGGTTGTTGAAATAGTCCTATATATGTTCTCCGCATACGTGTGCCACCATATCCTACTATTCTAGTTTGATATTCTTGATAGAAAATATTATGTTTCTTCATGCTTTGGCGATCAACGGGCATTAATTAATTTTATAGTTAATTAAATTAAACAACTTCACAATTAATTAGATTAAACAATTGTAATATGTACATTCACAATATTAGTTAATAAGTGATAAATTAGCCATCAACAAAAATAATTGGATAAGAGGGCCTTAATTATGCTTCAAAACCTCTTATTTTAACTTTTAAGGGTAAACATAGCCAGGTTATATAAACTTAACTAATTTCTTACTTTGTGTTTTTCTTTATAATTTTTTTTTTAGAAGTCTGATCACCTTCTTGGCTTTATCAGGTATTATTTGATTTACTTATCATATACATGCTTTTCTTGGAGAATTATAAAATTGTTGGGTGTTAAATAATTACAAGGGTTGTAATCTACTTTTATTTATTTTTGAAGGAACACACGATTTATTTAAACTACTCCCTGGTAAAAATGAAGTTATGTGCAATATAAGTCATGAGCAGTAGCATTACAGTCCCACTAATCATTTACATTATTAGAGATTGCAAATCAACATAAGCCACGAGCAATAGCATTTTTCTTTTCTTTTTTTCCGAATAACCACAAATTCAGTCTTTACAAGATATCTTGCAAGAAAATGATAGACCTTGATTCCAAGGAATGCCTTGAGTTTCGCCTATTATAGTCATGGGATATTGGTTGCATTTCAGTATAAAGTTTGAAACTTGAAAATGTGTAAGTAAAATAAAAAAAATAATAATATCTCTTTTCAGAAACAAAAATAGCATTATGTAATTCTACTGGACCAAATTCGACTGCGCGAACAAATTATGTTGTGCGGATTAATTTTATTTGGAACAACAGTGAAGTTAACTTGTAGATTCAAACAACAAAAAACATATTCAATGAGCAGACAGGCTGAAATGGATAACATATACAGAGATTCGATTCAAGATTTCACATGGGAATGCATAGAGATGATCCGCTCTTTCCCTTTCCAGTGATAAAAACCTAAAGGGAAATGTGAATAACATTGGAGAGACATTTGCATATGCATCTCATTCGAATAGATAGGTTGCCGTCTCTTGGCCTTGCGGGGTAAACAAAAGAAAAAGAAATAGGAAGGAAATGTTTTTGGTACGAAAGCGAAAGGGAATGTAGGACCCACGAAATCTTCTCAAAAGATATTGTGACGTCAGATCTGTTTTGCTTTCCCTTTCCATTGGGTATGAAATCATGTGCAACTTACCAGATCTTGAACAGGTACTGTGTTGGTGATTTCCAAATTTTTATTTAATTTATTTTGGATAATGTATTTATTCAGTTGTTTAATCAGTATTTTTTTTATTTGTTTATGATTTGGTTTTGGGTGTAAGACTAGGAGGAAGAAATATTTTAGTTGATTCACAAAAGATATGCTTCTCATGGCCAGAGTTAATATGTCCTCTCCATTTGTTTTAAAATGTATTTTTTTTGTGGCTTTAGTGTATAAATACATGAACCTGTTCACGTATTCCTAAACCAGCCCATTTGACAACTTTAATAATTTGATAAAAGTACGATTTGTTAGTTTTTGCTGCAAAATACTTCTACAAAATGCTGAAATATTCCATCACGATCTCTAGAGATCGAATTACTTGCCAAGTAGTGTACGCATTTAGACTTTTGGTGGAACAAGAGCAAGCCCAGCCTGTTTCTCTCCCAAGTTGATAAATGCGAGCTAAAGGAAATAATGCGGTTTAGTCCGTCTAAATATCTCTCTCCTATTTAAGCCAAGTAAGCTTAAATGAAATCCTTATTATTTTCTTGGTTCACCAAACGGAAAATGGTTAACCAAATGGATTAGAGACTAAAATGTTAAACAAAATATGTACTAGTTAGTTAAAAAATATAAATAAAAACTGAAATGCTTAACGGAATAGGGACTTTAAAATAATAATATATGAAATCATTTATTTCCAGAAATGTGTATAAAAACAAAGATAAATATTTTAAAACTTCGTATCTTCCAAATGGTACGTCGGATTTTTGTGAATTTTATATATTTGGGAAGCGCTTTCAATCACCTACGCAACGAGTATAAACAACCATATCAAATTTTTACTTTTTAATATATTTATAGTTCTTCGAAAAAATAGCTATAATTTAAAGGTAAATTAAAAGAGCTTATGTACTTTTTATATGTTGCATATATAATGCTCAAATACTTCACTTGATATACTATAAAATTACATAGAAGAATCTATAGATTTTAGTTTCGATAGGAAAGATTACCTCTGTTTCATTAAAAGTGATACTTAAATTTCTTTCCATTTTTACCTAATATTTGGCTAAATTGAAAAGTAAAATGAAGGTACCACATTTCAGAAATTGAATGAAAAATTAATGTTACCAACTTGCATCGCACATGTTCACTACTTGTACTAGTTAGTCCTTATCCATTTAACCAGGTACAAATTATCCCATCCAAATAGCCTTTGTGATTTACGATTTAGTCGTGATTTAGTCGTTTAGTCCAAAATGACTCATGATGATGTCAGCAATTTTAGATAGGGGAAATAATCGTTTGGTCCTTTTTTAGGTGATCCCAAGTCTGTTTGGTCCTTTGGGAAAACGCGTTTTCTGTTTGGTTCATAATTATATGAAAATATAAAACGGACAAAAATACCCTTTCATACTATTTTAGCATTAATTTCCATAATTTTTTTATTTCCATAATTATTTGAGTTCATTTTTCTCTAACGAACTCTAAACTTCCTACTTATTTTCTTGTAGGAGTTCATTCTGTTTGATGAACTATCAGGTGTTTGGTATGCTTTTTGTAGATTCGAATGCATTCTTAAAAAACAGAGTTCATTCTTTCGAATAAACACCCAATCAAAGTTCAATATGATGAACAAAAATCAGAGTTCATTCTTTCAAATGAACACCCAATCAAAGTTCATTATTATGAATAAAAATCAGAGTTCATTCATCAAAATGAACACACCCAATTATTATGAACAAAAATCAGAGTTCATTTGTCAAAATGAACACCCAATTATTATTGTTATGAACAAAAATCAGAGTTCATTCTTTTAAATGAACACCCAATCAAAGTTCATTATTATGAACAAATTTTTTAAGTTCATTCGTCAAAATGAACACCTATCAAAAACAAACTAATTCAAACCTAGAATATAGTTAATTCTTTCGAATGAACACCTAATAATTCAAGATCTAAAACAGAGTTCATTCTTTAACATGAACACACAACAAAAATCCATAAAAATTGAAAGTTCAGTGAAATCGAAGAACAAATATCAGAAAAACATAAATCTTCATCATCTTCATCGTCTTCATCATCTTCAACACCATCAACAACAACAAAAGAAGAATAAAACACAAAAATCTTCGTCGTCTTCATCATCTTCATCACTTCCATCACATATCTACCTTATCTCCTTCATTATCTTCGTCAAAAAACCTAGAAAAAATGGAAGAAGAAGAATTATTTTCATCTTTTCTTTATCATCATCGTCATCGTCATTATCATCGTCTTCGTTATCTTCATCATCATCATCTTCATCATTGGCGCCTTCATCATCATCGTCTTCATCAACAAAAGAAGAAAAAATATAGAGAAAAATTAGATCTGGAAATATGACGAGAGAGAAAACAAATCTGAAAACATTCTTTCTCCCTTAATAATTGAGTATATATATGGTCCCTAAAAGGGTATTTCTGCCACTATCCAAAGAAAATTACGTCATTAATGATGTCATCCCGCGTGGGTATTGTCCACTCTAGGACCAAACAATAATTTCTATGACCAAACAGTAATATATATTTTTTTAAAGACCAAACAGATAGTTGGCTAGGTCAACATGACCAAACTCAGTCTAATATATTATTCGGACTATATGGTAGTTTCTACTTTTAGATAATATAATAATAATTAAAAACATAATTTATCTTTCAAACCGCTGGTCCAAAATTTGGAAATTTTACATATTTGGAAAGCTCTTTCCAAGATCTACAAAAAGAGTACCCATATGACTATATAGTTTTCATTCTTAAAATTTTCTAATTTACACTAGTGTAAAAATATGTACACATCTCCAAAAACCTAGCAAATCCAACATCCATACTCATAAAAACATGGCATATATCCATGAGACATGAAAAATGGTGTACAACTATGTACATCTACAAAAATCCAGAAATTCCAACATCTATACTCACAAAATATACACTATATTCATGAGACGGGATAATGGTGTATAACTATGTACATATCTACAAAAATCATGAAAATCCAATATTCATACCCACGAAACAGGTAATATATTCATGAGACGAAACAATGGTGTACAACTATGTACACATCTACAAAAAGCTAGCAAATCCAACACCATACCGATAAAACGTGTCAGATACTCATGAGACAAGATAAGGTGCATCAATTTGTACACCACATACAACTTAAATTGTCTACTTAAACATCAATAACATGTCTTCCAACTTAGGACTATATCTCTGACCAACAAGAAAGGTTTATTTCATCGTCGATTTCTTGAAACCCATGAAAAAAATTAATAGAGAAAAAAATAATATCAAACCCTAGGTTGTAGATAATCTTCAAATCCAAAGCTGTCATTTTCTTATTCTTTTGTATGTCAAACTAATGATAAAGATCCCAAATAGAAGTGAAAACATAGTGCTTGTGCGTTGAATCCCAGTCGAAATTTGTTAAAAGAATTGCAAAAAAATACACCACAATAAGTCACGTCCAATCTGTCTGTGTAAATAATATAGTGAGCATTTAAGTGGGCTCACCCAATAATCCATCCCATACTTTTCTTTGGCTTGTCAGTTATATGAAACTGATAGCTCATTCTTTTAACCCGAAAATGCTAGTTATCTCCCACTCATGTCCCCGGCTATTTCCACTATTAGGTGTCACGGAGATAGTGGTCTAATACCACACAAAAGGACCCCTGCTAATCTCAATTCAAGGGATCAAGGGGCTAAAATTTGACACCTCATGGGGAAAATGGGTGGGGGTAATCTGTGGGGGAAGTGTAGCATTGCCGCTTTTAACCCAGACTTTACTCAGAGAATTAAAATTTCTCCGGACTTTTCATATGTGGGAAAACCAACACGTACTTTCACCTGACATTTTCTACGTTGGGGTTTTACAACCGTAACCTTCCTTGTATCTTTCTACGGTGATAAAACCACACTGTAATCTTTACAGTTATCTTGGATGGTTGGCGCTTGAGCTGCCATGGTTGGACAATATATTCTGTCTTTGAAGTCGACGATAAAGTTGTGTGCTACCCGTTTGTCCGCATGATTCTTCATACAACCTCTGTATCGTTTCTTCCGTTTCTCTTTTATGTAAGCAACGCGCCAGAGATCACCAACAACTCTGTAGTACAAGGCTCCTTGCACATTAAAAACTGTTACGAGACCTTCATCGGGATGACTTTCTCCTTATCGACTTTGGTTAGATCCTCAATGTATATTTTCCTCCAATCATCTGCCTCCTCGAAGGCCGAATCTTCTTTCTAGGTGCTTGTAAACTCTCTCATCTTTACGTCATTGTACCTTCTTCTTAGCCATTTAGCTGGATTTTTGCCGCGATTGTAGCCAATGTATCGTCATGTCGGTTGGAACTTCTTCTAGTGTGTTCCACTATCGTCAAGCTTATTTGGTAATAAGATTTTACGCTTCCACTCAATATGGTATGAGGTGTGATTCCTTAACTTGGAATTCCTTGTTTACTTGGCTCGTAACCAGCTTGGAATCTCATTTGATCTTTATGCCCCCGAGGTTGAGATTCTTAGCCATCTTTAGTTCTAGTATTAATGCTTCACACTTGGTTATGTTGTTGCTACACTGAAAGTCTAACTTGAAAGAATATGTGTGGAGGTCTCCTTGTGGAGATTCGAACACAATGTCGGCTCCTCCAAAAGTTTTGTATGATGACCCTCAAAAACATAGCCCATGGCTTCTCCTCTTATGCCGCCGCTACTTCCCCTAAAAAGTATATGTGGCTTCGTGGATGGCCATGTTATCATCACCGACTCCTCTATGCCTTTAGTATCTTAACTCGAAGTCGGACAGTTGTAGCCTGAAGGAGCGAGCCATCAGGGGGTTCTTCCAGCTAGCATGGGTTTGGCTGCAAGATACGCGATTAGGTTGGCGGCAACAACAATTATCGTTTCATGAACAAGAAAATATGGTCTTGGTTTTTGGGCGGCGTATATTAAGGCGAGGCATGCTTTTTCTATCCGCAGGTATTGTAATTCCGCATCTTTCAAAACCCATGTAACGTAGTAGGTAGGCGATACATTTACTTCAACCATGTCATGTACTAGGACTGCCCCGATTGCTAGTTTGGGGAATATGGTGTATAAGCATATGGGGACCCCTTTCATGGGTGGGAGAAGCACTTGCGAAATAACCAAGCACATTTTCAGCCCCAGGAAGGCGCACTGTTGTACTTCTCCCCATTTAAACTCAGGATTTTTTAGCATGGGCAAGAATGCGGTTAATAACTGGGCGAATCCTAAAATAAAATATTTTATGTACGATATTTTTCCAATGAACGCTTGCAATTCTTTCACGTCTTTGGGTGGCATCATCGTGTTGATGTCTTCTACTTTGCTCGGGACAACCTGTATTCCTTCACTCTGTTTCACTGGCCTGAACTCGGGGGATATGCTTAAATTATGAGCGACGAGGTCCTTATTCAAACCCGGCATTTTATCATATGTAAAGGCGAACATATATTTGTATTCGATCTAAAATTATACAAGCGTATTTCTTTCATCCGTGCTCAAGTTCTTACTTATTTTGATGAGACGTCGGTCTTCATCAGACCCAATGTTGATTTCTTCCATCCCATCCAAAGTGAGGTCTTCTGGTGCGTAGTCCTCGGGTAAGTTTTCCGCACTTGCTTCCTCTTTGGTCGCGCGTAACTCCATTTCACCAACTAGTCATGAGGGCAACTCCATCATTTATTCATCAATCGATGACATGGCGCACCCATGTTTGTTTTTTGGAGCTCACTCGGCTAATTGCTATAAGCGATATACATGGCCTCCTTCTGTACGTGAGAAGCGTTGAAACTTGGATTGATCTTAGGACTTATGCTTCTTTGTTGGCGGTTTGGTCATCCGAGACGGACTAAACACAGAATTTTACGCCTTTTGTTTAGTCTGCCGGCTCATCTTCCCACTTGGGTAGCTGAGTGAGTTGCACCGCCGGTACCTATTCCGATTCTTTTGGCATTTCGTAGAATACTTCATCCGCCATATATGTTTCTGCTGGCTAGAAAGGATTACTTGTTGCAGGAATCTGATACTGTCTTCCCCTTATGTTCGTCTTTACAAAATGATGATAAGTTGATACCACCACTTTGTGGTTGAGAAGCTAGCCTCGGAACAGAAGTACATAGAACCTTGTCATCTTCCAAAACATAAAAGGGTGTAAGTGTTATTATAGGTCTGATTCTCATTACTAAACTGATTATACCAAGGGTCGTTTGTGTGCGACCCCAGAATCCTTTCACTGTAGTCGTGTGCATCTGTATTACCGACCCTTATACGGCTAAAAGCTTCAAGGTGTAGAGGGAAATTAAATATAACGATGCACCTCCATCCACGAACGCTCTTTTCAGTTGCTGCCTATTAATAATCGCCGGGAGGTACAGTGGTCTGAGATGTTCCCCTAGGTAGCATATATCCTCATCGGTAAAAACGATTGCTCCTTTAGGCATCGGGTTGTGGGGTTTACCGGCTTCAAAATCCGCGATTGCCTTAGACACTTCTTTGATTTGGTTTTCGCTAAAACCCAAGAAATCAAAGAAATTTTGTGCTAGAATTGTCGGTGCGAACTTGCTTGCCACGCTTTCTGTGTTTTCAAAGACCGTCCCTCTTCTTAAACCTCACAAACCTCGTCATCAATGATTTCCCAAGGTCTCCAAATATCCCAAGTCTAGTCGTGTGAAAGCTGTTGGAATTTTAAGTTAAAATTATCATGTGAGTGAAAATTAGTTTTCAAGATTTAAACTCCAAGAGATGTGTTTTGGTTATGCCTTTTCATTCAAAGGATACCTAGTCATGACTAGGTGTTATGGAGAGTCACCATTGGCCATGGAGAGTTACCAATGGATGAAAAGACACCTTCTAGAGTCACCATTGACTCTATATAAACCATCTCTTACTTTTGTTTTGAAATAAGTTACAATGGGTTTTCACAAGTTTTTGAGAATCAGAAAACAAGTCTTTATGTCAAGAGTCAGAGTCATTTAAGAGCACAGTAATCGTTAACATTCGCTGTCCTAATAGTATTGTAGTGCTACTTACTATAAGGCGTGATCGTTGTATCTTGGAAGGCGACATCCGTAGAACCGTGAGCACCGTATGCGGGGATGAATTGTCTTCAAGGAAAGAGGAGTACCTCGCCTCGAACAACCAATCCGATAAGTTTTTCTAACTCTCTTCTTGTTAGTATTTTGTTTGTTGCAGTAACATGATTTCCAAGAAACCGAAATCGCACATTATTTCCAACAAAAGCATCATGACTTGTGGTGCTGAGGGAGTGGGTTATCGTCTGATTGCCCATTTCTATCTCGCCCGCTACACGCTTCCGGTTAAAGATGCCTCTGAGAGAAAATTACTTGAGCATCGGATGGTTTACGTGGCGGTGATAATGATAATACCTGGCTTTATTCTTATCAACCTTGTTAATATCCACTGCCAATGGTGGAAGTGTAACTTCATTATTTGCGACCCATTGTTCAAGTAACCCAATGACTTGTTCCCAATTAGAAGGTATGGGTGGAAGCTTATTGAAGTCGATCCTTTGGCCTCTTCCTCCTCCCCGGCCCCCATTGTAAGGATGGTATGCGTGTGGTCTACTAGCTTCTGGATTATCACATGTGCGGTTGTTGGAAGATAGTCCCGATGTGGTATTGATCGAGTGTTTCCAATTATGGTCCGTGTTTCCCAAATTCAAAACATCCCACAATCAGCTATCCTAGTTGCTCCCTCTTCCAACTCAACAAATGTCTGTAATTTGAAATTTACTAAATTTCATTTAAACGCGGGCGTCATTCATCGCACACAATTTTCACCAGTGCTTCCTCTTTGTTATTTTCGTGATAATCATGGGCGAAGTTCCGGAATCGCGTGATCAATTTCCCAATCTCTTATCCTATCTGCTGATTGCATCTTCTCAGGTTTATTGTTGTGAACTTCTTCTTGGTCGAGTAGAATTTTTGTAGGAAAAGCGCGGACACTACTGACCAAGATTTTATGCTTCCGAGTTTTAAATTGTCATACCAGGTACAAGTCGTGCCCGACAGTGATTTTGGAAATTCCATTAAGCACAAATTATCGTCAGTGGCGTGAGCATTCACATATTTCCTCGTCCATTATATGTTTTGAATTTTGGTGAAGTATAGCCTTCCAGATACTGATAATCGGACACTTCGGTCGAGTACGGCGTGTTCATTGAGTTGCAGATGTCCATAGTTCACCTCTAAGTACTTTGCAATTGCATCTTGCGGCATTCCTTGTGCCGCATTTTCGTCGTTTCTTGTCTTCCTCGGAGCCTCTATGGTCGTCTTTCTCTATGCATCTCCTATTTGCTTAATAAGTTTCCTCAGCTCTTGCTGACGTTGGACATGACCTTCCAACTTTTTTGCATATATTTTAGGGCCAGCTAGTTTCGGGGTGCGTCCTCAATCGCCTGTTGTTTTCCTTTATCGTGAGCTTCTTCTCTTCTACCTTCTTGTGCCCCTTGCGTGATCGGGTTCCTGACTATGGCTATGACTGCTAACTCTTCGTCACTATCATCTCATGTATCTTCAATTATTGCTTCATCAATAATAGTTGGCGGATTATCTATCGTGTTCTAACTGGTACTTCCAGGGTGCATCTTGCTGGACGAGAAACAAACTTCCTGGTGTGGTCGCCAACTGTTTTCGGGGTAAAATGGTGTAAGGCTAACTTGTCCAAGTCACACTAAGTACTACACCCTTTCCTACAATAAGTAAGAGAGAAAAAAATCCCCTTCATAATATTGTTGCCTTTTTATTTATAGACTTTCCCTTTCAATCTCATTATGACACATGTCCTTAAACCCATTTATTTACCAAAACTACCACCTCCTTCCTTTTGCCCTTAACTTTTCCTTTAATTCCTTCCTTATCCTTATTTTCCCATGGACATATCCATGGGGATTTGGGCTTAGTCTCCAAGTCCCCATGTTATTTCAGGGTTTAGGCTCCCCTCAAGTGTGACCTCCCCATATTAATAGGTAACCATTTTTCATGCATCAACAAAGCACACGATCTATTAAAATACCTATAAACTTTTCAATTTCCAAAAAGAGATGAAAAAAACTGAAAACGTGGGGGTAACAAAATACACCACCAACTTTTTCTTAGGAAACCTGTATGGATTAAACTCGAATACAATTCCGAGAGTTCAACTTAATGAATCTCAATCAAGGAATTATATGAAGAGCTTATTTCTCTTTCTCTCGCAATCAGAATGTTTACAGAAGCAAGTATGTGAACCTGACTATGTGTGAGAGAACTTGGACGATTCCAAAGATCAATATCCAAGAACCAATCAAGTCGTATCCAACAAATAATGATGGATATATCTACTTTGATTGATTAATGTAATACCTGTGATATTTCAATTATGATGATAAATAATATAATGCAGAAAAATAAATAACACAGACACCAGAATTTTGTTAACGAGGAAACCGTAAATGCTGAAAAACCCTGGGACTAGTACAGATTTGAACACAAAACTGTATTAAGCCACTATAGATACTAGCCTACTATCTTAACTTCGGACTGGAATGTAGTTGAGACTGAATTAAACCCATCACAGCAATTCAGTTACAGTCGCTCTCCTTACGCCTCTTGAATCCCAGCAGGATTATGCGCAATTGATTCCCTTAGCTAAGGTCCTTTATAGCCTAAGATGTTTCTTCAACTCAAATGAAAACTTTAAACTAAGCTGCCTCCCACATATAAGCCTATTGTAATTTCCGTTCTGATCAAAGATCAAGGTGAGGTAGGAAATCGATTGCAATAGATAAAGTCAAGCAAACCTCAAAATCCGGTCTTATGACTCCTGAAGAACAGCCTAGATTATTATTCCCCCCACAATTCGAAACTTATGGAATCACAAAGTCTGAGATGAAGATACTTTGTGATTTCTATCTATCTTGTTTGCAAGAGCAAGCTCAACAATCAAACAAGATAAGGATACATGAACTATCAAGATAAAGTAGTTGGACCTGGCTACATGAATCCCTAAGTGAAGTCTTTTTAGTCGCTAAACCCTAAAAGGGTTTGAAGGAGAGGACGACTCTAGTTTAAAACTAGGACAAATAAGATTAGCGTCAGAGATTCAAAATTCTCAGTTGTTTGAGGTTCTCCTTTTATAGACTTTAAAGATCAATGTTGCTTTTGGTTTAAGCTAAGATAGCTTTGGAACCAAGCAATCAATAATCACCGTTAGATGAAAAACTTGACTTGAGATTAACATAGAAGAATATACACTCTGGTTAGGATGGACCATAACCTAACCGTGTACAATGACATGTTCATGAAGGTACGTTAACCGAAACTACCCAATCGAACTATATGCTTAACCATTTTCATATAACACTTTAAGACTTTTCTTGAATCACACATATGATCAAAAATGTTTAGATAATGTTTTTAGAGAGTTATTCAAATGTCGATTATCTCATAGAAATAATTCTGATGCATTCGAAAATATTCGACAGGGTAAGTACGTGTACTTTAACTGTTCGTGAATGTCTTTGTCATGGTATGTATACCGGGTATGGACACCCTTAAGACAAAAACGAGTTCAGGAACTCACAAATCTTTTATGTTTTTCATACTGGGTATGCGTACCTTTTTTGGTTTTAAAATCAACAGATCTTTTACGGTTTGCATACTGGGTATGCGTACCGTTCCTGGGTCACGAATCACAGACTTTTTGTGGTATGGATATCGGGTATGCGTACCACAAAGTCGCTTCTGAACTATAGCTACGCCGGTACGTGTACTGGGTACATGTAATGCAGCTCCGGACTTATAACAGTTTTCCCAGTATGTGAACTGGTATGCATACTGTCCTGTATCCAGATTAACAGTAGTTCTATATCTCTCTAATAATCAATTCACAACATTCTCGAATAACATCAATGACACATACCACTGTTCCATGCTATTTTCAAATGATTAAATATTAAATCATAATTTAGGTCATGAACAGTAATTGTTCTTAACCAAATTCATCAATTATGAACAAATGTTCTTAAGCATAAATAGTCATATTTCGAGAACGATATTCAAGATAAACTTGACTCAAAATTTCTGTTATGCATGTATTGTCTAATTTAGTCATGCGGCAGCATCTCATAGATAGAAAGGTGAAAACTTGAGAAATAGGTGGTTCAATCTTCACTTTCCTTTTGATGTTGAAGTTCTCCAAAGCTCCTGTTGATCTTCGCCTTCAAACGGTAGAACGCAGTGATATCCGATTCTCAACTACACACTTTTATCCTAATCTAAGACCTGACTAAATGTAGACTAGAAATCAAGATATAGTTTTGACAACTAAATTTAACAACCATCTTGAGATAGCAATACATATGAGTTCGACCGAGCAATGCTCTAACGGAAACCAACCTAAATGTTTCGATTTTCGAGAAGGGGTGAAGAATACACCTCATGTGAAAAGCGATGCTCATAATTAGCAACAATTACTTTGGCATCTCTCATAGAATTAATGGCTAATATTCCTCAGAGAGAATATTATTTAATGCTAAAACTCGACATGTGTCGCTTGATAAGAAAAGGTGGAGAAAATATCACCTAGATCTTTGACGGACCGGAAAATTATGTCTAACGCGTCAGGGCTCGCAGGACATAGTTCCTAGATGCGCCACTCTGATGCTGCTGACCGGGCCTTAAATTTTCTCTCCACGCCAAGAAAATGCAACTCCATTTGCCTTTGCAAACATGCTTGGAAATCATGATGCAGCTAGAATTAGGTTGTACACTGTTCCAACTTTCTCTTTTTCTGTGAAGGGTATAAAGCTATAGAGGCTAAAGCCGATGCATTATTACATGCATCACTGGTTTCCAAGTCCTGTCCATGCATAACACCTTCCTTAGACCTGTGCATAAGCCATTATGAGCCTATTTCCAGCTTTCCAACTTAATTTAGGCATTAAGCTGAAAGCATGCTCTTATCTTGCTCGTGTAGATGAAAAAATATAACATCTACCAACAACTGACAGTTGGAGTGTCCTAGAGCTTGGAGCTAAGAAGAAGCTCACATCGAAATCGATTAACAAGTCATCACCTCGAGCATGATCTGAAGATAATCTGAACATAATGACTTAACAGAGGGCGAGACATGATAAATATTATCCCGACATGTCGGAGGCGCGAGATCCGGAGCAAGAAGCGGAGATAAGGCCAAGGCTGTCAGGATCTAGACCTGGAGATCGTGAGACATTGAAGATCACAGGTCGAAAGATTAACCGACTAACGAGTTGAAGTATGAGTGGATCATGACATCACTCCAAGCTAGATATAAGTGGTCCCTCTGTATTAACATATTTAGCATGAGTTACACGCTAAACCAATCGTATATAAGCCATAGAAGGATCACTTTGTAAAATAATACTTATAATTCAGTCTAACTCAATAATAAGAATTATCTTTTCTCTGTTTTTTCTCCTACCAAGTTGTGATCACCGACCTAGAGATAACTTGATAATGACCAATTGGATTTAAAGCTAAGAAATCTACAAAGAAAGATTAGTAATCATATCAAGTCGGGAGATATAATCAAACCAATTAACAATCATAACCTTGTGTAGGTATGTATTTCGTAAGTATAAACCCGATACGAAGATATGCATCTTCATTGGCGCCGACCAAGGCTACCTCATAATTTTGATTTTAATTTTGAATCTCTTTCTAAATCATAATTTTGATGCATAATTATCCTTTCTTGAAGAGAAAAATGAGTTTTACAATCCAAATTGCATCCACATATGATAATTTTGATCTATAATCCCGCCTTTAAAGAAGAATTTCTGCTGATACGCATTGAATTTCTTGGTCTGCATTTTATCTTGCTTGAATAGATCACAAATTCATAAATATTTTCATCTTTTAGCTTAATCTGCATCTAATCCATTTAGATTATTATCTTTATAACGTAAATCATGTCGTAAATGAATTTAAAAACAGAATATGAGCTTCTCGATCTATGTCAAATTCATACAGATCTATAACTATATCACATGATTAGCCAAGTTTGGACCATTTTTTTGTTATTTTCAATTATAATTCTTGCTAATATCATCAATATTTAGATCATACTATCTTGAATGCGTATTATCTCAAATGCTAGGAATTTCATCAGAGAAATTCGAAGTGTAACGCTATTTCGAGCATATCTTTACGGATTCTGAATGAACTGAAATAGATTTAGGAATAATTGATAACATCTAGATCGATTTATCAATATTTTAGTTTTTAAACATAAAGCAGTTATGTTCCACCATTTTTAACCGACTAATGTCGTTAGAACATTGTTTCTATAAGTTTTCAGATATGGAAAAAATTTGGTCACTATATTGGAGATATTATTATTAAGCTGAAAATACAGTTTATCTCCTGCATCTAACAATTTTTGTGTATTTTCGATTCAGACTCGTAAAAACATGTCTAGATATAATTAGTCATAAACTAAAAGGCATGTTAAATGCATGATACAATGTTGAGAAATAACTTCTTTTAAAAAATCTTTCTGTTTTGAGTGGAAAAGTGCGATTTGAGATCTAAAAGATCTAATAAAATCACATGATTAGAGTACTCACATGATGAAAAGGACATCGCAACCACCAAGAAGATTCCTAACACCTCGACCTGGAGTAACATCACCAGGTCGATCAACTATGTACACCTACTGCCCAAAAGGTAATAACTCCAGCCATGCAAAACTCTCAAAAAGTCTTGTTAACTCGCTAGATCCAACTCGACATGCGAGAACAACTCCAAGTGGTGACGAACCAACCACACCATCCACTGCTTTAGGACCAGATGGCCAGCTAGTTGTTGTTTTGGTGGGTACTACTATCACTCCATAAGAGAGAAGGTGTCTACCCAACACCAGTCGTGCAAATACCACATGAAATGTTCCAAAAGTTGTTAAAGTCGATCTCTACCTTAGCTGAGACAGTCAATCATATGACCCCCCACCCCCCAAACACCGACAACAAAAACTCCAACCGTAACAATAACTCAACCTTCGTCAACAGAGAATATATCTCAGCCGTCTGACATGGTACAATTGATTAGACACCAAGAGCAGCTGAGACAACAGTTCAAAAACTACAACTCGATGGGAAGATCTCATCTACGCCAATGGCCCATAACTTTGAGTTGAGCCAAGTTGTTTCTCGAAGTGACATCCAAGATTCAATTGACTCAAGAATCAAAGATGGCCCAGTGTCCAAAGGAGATACAAATCCAAATGAACTTGTGTTCCATTATAAACAACAAATGACATTGTAGCTCGAAAACACTCTTATCCTAGCACGAATCTTCACAAGTGGTATGGAATACGTTGTGCTAAGTTGGTTCTGGTGTTTGCCACAAAACTCAGTAAAATCATTTCAGGACATCAAAGAGTTGTTTATACAAAACTACTCGTATAGTATTAGGCAAGTTGATGTTCTGAACGAGCCTTTAAAGTAACTTAGCAAGAGGATGAAAGTTTTACAGACTTTTTAAGAAGGTTTAAAGCTGTAGGAGCACCCTTTAGAAGACTTAAGAGATATTCCCTTGTGTTCTTTTCAAAAATGCTCTGTTACAAGGTAAGATCAAAGACTATTTCACTGTCTCAAAGTTGACTTCTCAAGAAGAAGTGTACAACAAATATGCAAACTGGTCAGGAGAGAGCATGATAATCTTACCTCGCCTGGAATAATGACCTCAGAATATAAAATATACTCAGCTGGTCCCTTATCAGGATATAAGAGACAACACTCTCCGAAATCACCCAATAAAGCTTCAAAGAAGCCAAATTTCAAAGATGAATCATAACCGAAGTGGTATGAGGAAGTTATAGGTTTTACCAATCTGGATATGTCCCATGAAACCATCCTACAGTTCACGTACTTTACTACACCTTGGGAAATGAGGAACGAGTAAAAAAACAAGAATTACTGCTTACACCATGAATTTCATGTCATCATACAAATGACTGCAGGAATTTGATTAGGTTCATTAATGACCTGGTCAAAGAAGGTTATCTGAAAGAGTTCATCTCCAAGGGTCAAACTCCAGCACAAGCTAAAGAAGTCAAAGGGTGTGTCAATATGATACATTATATAGCTTGAGTTGGGAATGACTTGAAGCTCGACCTAACTGAAAAGAAAAGGAAACTCTACGAGATTAATGTCACATATATCCACCTGAGATCTGAAGGTCTCCTGCTACCTCCTGACGACATAAGATTCACTGCCACAGACTTGGCTAGAGTAATGTTTCCATACTCTGATGCCATGGTAGTAGAACTAATAATTGATGGATGGGATTGTAGGAAGATATTAAACGACCAAGGGTTTACATGTGATATAATCTACCTACAAGCTACTGAGAAGATGAAACTCATAAAGAAAGGAGCTCTAAGAGCAACGACCCAACTATAGTTGGATTTATGGGTCCAAAACTTACCCAATGGGCAAGGTAACCTTAACTGTAGAAGCTGAAACGATCAAAATTAATGTAGTTTTCCTAGTTCCTAATATTCGATCAAAACACAATGCAGGCAGTTCCTTCAACATATCACTAGAAGCTAAAATTTATGAAAATCTGGAGAATATCTGATCAGTGGAAACAAGCAGTCTCTAAAGAATTAGCAATACTATCTTTGGCTCAATAGGAAGATCCAAATGGTGGACAAGGAGGATAACAACTAAAGCTGCTGGGTAGAAGGGCTAAGATTAAAAGACAACTAGCCAAGCTAAGCTACTTGGCAGCCAATACTGTACAATCCAGAAATAGAAAAAATGTCCACTCTACGGCAATCAATATGCAAGCGTTAATTAATTAGTTCCTCAATATTATTCCCAAAATTAATTCAAACCGTATACATTGTCTGTAGTTCGGACTGGTACATTTAGTAAATAAACGAACCGGACCTATTTCAAATTTTGATTTTAAAACTCAAATTTATCGTACAATCATGCATGCAAATATTTAAAAATTACTAAAATTGGTAAATCTTATTCAAAGATTATCTTTATACCTTTTAAGATCCGGACCCAACAGTTTTATAAACAACCGATTGATTTCATCTTCTTCAGATTGTGCTTGATTAGGGGTTTTAGGTTCTGGAAGATTAGAGCTTTTAGAAGAGGTATGCAGGGATCAACGACATCTGGATATTATATTACTTTTTTAATGATTGACATGATTGCATTAAGTTTTTTTTAATCAAGCTATTTTTGAACTCTCATTGTTATGAGAGATGGAAATGATGTTTGGTTTTTATGTTTCGTACCAGAGAGATGACTATGAAGTGATGGTAGAGAGATGGTATAAAAGTAAAGTGAATAATTATTTTAACATAAGGATAAACATGTAAAAAATTTGGTAAGAGTAAAAATGTAATATTAATAGGTTAAGGTTAAATTCGGAATTTGGCTTTTCCATTGAAATATCCCTTAGCATAATTCAGGGTTGTGGATATATGGTTTAAGCGCAAACCACATTTTCATGTAGCACAAGACATTTGTCGAGAAGAAAAGTTAGTAGAAAGACAACTATACATGAATTTAGTTTGGTTTGGAAACAAGGAGCATTCGAGATAAATTGAAGACGTTTTTTTTTTAATGGATAATAAAAGGATAATTGATGATAGAGTTTTGGTGAGGAGGTACGGATAGGTAGAAGAGATGAAAGGATAAAGAAGATTAGATTGAAAAGAACAAGAGGATAGAAGACAGGCTTTTGATGCCATTTGATGGAGAACGGAAGCGTGGACTATAAAAAATAGGATAGAAAAGAAGGATAACCTGATATTAACTCATGTTTTGTTTAATAATTTTTTAATTGTTATAATTGCAATAGACTTGTCTCATTATGTAGGGAAGACTTGAACTCAAGTTCCAAGAAAACTTTAGGAACCCTAGCTTGCAATCTAAGTAATTCCAAACTTCTAATAAATAAATTAAAGAAACAAGAAATACCTTTTATAAATTAATTAAACACTAGAAATAAGAATAAAAATATGAATTTTAAATCTACTAGATCCTACATCAGACCCGCCATCTTGAAAGAATTCGCCCTGAATTAACAAAATACTGAAGAAAATGTGTTACATCAAGCCCGCCATCTTGAAAAGAAGTAGTTTCGAGTTCGACAGCTATTATAGACACCTCGTCTAACAAATAATATACTTTGAGTAAGTTGATGGCCGTAGGGAAGAACAACATATAATAGATCCTTGAACACGAAAATAAGTGTGGATGTTAAAAATCTTAGTTATAATTATCTCTAGTACTTTATACTGACTGTAATATTCTTATCTAGCTTTCGATCATCAAATATATGGGATAAAACATTTCAATTAGTATTAGGGAACTCACAAGAAAATAATAGTATCTCCGGTGTTGATGTTGGTCAAACCTCTTCATCATTATCTCCGTGAATAACTTTTTTTTTTGTTCATAAGCGATGTGACAATTTGCATTTGCTTCACCGTTACGAAGTTGACAAACGTCATTGTACATAGGTCCACCGAGCACTATTTAGGTTTAACGCAAGAGCGGAAAAATTTGTAGAAATTATCTCAAGTTGATGTTGAGTCCTGGCTTGAGATTCTACAATAAAACATACAAGGTATTCAAGACTATTTTTTTCTTATACCAATCATGTTGACATACGGACCGATACAACTGATTTTTTTCTTCTTCTTTTTCTGGGGATGAATTTTGTAAAAAGGATTGGAAAAGTTGAAGAAGATGATATAAAAGGCAAATATTTGATTGGGTGAATGATAATGAACCGTTGGGATACAAGCCCAAAAACAAAGGGAAGAAAAGATACTAATGGGCTAGCTGGATTTATGTGGGCTTGTGAGCTAAACGATATAAAACTGTGGAGATGGATACAGAAAATGTGGGAAGAAAAGTTAGTAGAAAGAAAATTGGATACGTGAATTTAGTTTGGTTTGGTTTGGTTTGGTTAGGGATAAATTGAAGACGTTTTTTTTTTCTTTTTAAAGAAAACGGATCATAAATGGATAAATTGATGATAGAGTTTTGGCGAAAAGATGCAGAGATCTCAATAAGTAGAAGAGATGAAAGGATAAAGAAGATTAAATTAAAAAGAACAAGAGGATCAAACTTGATGCCATTTGACAGAGAAAGAAGCGTGGAATATAGAATACAGGATAGAAAACAAGGATAACTTGAGATTAACTCGTGTTTTGATTGAATAACTTTCCATTGTTATAACTACAATGGACTTGTCTCCATATATATATATATATATGGAAGACTTGAACTCTAGTGTTAAGAAAACTTTAGGAAGCCTAACTTACAATCTACGTTATTCTAAAACTAAATAAATAAATTTAAAAATAAGAAATACTCCTTCTAAATTAATTAAACGCTAAAAATGATAATAAAAATAAAATTTTTAAATATACTAGATGTCATATATCAAAATGACTTTTACGTAAATGTTGGTGATGCATGATCCTTCACTTGTAAATCGGTGAGGACCTTACGAGAACCTTACGGAAAGCTTGCAATACAAGCACCGTCTACTGCTTCTTTATTTGGATAAGGCTAGCTGTTTTTGAATATTCTTGGTAGCCAATCTATAAGTTTATTTAGTTGGATGATTATAAGTTGCTTCAGTTGGATGAATGTCGTCCCAGAACAAATACATGGAAGGGTCTGAACAAATCATAGTAAAAACATTACCGAAAGGTCCCATTTCTAAAAACCCATTTCTACAACATCCTCTATTTGTTTCTACAAAAACTGCCACAACTCAAAAATAAAATTCACTTCCTTCGCTACCATTAGAAAAGGAGAAACCAGAAAGCAAAAACATTTGAGTTCAACATTCCATATTCTTGTGGATTATTGCGTAGTATGCTTCTTCTTCGTTTATATTCGGCATATCGACATGCAAACAATGGCGGAGCCACATACTGCCTCGGGGTCGCCATGGCCACCAACATTTTGAAACTCCTATAATAGATTTTATTAAGTGGTGATTTGTCCGTTAAACTATCAAAATAACATATCGGAAATTTTAAAATTTCCTTAAATCTAGTACTTATTAGTTTCTGGATATTTTTTCTTATTTCCTTATCAACCATAACTTTAGCTAATTAAAGTATTAGGATCATATAGTTTACTGTGTCGGTCACCTTAGGCCTTGTATACATAAATCATTTTCTGCTATTCTTATTGTTAATTCCCGAATACAAATCAGGCTAAAAATATAAATTAAATTATTATAAATCTATAAACAAATCATTTTTTACTATGCATATGTGTTGGGGATGCACATTTTTATTTTCTTAGTTTTGGTTGTAATGCTTTTTTATTTAAAAAATTAGACAATTTTATTTTGTGTTCTTAGTATTATTTTTTTCCCGTATAAATTGTTATAAGCTGATTTCCATTGGCAAATCCAACATTTAAATCATGACTAGGGTCCGAGGCAATATGATAGGTGTGACCGTACATGACCCTTCTCTGGCTAAGGCATTTCTTTGGCCGCCGTCCTTACAAATCTCTTAAACCCAAGTAAGCAAGCCCAAGCCGAGAGTTGAGAAATAATGAAGTACATGTTACTTAATCCCAAGTGAGCAACCCCAAGCCCAAGTCGAGAGTTGAGAAATACATGTTGCTTAAGGCCAATGAGCAAGCCCTAACCAAGAGTCTAGAAATACATGTTGCTAGGAGAGGTTCAAACACCACCCCCACCCCCACCCCCCACCCCACCACCCACCCTGACCACATGCATGTAGTGTTATCGCGACCACAATGGACTAGTGTTAGACCATTGCTCGGTCGAACTCTCAAGCGTTGCTATCTCAAGCTTGTTGTCAAGTTTAGTCACCAAAACTATAAGTCTTGATTTCTAGTCTACTTATAGCTAAGTCTCGGACAGGATAGAAAGTGTAGTTGAGCTCTAGACTCCACGGTGTTCATCATGCAAAGACGAAGAACTACTCAAGGAACTGGTGGATCTTCATCGACAAAAAGGTATGTGGAGACTTGAACTTATCTATCACTCAAAATTCTATCTACTTTATCTCATATCTTGAGACAAAAGTCGTATTGCTATATTGACTTCGATTATACACAATTGCTATTTCGAGCCGAGTTTATCTCGCTTATCTATTTCTCGAAATATGTGTTGGTAAGCTTTCGCTTTGACCAAGTTCATCTTTACAAGTGACGAAAGTCATGTTGATTATTTCAATATCTTGAAAATTGCTTTGATGAAAAATAGTGTGTGAATAACCTC